>OY757931.1:21692133-21694633 GCA_963585895.1 Sepioteuthis lessoniana | reverse complement strand
GGCTCTAAGTGGAGCCATCTTTGAGAGAGCGAATAATGAAATGATAAAGTCAATGATGTGTCATATATTCTTATAAAGAGGAAAAGCAAGAAGCAGTAGGAGTGGAATTTACGGGAGAAAATACTTTTACGTATATGGCAGGAAAAGCGATTTAGGCATTTTTAAATGTGGCTGCTCATATCGAAATCGATCTTAATTCAGAAAAGTTTGTTAATCCTTATATAGAAAGCACCAAGTCTTAGGAGTTTTTATTTGTTTCTTCTTTGTGTAATATGGAGCTGTTTTCAGTATCTGCAGGATGAGCACGAATGAAGTTATGAGAGGAAAATCCGATGAATCAAATGTAAAACAAAAAATTGCTACCTGGATATATATATATATATATATATATATATATATATATATATATATATACGTTATGGAGAAGATTTATTAACAATAGTTTAATTGATTTTAATATCATGTTGATATTTCAAAGTTTATTTTATGACTATAGATTAACAAAAAAGATGATCTGTGGTCAGGGATTAATCCTATCTACCCAACCTCTCCGCTCGGGCAGGATATGACACAAGGTCAATTTTTAAGCGGAGTTTAACAGGTTTCATTTCAGAGTTTTCCTACTCCTAGACTAGTCGCCTCACCAAGGCTGAAGTACCTAGTCTGTCCTACTATTTAGCCATAGCTGGAGGGAGAATAATTGGATTCATACCTTTCCCAAGGGTATTAGTGCTATGTAATCAGTCAGGTCCAGGATTTGAACTCGTGTCGCCGTGTCCATATCCTGCGACAATAACCATTACACCACGGGCACCTCCATCAGGGATTAATAGAAATATTTCTAAAATTGTGTTATAATATACAATAGAAAGTTATTAAAAGTCAATCAAAGATGGGAGAGAGTTCTTACCTGCATATTACTAAAGTTTAGCAAACATAATGATTCTAATAAACAAGAAAGAATTTTGCTCTATATGGACACTGGTGAAAACTTTGTGGATAACATAGCAGAAACATTTGATTGGTAGAAGTAACCTTGTATTTTAAGTGGATTTTCACTGATGCCATATCATGCTGCGGAAATATTTTCTACCTTGTTAACTGTTTAGTGTACAAACAAACTTACGCAAATCGAAAAAATGATATATCCATCAAACAAACGTCTTACCAGTTCTTTTAATTCAGAAAATATTACTTACGATGATCGTTTATACAGATACACTTGCACTTACTTTTAAATCGGTTTTCATGATCAAATAGCAACACTGATACCTTGAAGTCATTTCAACTTTGGTCAGATTGGTGCTGTTCAGGATAGAAAATCGATTCTGTGATTGGTTGAAAATTCTTTCTGATTGTATATGAGAAAAAAAAAAAAGGAAAATATCAAGTACATGGAGGTTAAATTAAAACTTGCCTTAGTTCTCTTGTACTGCATAGTCGACTGTAAAATTTGGGACGAATTTTGCAGAATCCTTTATATAAATTCCCCATTGTTTCAATTTAGCGAAACAATTGTCATTTAAAACACATTATTTTTTCTGTTGTTATTTTTCCATTAAATTTTCGTTCTTTCCATCTTTTTTTTGCATTGATATTAAGAATTTCTACTTTTTCAGTGAATATATATATATATATATATATATATATATATATATATATATATATGTGTGTGTGTGTGTGTGTGTGTGTGTGTGTGTGTGTGTGTGTGTTTTCTTTATTTCTACGGTGAATCGTTACTTTTCAACAATTCCCCATTCATTCTCCACTGTGATTTTGTCATTTGTTCATTTGCTTATGTCGCCTATTGAACGTGTCACTCAAATGTAAACTTTTTCCCGTTTATTCATATAAATATTTCTATTTCTTCAGAAGTCTTAAATTTCCATTCCACAATCTAGTCACTGAGAAATCTAGTCACAGATTTCCCAAAAAACTATGTGATTTAAACATATTGTTTTTGAAATTTTTTTGTCCCAAATCCTATTTCTTTTTACATAATAGAAGTTCATTTTAATTGTTCCAATGTATATATATATATATATATATATATATATATATATATATATATATATATTGGCGAACACTCTAACCTCTAGGCCAATGTCCGGTGTAATATATATATAATATAATAATATATATATATATAAATATATGAAATCATTTACGGGTGCATAATTCATAAGTAAAAACTGCACACATACACACACGCCCAAACACATACCCCCTCATTGATATATATATATATATATATATATATATATATATATATATATATATATACATATGTATGTATGTATGTATGTATGTATGTATTGCGCGTTTGGTAATAAATAAAGAAATCCGCGAAAACACTTTATAATCATCAGGAAAGGATTAATAAGAAGTATATTTCTCCAGCAGGAACCTCACTTTTATATGGATTCTTTTTACGTAGTGTATCAGATATAATGCTCTAATAAAAAAAAATGATTGTAACACCGAGCATTTGAATGCATAA
>OY757931.1:21574633-21689633 GCA_963585895.1 Sepioteuthis lessoniana | reverse complement strand
AATGTTAAGTAAATCGTAATAAACAAAGTATTAATATGCATTTCGAATTATAAATTAATCGTGATAAGAAAAGAATTAGTATATAATAGATATTTTATTAATTTAACTAATAATTTATAATAAAAATAAATTGATTATCAGTTTCCTAAATTTTGGTTTACATGTAGAATAAAACGGTGTAGTAAAAACAGTGTAGTAACAGGATAGTTTTCTATTGTGCATTTCAGGCCAGCATTTGACGATTCTTTTCATCTCTAAGTCCAAGATTATCTTCTGTGTCTTATTTACTTGGAAAGATTCTGATTTGTACATAAATCATTTGTCAGCATAGATAAACTTTCATCTCTTGCATAGTTCAGAGTGGATCACTTTTCCACCCGCTCATGTCTGCTTTTGGATTCCTTTGAGTCATTTTGGACCATTTGTTTAATGTGCGATTGTTTTTTAATCACTGCCAACACGTAACCTATCATCATTATTCTCCCTATCAACACTGTTCTTTCTTTCTTTCTTTCTTTCTTTCTTTCTTTCTTTCTTTCTTTTGTGGCCAAACATAATCTAATTTTCTTCCTTACTTTTGGGATTAAACATACATCAACCCTCAAACCTTTTTTCTACACACACCGGCAATTTTATGCCAGTTTTTCCCTCCTAGAATAAATTCAACGTTTCTTTTTTTTTTCTTTATTTCTCCCCTTTTTTTCCTCCTTTACTTGTCTGTGCGATCTCCAACTCGACCTTCTCTTTTTTGAATTCCTTTAGCTTCTCATTCATCATTTCACATTCTCCCCTTTTTTTATTCATTTATTTCACTCTTTCTTCTTCATTATGTTTGATCTTTACGCATGGCCCGTCGTTTTACAAGTTTTCCTCAATGCTTTTGAGTTAATGTTAATATTTATGACGGTCTTTCTTTTCTCGCGTCTCTCTCTGTTTGTATTAAGAACTGAAAAAAAAATATGTTGTGAGTCGTTTAGTTTTGTTGGTTTTTTCTTTACGATTCGCAATAAACCTATTTTGCTTATGTCACATTTTCTGTCAGTTCTTTAATTTTACTGTTGAAATGTTTCCCTGACGAGTAGAATTTGTTTTTTCGCGGGTTTCCCAAAGAAAGATTTACGGTTGATCGGGAAGGGACGGCAGCAGCTGGAAATACGGTTTTCGACTTGGGAAATAAAAGTAGGCGGAAATAAGAAAGAAAGAAAGAAATAAAGAAATAGGAAAATAATGAAACGAAAATTCTACTGAAAGAAAGAAAAAAATTAATGAAAACAGGGACAAAAAAAGAAAGGACAAATATATAATAAAAGCAGAATATATATATATATATATATATATATATATATATATATATATATATATATATATATATAAAGATATGTATATATATCAAAGAATGACAGAAAAAAAGAGCAAATGGCAAAATGGGAAAGAAAAATTGATGCAACGTAAGAAAAAGGAACAAAAGAATGATAAATGTAAACAATTTTTTTAAAAAATAATGAAAGAGAGATTGAAAACAAAAAGAGAAAAGGAAAGAAATACAAAGTCAGACACAATAGAAAAGATTTGCAAAGCAGGCCAGAAAGAAAAAATTATCAAAATATATTAAAGAAAGAAAGAAAGAATCGTCAAAGTAAATAAAGAAAGAAAGAAAGAAAGAAAGAAAGAAAGAAAGAAAGAAAGAAAGAAAGAAAGAAAGAATCATCAGAATAAATCAAAGAAAGAAAGAAAGAAAGACGGAAAGAAAGAAGGAAAAAGAATCCTCAAAGTAAAAAAAAGAAAGAAGGAAAGAATCATTAAAATAAATCAAAGAAAGAAAGAAAGAAAGAAAGAAAGAAAGAAAGAAAGAAAGAAAGAAAGAAAGAAAGAATCGTTAATGTAAATAAAAAAAAACGAAACAAAGAATCGTCAAGATAAAATGGAAGAGAGAAATAAAAACAGAAAGAATCATCAGAATAAATCGAAGAAAGAAAGAAAAAAAAGAAAGAAAGAAAGAATCCTCAAAGTAAATAAAAAGAAAGAAAGAATGAAAGAATCATCAAAATTAACCAAAGAAAGAAAAAAGAAAGAAAGAATGGATAATGTAAATAAAAAAGAAAGAATCGTAAAAAAATGGAAGAAAGTAAGAAAGAAAGAAAGAAGGAAAGAAAGAAAGAATCATCAAAGTAAATAATAAGAAAGAAAGAAAGAAAGAAAGACTCTTCAAAATAAATTAAGGAAAGAAAGAAAGAATCATCAGAATAAATCAAAGAAAGAAATAAAGAATCATCAAAATAAATAAAAAGAAAGAAGGAACGAATCATCTAAATAAATCAAAGAAAGAAAGAATCCTTAATGTAAATAAAAAAAAAGGACGAACAAAAGAATCGTAAAGAAAATGGAAGAGAGACATAAAGAAAGAAATAATCATCAGAATAAATCAAAGAAAGAAAGAAAGAAAGAAATAATCATCAAAGTAAATAAAAAGAAAGAAAGAAAGAAAGAATCTTCAAGATAAACCAAAGAAAGAAAAAAAGAAAGAAAGATTCGTTAATATAAATAAAAAAAGAAAGAATCGTCAAAAAAAAAAATGGAAGAAAGAAAGAAAGTAATAAAAAAAGGAAAGAAAGAAAGAAAGAAAGAAAAGCAAAATGTGAAATAAAAAATATACAAAGGAGGAAAAAAAAGAAACAATAGTATAATAAAAGATGGAAAAACAAAAATGCAATAATGAATAAATAAACTAATAAATAAATATAGCAAGAAAGAATTATCAAAAGGCTATTGAATGAAACCTACTTATAAAGTTATCAGTACAAAGAACTTAGTTAGAAAGACAAAGAAAGAATAAAAGAAAGAATGTAAAAATAGATAAATTGATGCATAGAAGAAAGAAAGAAAAAAAAAGAAAGAAAGATATTAAGTGTCGTTGTCTGGATGGTCTCGATTCTTCGTCTTATCTCCAGCTGCCTCAGACTCTTTTTTTAGTTTGTTAAGGACTCTCCTCAGTAGTCTTGCTCTTCATACTTATGCTGGGATCTAAATGGTATCGATCCTTCCTCATATCTCCAATGAACTCAATTGTTTTCCAAGACAAATGAAAACTCTTACGAGGTCACCTACAAAAATTGGTAACATCTTCATGTTGCGAAATTTTGTAGTTCTGTAGAATGGTCCGGGTGTCTATCATGTTTTTCGTTCCCCTTTACTTCAACTCAAAGAACAGCTATATCTAAGATTTTACAAGATCTGGTCTGTTTATTATCAAAATTGAGATTTCTTCATCTCATTTTTATAAGAAAACTAAAAAGAACTTCATGTCTTTAGAGTTTGTTGTGTGAGATCATTCTTATGTTACTGTTGGAGAGTTTTTCACATCAGCGTTAGCTGATGGGTTTTCCCTGGAGTTTGATTGAGAGCAAGTGTCCTCATTTCTCCAGGACTCTTCATAGTATTCTGGCCGATCTAAACCATACAGCAGTTTAGATAGTCTCGACTCATTGTGTTATTTACAGGTCCTCCAGTCCCTGAACCAATCATTCGGTAATTGTACCAAGATCACCAAATACAACTGGTATAATCGTCACTTTCATATTCCACAGATTTTTTAAAAAATGCTCTAGCAAGGTAAAGGTATTTATCCTTCTTTTCCATTTCGTACTATTTTACTCTGAGGTCAGCCTGAACTCTTAAGTACACAATTTTGCAAATTCTCTGTTTTTTGTTGTTTATTACTAAGTCTGGTCGGATGACTTTGATTTGGTTATCTGTTTGAATGTCAAAATCCCACAGGAGATTGTGAGTCTCATTTTCCAGGATAGATGGTGGGTTATGCATAAACCAAATTTTTGTATGATTAAATGTTTTGCACAATTCCCAGCCGATAATCTTGCCCAGCCAGTCATGTCTAGTCTTATACTCTTTTGGGGAAAATTTACTTCACTCGCTTATTATGTGATTGATCGTTTCGTCTCCATCTCCACATAATGTAAATCTGTTGTTTTGTTGCGTCTTATCTATTCTTGCTTTGGTATTGTTTGTCTTTATGGCGTTGTTTTGTGTTCCTGTTTGAAGTGATTCAGTTTCTCTCTTAAAGTTTCTCTTTCTCTGCCACATCCACGTTTTCTTGTGTGAGATGTTGCTTATTAGTCACTTAGTGCATCCATAGAGTTGTTTTCCTTTCCACTTTTGTTTTCTGATTATTGTCGTTCTGTTGGTCTCCCTGTGGCAGTATTGTTCGGGTAGCTGTAATCAGTCTTGCTCCTTGTTTTTCTATGTTGTCTTCGAGTCGTTGCATCGATGCATCAACGATGTCTTCAATGCTGGTAAGTCGCCTTCCCCCTTTTTTTGACATATATAGTATGTCAACGTCGCCTCATGGATGCTATTCTTTTCCGAATATCTTACAAGGGTATTTATCCCTTTGCTAAGGTTTCCACTATAGAGTTTTGTCTCGGTTAGCTTTCTGATTATTCTGAGATACTCTTTCTCAATTTTCTTTTTTATCTCTACTCGTTTGATGGTGTCAGCTTCCAATATTCTTAAGTAGTTGTAGGTTTCCTTTTCTCCGAGTGTTCTAATGTTGGTAGATATGGTAGTTCAATTCCGTGACCTAATGTGTTGTTTTCTGCTTTTTATTACAAGCATGGTACATTTTTCTATACCAAATTCCATCCTCACGCCATGACTGTATATTCCTATTGCGTGTATTAGAGTCTTCAATTCTTTTTCGTTTTTTGCAAAGTTTGATGTCGTTCATCTTTTCCGATGATTTACTAAGTTTGTATCCAGCGGTGAATTTTCTGAGTACGTGGTTGAGTGGCATCATCACTATAATGTACTGATCAAAGTAGAGTAGCTCGCCTATACTTCTGGATACTTTACGGCATACTATCTGTCCTTCGGGGAGCAATCCGCGGCTTGTTAGCGAGTCGTAAATCTCTTCTCTTATTTGTGCCGTTTCTATTTTCCACATCATAGGTAGGCACATTATGGGTCTGTAAGTAACGGTTCCTTTGAGTTGTTTTTTTTTATCAATGTGGTCTTTCCTTCGGTCATCCATTCAGGTATATTTGCTTCTTGTAATCATCGTGTCACGTGATATCCCACGGAGACGTTAGAAATAAGATTAATACTATCCTCCCGTCGGAATGAACAGTGGCAAACCGTTAAGAAAGAATGTAGGTCGGGATGAAGACCAACAGATGTTTGTACTCAGTAACCGGACTTGGGTGACATCTAGTAGCCCTAAGAAATCGGCTGACCAGGAAGGAGGAATAGAGAAGCCTCGTGATTGGCTGGGACCCCAAAACGGAAGTGGGGACTCCTTCCCGTCAGCGGAAATAGAAAGTTAAACGGTTAGTTGTTTGGCAGGGTCCGTAGCGGGCAGACGAACCAAAGCCAGTATTCCGGGTAGAAGACAAAAGAATATCTGAGACACGAGGGACCTGAGTTCTTCAAGCCAGAATTAAAAATAGCATAAAGTCTATTAGCCCGTGAAAGAAGAAATATTCTCCAGTGGAACCCCGTCGAAAAATAAGATAAGTAACTTTGGGACTATTTCTCCTTTATACCCAAATTTTATATACCCCCCTCTCTCTCTTTCTCTCAATTTGAAGGAAAACAAAAGAAAAGAAAAGAAGAAAGACATTTATGCTCGTGGACTGTCCATTTATTATATATTTGACACTTTGAAAGTGTATCTCTTTGTATAGTAAAGGATTCATGTATTTTAATGTTACCACGTGGTCGAAGTTGTTCCTTGCAGTTCTGCTTCGAATCTGATGTGTCACATTTCCTTTTTCAGCTTCTATTCGCCTTATGTTATCTTGCTTAATTCCTTTAAAATATCACACGGGAAACCGGAGTTGCCGACTACTACCATATAATATTATTATGACTTAAACCTATAGGTCCATATCTTCTGTTGTCTAGGGGAGGAAGTTTAGTGGCCTTGGTGGGTGTGTGGATAGTGTGAAATTTGGAACCCCTTGCGAGCGGCGGTCAGTCTAACCCTAAATTAATCCCTCACGTAATATGCCAGGTCTTATATGCCTGAGAGAAAAACTCTGAACGAGGAATTATTCTATAAGGGATCAAGTGCCAACCTGCCCCGTCTTCACACGTGCGAAAATAAAACCCCGTTCTGGGATAAAAGTAAACCTTTCGCATCACAATCGGTTCATTACAAGTGCTAATCTGTTATGGATGGAGGTGAATTTTTTGAACTAGTATCCATGTATACCATCATGGACTGCGTCCCTTTCCTCAAGTTTATGGTATACCTTCGTGTGATCTCCCACTGCTTGTTGGTAGAATTTTCTTTTGTTGTTTTGTAATGTCCCGTATTCTCTGAATTGTTTTACCCTTTGTCGATATCTTTTAAATCTTTCTTTTTTCACCAGTACGTTCTGGTTTGTTTCCTCGAGTTTTATTTTCATTTTTTCTTGTGTTGTTCCAGTGTTTTTATTTTATTTTATCATTTTTTTTGCTCGTTTTAGTAGATTTCTTCTCTGTGTTTCCAGTCAAATTCCCCATTCAGATTTCGATTTTCGATTGGTGTTCTTTAAGACAATCTCATTTTTTTTGTAAAACCTATTGTGGTCAGTATGGTATTGCTACGTCCTATCCATTTCTTCCAGTAGCTTGTTTTAGATATTAGGGATTTTTTCAAGCGCGCCAACTACAGTGGGTATTACCGTCTCCTTCAGGCTCTTCAGCTTTTTTTTTTAGCTTTCTAATATTTGTGATAGGTCGTTTTCTTGATATTCCTCCACAAACACTTATCAACGTTTGTTCAGGTAGAAGAGTAGGAATATTTGGTTTTTCAAAGATTAGAAAAAATTCTACTGATATCAGATAATGGACTTACAGAACAATCATTAGCTTCCTCTGTCTCCAGAACATGTCCTGATAGTGATGAATACTAAAGATCCAGTCCCCATAAAGGTATTTGGCATGGCCACTAGCGATGGTGACGTTTTGTCTCCATTCAACTTTCCAAATGGCTTCAGTTTCAACACCGTTGCTCACATCAAATGTCAGGAAGAAGTAGTACTGCTCTAAAACTAGAGGCTGACTGCTGGAAAAACCTACGTCTGGCAACAAGACCCTGCGCCATGCCACACAAGCATTGGAAGTTTCAAATTTACACGGACTCTTTCATATAGATAGGTTGGTTGGTTGGTTGGTATGTTTATGATATGTTAACCTTTGTGGGATCAATCATGCTGAAGTCAGTTTATTATATACAGTTCAAAAATCGATCGATTGATTGATTGGTTGATTTTAACAGCATCCCGACCCGTCTCAGGTTATTCATTATACGTTCATATTAATATTTCTTTCATTTATACTCATGATATATATATATATATATATATATATATATATATAATTATTATTATTAGTAGTAGTAGTAGTAGTTGTAATAGTAGTTGTACTACTAGTAGTAGTTGTACTAGTAGTAGTAGTAGTATTATATGGACGTCTGATCTAGTCAATGAAATAAGTCCGTATTTCTTCCAAGCAGCTGTTATATGAATACTACTCTTGGAGGAACCACATGGACGCTGACAAAACGTCTAGAGAAAAAGCTCGATGGGAACTGCACAAGAATACTACGAATTATTTTGAATAAATCCCGAAAACAACACCCTACAAAACAACACTTGTATGTCCACTTATCTCTCATCACTGAAACAATCCTAGTAAGACAAAGAAGGCATGCAGAGCACTACTGGAGAAGCAAGGACGAATTCATAAGAGACATTGTTTTAGGGACACCTTCACACGGATGTGCCAGTATTAGCCGACCGACAAGAACTTACCTACAGAAGCTCTCTGCGGACACAGGAGACCTGCCGAGAAGACCTGCCGAGAATGATGGATGATTTGGATGGATCGAGAGATAGAGAAATCCGTGCTCGTAGTTTTTTATGTTTTTTGTTACAACATTGGCCTAATGAGTAGAATGTTCGCAAATGGTCCAGAAGACAGGGTCATACCAAACACTCTAAAAATGGTACATGATGCTGCCTTGTTTAACACACAGCTCTATAAGGTAAGGATCAAAGATGAAGTGGAGCAATCGAGGAAATTGAGTAGCGCCCTCCCTTACACCTCTGTGTAGTATCTATTGAAAAGGGAGCCTTCTGGTCACCCTCGACTAAGGACAACGGCATTGGTATTTCTCTCTGAAGAAGATGAGCTGTTCAGCAAAGTCCATCTTCTTTTTCATATAGACTGGGTCAGCCAGGTATCTTGGTAGTGCATGTATCTGTCCCTTAATTGATCATAACCAGGTCTCTATTACTCTTGGTAGCTTTAAGGTTCTACAATTTTTAAATTCGATTTCCTCGAATTTGTATTTATTTATTTTATTCTATATTTATTGCTCTGCTGCTTCTGTCATATTAATTAGAAGATATTCTTTATTTCGATGTTATTGTTCTTAACTTCAAAATCTGGTCAATTGATCAGTATTTTTTATCATTTTGGATATCAGAATCCCTGATAATATTCCGTTAAGATTTTTTTTAATCGAAGAAATAGAATGAATATAACTTTTTCCTTATAGAAATAGACGGAATAGAATTTTACATTGAGAAACACTAAGACGGAAAGTGGGTGTCCTCGTGGTATAATGATTAAAGCGATGGACTCCGGAATCGTAGAACGCGAGTTCGTACTCCAGTCGCGCTATTATGTTCACTTTCGGGCAAATACCCTTGGGAAAGGTATGAACCCCCCTATCCTCCCAGCTATAGGTTAAATTGTACAACAACTGTTCTTCTAGGAAAATAGCTTTGGCATTAAATAACCTACAAAGGTTGATATGCCATTAAACAAAGAAACCAAATCAAACCAAAGTAAGACGGAAAAAAAAAGAATGTAAAAACTAATGAAATGATCCATAAAAGAAAGAAAGAAAGAAATTGTGTCATTGGTTCTGGTCGATGTTAATGGAAATATTCATATTTCAGTATTTCAAAGTATTTTTTATATATTTAGTTATGAATCTAAGTCCTATTTTATCATGGCTTTCTTTTTTTCTATGTTCAGAGTAGGTAACCAAACACGACGGGGTCAATCGATTCAGGCGTTTGTTCTCAAAGTTGATCTGTTTTTTTATAATGTTTTCATCATATTTCATATAGTTGCAAGGTTCTGGTCCTGTGCTGCTGTTATAGACCCATCTTTTTTCACTTTCAGTCTACCATCAATTAGTTTTTTTCATTCTATTCATATCAGCCTTTCTTATTCTTTGCGCATATTGTCCATGTTGGAGTTTATATTTCCAGGCGTTTTTAATTGATTTAGTCCGTAGGTTTTATTTCTTTCTTTGTTTTTGCAACGTCGGTTGCTTTATGTTTTTTATTTTGCCCTGGTGTGAGGTCAAATTAATTAACAAGTTTATTGCTTTTGTACAAAATATTATTTCTTTTACATGGCACGGAAGCAAATTAGTTATATTCAAGTATAATAATTAAAAACTCTGATATAAAACGAGATTAATTTTAATTTAAGAAATAAAAAAAGGACAAAATAAGAAGTTAGACACAACACAAATCCACTTAATATTGCATCCGTTTTTGTCAATTATTGTTTCAAAACACATTCGAAACGATTGCATACCTTTAAAAACATTCAAATCTTTTAAAAACAGTTCAAATCCTGGACGAGACTGATTACATTTCACATAGTACTAATACCCTTGGGGAAGGTATGAATCCAATTATTCTCCCTCCAGCTATGGGTAAATAGTAGGACAGACTAGGTTCTTCAGCCTTGGTTAGGCAACTAGTCTAGGAGAAGGAAAACTCTGAATTCAAACCTGTTAAACTCCGCTTAAAAAGTTGACCTTGTGTCATATCCTGCCCGAGCGGAGGGGTTGGTAAATATTACCATTAAAAACATTCTTCAGACACTTTATTACATTCCTCCTAAATAGCAGTCTTAAGCGAACCAATATTTGATGGGAAGTTGGTATTGTTTTGTTTTCTAAAACGACCCATAGTGTGTAATCAAGAAACTGTCGGCTTGATGGAGGCCATTAAGTAACTTCAATTACTTCAAATTTATTTATTTTTGGCATAGTTTCGGCGTTAAGAAAATCATAGATTCTTTGTCACTTCTTTCCGTGCTCACTGACACTGGGGTTAATTTTAATGAAAAAGTGCTTGAATAATAGCGCTAATCATTTTAAAAAAAGATTTACGGCATTTTTTTTTCTAAAATTGTAGTAATCAGACTAAAAGAATATTCTAAAAATTAGTCCACACTTTATATTCGCGAACTGACATTCTATGGTATATTTCCTAGCAGTTATATCCTTTTGTTTTAATGTATAAGTATTTCTGTAATCTTATTGTAGATGGTTTGTCAGTCAATTCTAGTTGAATTAAACATCTTCCATCATTTTCTCTTGACGGAGAGACGTTCTATTGCTGATTTTGTGTAATTATTCTGTGTCAGGTTAATCGTTTCCGAAAGATTTTTAAACATATTCTTTTCAGTTTATTAAACTAAAACTACATATTACTACTGATATTGCCATGCTGTTGATTTCCATAACTTTCTTTTTGCGTACGTATCTGAAATTAATACGACGTTTATTCTCCTGTAGAATTTTTTAAAATTATTTCTTTCTTTGCGCATTTTTCACAGTACGGTCTGCTGGTGTTCTTTCTCTTGAAGCTTAGTGACAGCAAAAAAAAGTTTTACGTCTCTTTGACTCTTAGAAAGATTTAAGAAAATCTTCGAAATATTGTGGTCGGAATGATCCCGATTCTTTCTCCGATTTTTCAATTGATCGAGACTTTTTTCCTAGACCTTCGAATCATTCAAAGTTCATTAAATACAATTAGTACCCTTGTCACTCATATTTTCTAATTTTTTTAGTTCTTGGTCAAAACCCAAGTATTTGTCGATTTTTTCGCTTTTATTTTCATAATATAGTCCTCTGCAATGACAAAACTAATTAAATTGTTCGTTTTTCCTACTAAATAATTCTAGCTCAAGTCTTTGGCGGGAAATATGTGATCCGGGTGAATTTCAAAATCCGCGAGAATTTTATGGATCTCATTTTCTTGAATGGATTCGGCTTTCTGCACATACCATTATGAAGTATGCTATAATTCTAATTTCTTGCACAATTCACAGTGGGTCACCTTTCCACAGTCATGTTTAGCCTTGTGCATTTTATTCTAGTTTGCTGGATTGATTTACAAGAGAATTAATCGTTTCATCTTTGCCTCGACATTTGTACATTTGCTGTCGTTTTACCTATGGTTAATTTTTGCATTATCATTAATACTATTAATATTATAATTGATATTAATATAAATATTATTGTATACTCTCTTAGAGTTTTTCATCTCACCGTTAGCTGATGCATTTTCACAGGAGTTCGAGTGACAGCAAGTCTCCTCAAGTCTCCAGGAATCTTCTCAGTATTCTGCCCGTCTTCAATAATGCTGTCGTTTGGATGGTCCCAACTCGTCCGCCAACTTCAAAATTATCCAGGCCCTTTAATGATCCTTTAGTTACTGTGTCAAAAGCACCAATCACAATTGGTACATCATCACTTTCATGTTCCATAGTTTGTTTTTTTTTCAATTCTCTAGCAAGGTCGAGGTACTTATCCTTCTTTTCACATTCTTTCAGTTTTATTCTGTGGCCATCCAGGACAGCAAAGTCAACAATTTAGCAAATTCTCTTTTTTTCTTGATTATTATAAGGTCTGGTCTTCCGGCCAAGATTAGGTGATGTATGTCAAAGTCCCATTGGAGTTTGCGCATGTCATTTTCTAGGATAGGTGCTGGCTTGTTGGTATTGTCAAAATTAAATTTCTTGCTCATTTCCCAGTAAATCACCTTGCCAACCCAGTCGTGTCTGATCTTGAACTCTTTCTGTGCTAATTTGCTGCATTCGCTTATTATGTAATTGATCGTTTCGTCTCTGTATCCACATAGCCTACATTTGGTATTTTGTTGAGTCTTATCTACTCTCGCCTTGATTATTATTATTATTATTATTATTATTATTATTATTATTATTATTTGCTCCTTTTCAAGTTTTTTACACCAGCGTAAGCTGATGGTTTCTCGCTGGAGTTTGAGTGACAGCAAGTCTCTTCAAGTGCCTAGGACTCTTCTCAGTATTCTAGCTGATTCAATAATGCAGTAGCTTTGATGATCTCAACTCTTCTTCTTATTTCCAAGTCCTTGTAGCAGTCCTTTAGTGGCTGTACCAAGAGCACCAATTACAATTGGTATCACCTTTACTTTCATATTCCTAAGTTTTTTCGATTCCGAAGGAATGTCCTGGTATTAATCTTTCTTTTCGCTTTCTTTCCATTTACTCATTAGTCAGCCGGGACAACAAAATCCATTATTCAGCATTTTTTTATTATAATTTTAGTGTGTTGATTATTATTTGGTCGAGTCATCTCACCAAATTACGTGATCTGTTTGTATCTCAGAATCCCAGAGGATTTTGTGAGTCTCGTTCTCCAAGAAAAATTTTGTGTTGTACATATAACACTAGTTTCTAAGCTCAAATTTAAACTTCTTGCATAATTCCAAAGGAATCACCTCGCCCACTCAGTCGTGTCCCGTCTTTTTCTTTTTTTGTGCTAGTTTGCTACATTCGCTTCTCATGTGATTGATCGTTTCGTTTATATCTCCACATAACCTACATCAGCTGTTTTGTTACATCTTATCTAAACTTGCTTTGATATGATTGGTCCCTATGGCGTTGTTTTGTGCTGCAATTAGAAGAGATTCAGTTTCTCTCTTAATGTTTCCCTTTCTTAGCCACTTTTACTTTTTTCTCGTGTGGGTTTTTGCTTTTTAGTCGTTTAAAACATCCCTAGGGGTGTTACTCTGGTTATTTCCGTTTTATTGGTCCAAGTGTTGATAGTATTGTTACTTCCTCAGCGCTTTTCTATATAGTCTTCGAGTCATTATATCGATGCGTCAACACTATCGTCAATGCTGGGAAGTCCTCTTCCACTTTCTTTTCTTTATTCATAGAGTCTGTCAACGTCAACTCTGGAATTTAATACCAAACTTATAGTCATTAATTTTTTGGTTCTTTGGTCCATTTGTTTAAGTTCTTCTGTGGTTCACTTCAAAAGTGGTCCCGAGTATTTACGGATGGGATTGCCCAGGTATTTATACTTTTTATAAGGTTTCGGCTTTATAGCTTAGTTTCGAGTAGGTTTCTTGTTCTCCTGTGATATGTTTTTAATTGTTTCATTATTAACACGGGGCATTTTTCTATGCCAATATCATTATTATTTTACTCCTTGTGAGTTATTCACGCAAGTGTTAGTTGGTGGGCTTTTACTGGAGTCTAAATTACACCACGGCAAGTCTCCTCAGGTCTGCAGGACTCTTCTCAGTATTCTGACTGCTCTTAATAATGTGGTAGTTTTGATGGTCTCAGATCATCCTTTTATTTCCAACTTTTTCAGATCTTTTACTAAGTCTTTAGAGACTGTTCCAAACATGCCAATTATAATTGGTTTTCCCATGATTTTCACCCACATTATTATAATTATTATTATCATTATTATTTACTCCGTGAGAGGTTTTCACGTCAGTTTTATCTGATAGTCTTTCACAAGAGTTTCACTGACTGCAAGTCTCCCCAGGTCTCCAGGATTATTTTCAGTATTCTGGCCGTCTTCAATAATGTTCTTGCTTGGGTGGTCTCCATCCATCCTTCTACTTCAAGCCCTCCCGTCCCTTTATTAACCCTTTAGTGACTGTACCAAAATCACGAACCATGATTGGTATAATAGTCGTTTTCATGTTCCATATAAATTTTAATTCCCGAGGAGGATCGAGGTACTTATCCTTCTTTTCACTTTTCTTAAGTTTTATCCTGTGGTCACCATGGACAGCAAAGTCGACAATTTTGAAGTTCTCTTTTTTGTTTATTATTCAAAGGTCTGGTCTTCTGGCCGAGATTAGGTTATCCATGTGTATGTCAAAGTCCTATAGGAGTTTATGTGTGTTATTTTCAAGGACAGCTGCTGGGTTGTGCATATACCATTTGTTCGTATGGTCAAATTTAAATTTCTTGCACATTTCCCAGTGGATCACCTTGCTGACCCAGTCGTGTCTAATCTTATAACCCTTCTGTGCTAATTTGCTGCATTAGCTTATTATGTGATTGATTGTTTCATCTCTGCCACCACATAACCTAAATTTGCTATTTTGTTGAGTCTTATCTATTCTCAATTTGATATGATTGGTTCTTATGGCGTTGCTTTGTGCTGTTATGAGGAGAGATTCTTTTTCTCTCTTAAATGTTCCTTTTCTTAGCCTAGTCTAGGTTTTGTCGTTAGTCGTTTAAAACGCCCATAGAGTTGTTTTTCTTCCCATTTTTTTCCTAGTTATTGTCATTCTTTCGTCTATCGTGTTATCAGTATCGTTTCTGACGGCAGTAATGAATCCTTCATCGTCAAAGCTGTCTTCAATGCTGGCAAGTCCTCTTCCTCTCTCTTTTCTTGAAACATAAAATCGGTCAACGTCGTCTCTGGAATGTAATGCCTTATACATTGTCATTAGTTTTCTTGTTCTTTGGTTCATTTGTTTAAGTTCATCTCTGGTCCACTTGAGAAAGGGTCCGGAATATCTAACGAGAGGTACAGCCCATGTATTTATTCCTTTGATATGGTTTTGGCTAGAGAGTTTCGTCTCGAATAGTTTTCTAGTTCTTCTGAGATATTCTTTTTAAATGTTGTCTTTTATTTCCACTTTTTTGATGGTGTCAGCTTCCAAGATGCCCAAATAATTGTAGGTTTTGTTTTCTGCAAACCTTCTAATATTGTCTTGATTTGGTAGTTCCATTCCGTCAGGTAGATGTCGTTTGACACTTCTCATTACAAGCATGGCACAATTTCTATGCCAAATTCCACTCCTATGTCATGAGTGTATATTCTAAGTGCGTGTATTAGAATTTATTTTTATATTCTCTTTTAGATTTTTTTACTGGAGTTTGAGCGACAGCAAGTCTCCTCAAGTCTCCAGGACTCTTCTCTGTATTCTGGATGTCTTCAATAATGCTGTCGTTTGAATGGTCTCCACACGTCCGACAACTTCTAAATCCTTCCAGCCTTTTAATAATCCTTCAGTCTCTATGCCAAAAGCACCAATCCCAATTGGTACAATCGTTACTTTCATGATCCATAGTTTTTGCAATTATCTAAAAAAGTCGAGGTACTTATCCTTCTTTTCACATTCTTTCAGTTTTATTCTGTGGTACAACGCGACAGCAAGGCTGTCAATTTTGCAAATTCTCTTTTTTTGTTGTTGATAATTATAAGGTCTGGTCTTCTGGCCAAAATTAGGTGATCCGTATGTATGTCAAAGTCAAATGGGAGTTTATATATGTCTTATTCTTGGAGTGTTATTATTAGAATTATTATTATTGTTGTTATTATTGGAAATAGAAATTGTGAGGAATATCATTAAAAAACGAGATCATGCGATAAAAAAATCACAAAAGGAAGGGACGAGAAACATAAAAAAGAAAGAAAGAAAGAAAGAAAGACATGAAAGATACAATGACAAAAAATAAATTAGAAAGAAAAATATTCAAGGAAAGGAAAAATAAAGAAAGAAAAAAAAAGGAGTCGGAAAGAAGAAAATAAATGAAATAAAAGGTAACTGGAAAAAAAAGGAATTTAGAAAGGAATGAAATAAGGTATGAAGGAAAAGGGTGAAGGAAAGAAAGAAGTACACAAAGAAAGAAAGAAAAAAGAAAGAAAAAATTCAAATAATGAAGGACATGAAAAATAATGATGGAAAGAAAGAAGGAAATAGATGAATAAATAAATATTGAAGACAAAAGAAGGAAGAAAAGAGATTCAGTAGGAAATGAATTAAGAAGGAAAGACAAAAAAGAAAAAGAGGAAAGGAAATAATCATCGTAAAAAAGAGGGGGAAAAACAAGCAAAGTAAGTAAGAAAAAAGAACTCTAAAAAGAAAAAAGAAGAAGAAAGAAATTAAGTAGGAAAGAAAGAAAAAGAAATAAGGAACTAAAGAAAAAAGAGAAAAAAAAGAGAAAAAGAAGGAGAGAAATAAAGTAAGAGGGAAATAAATAAATGGACGCTAATAAATAGAGTGAAAATAAATTAAAGTACATGGAAAAGAGGAAAAAGAAAAGAAAGAGAACGTAAATGAAATAGGAAGAGGAAAAAAGAAAAAAAATGAGGAAATCAGCAAAATACGAAGAAAAGAAAAATAGGAAGGACATGAAGAAAGAAGAAAATAAAGAAGGTTGGGGAGAAAGAATGAAAGATCTAAAAAGATGAATTAGGAAAAAATGGAGAAAGAAGAAAAGAAAAGAGGAAAATAATATCGTATTCAGGAAAAGAAAGAAAGAAAGAAAGAAAGAAAGAAAGAAAGAAAGAAAGAAAGAAAGAAAGGTGTGAGAAATTAAATACCGAACTAATAGAAGTTTACGAAAAATAGAAAAAAAGATGAACTTAAGAATTAAAATATAAAAATCAAAAGAATTAGAATAACTAGTTTAGCGAATCAGAAAAACGTGTATTATATATATATATATATATATATATATATATATATATATATATATATATATATATATATATACATGAAATAATACTAAATAGAAAATGTTGAGGCACGAAACGAAATTGCCAAGATAAAAATGTGTCTGTTAGGAAAAACAGCCAGCCCCCAAAGAAAAAATAAGAAAGAAAGATTAAGAAATACAAAAACGAGTATAAAGAAAATAAAAACAACAACAAAAAAAAAAAAAACAACGGGAGGAAAATAATTGAACATAAGAAAATTCTGGAGCATTGAGAGTGAATTCGGACGTAAAAAAAAAAAATCTCTGCCAAAAGACAATGGAAATTTTTTAAGGAAGATAGAACAGACACAAGTACGAAATCAAATAAATCTTGAACAAATATTGGAAGAAACAAAAATAAATCAGGAAATTCTGAAGGGAAGGAAAAGAAAGCAACAATTCGTTGAGTCGAGTGGGGAAAATAAATTGAATTACCAGACATGTGTGCCTTTCATACTATCCAAGTCTGCCCTAAAATTCACGGTCAGTTCCTCTACCGCTCAGTTGACACATACCACTTTAGTTATAAATTTACAAGGAGGCACTACCCCCAGCAAAATAACATACACCGAAAACCACATGTACACACATACACAGACATACACTCACACATATATGAAGAAAACCTCAAAAACACTCACACATACATACATACATATATACATACCACACACTCACACACACAGAAACGCAATCACGAATACACACACAGGATTCTTTCGAGACCCCTCTTTTCATTTCTTAATATGTGAGCGTCTTGAGTGGGGTAATCGTTATTGGCAAAAAAATGGACTCGACGTACAAAGTTCAAAATGAATGAGGGCGTTAACGTTTCAGGTTAAGTTTCCAAAATTCTCTTGCGAAAGGTACAAATTCATCAGCACTTGTATCTCCAATATGAATAAACTCATCAACTTGACTAGTATCTGTTCCCTAGTCAAGAAATATTGATATCTATAAATCATTGCGTGTGGACCGATAAAACTAAACGCAGTTTCTTCCAGGCAGCGGTCGTATCGATACTGCTGTATAGATGCACGACTTGGACGCTAACAAAACGGCTGGAAAAGTAGCTGGACGGCAATTACACAAGAATGTTGCGAGCAATATTGAACAAGGCAACACCCAACAAGGCACCAACAATACGGCCACCTGCTTCCCATCACGAAAACTATCCAAGTTAGACGAACCAGACATGCTGGACACTGCTGGACTGGCAGAGACGAGCTCATAAGAGATGTAATTCTATGGACCCCCACCTATGGCCGAGCAAAAGCAGGACGACCAACTCGATACTACATACAGCAGCTATGTGAGGATACGGGATGTAGCCCTGAAGACCTGCTGGAGGCGATGAACGATAGGGAGAAGTGGCGAGAGAAGGTCAAGGATATCCGTGCTAGCGGCACGACATGATGATGATGATGATGATGATGATGTGGATAATCTGTGGCACACGTGTATAACTTTTTCTTCTATCACCTAATCCAATAAATGTGACTGTTTCTTGATTAAACTTTTCCACTGTAAACAAATCAACAGCTTTTTCAAAACGTTTGTTTGCTTTTGGGTCGGCTTATTATTTGTTTAGTTGGGTTTCATTTCATATCAATCATTGCTGGTTATGTAATACTAATTCCTGTTTATACATATATAGGACTTACACTCCTATATTTTAAAATGGCCGTTACGCCACTTGTTCCCGAAGCAAAGGTGGCGGACGCAAGTAAACAATCAGTCTCGGAAACCCATTGGTCAAGAGAACCACACAGTCAGTGCTGAAAAGTACGTCCCGCACTTCAATTTCGTCCCGCACTTCAATTTCGTCCCGCGTTTATGGAGCCTACTCCATGACAAGAATTTTCTATAAATACGCTCATCTTCCAATACACTCTTTCTTTCTCACATTTCCACTTACAGGGCCAACATACTCTCTCCAGGGTGACTTCCAGAGAGAATACTATCACTCTCTCATTTCAACTAACAGCAGTATACCGCCACAAAAATGTATACTCTAAGAAACCATTCTCTTACTTGTTACACCTTTTCGGTGAGATTTTTTTCAGCTTCAAAAACAACAGAATTTTCGTCAAACAATCGAAAGAAAGAAAAAAACATGACAGAAGACATGTTTCTCTTAACATACTCTATTAAGATTCAATAGAAAGGATTTAGTCAATACGCATAGGACACTATTGTTATTTAGTTCCTTTTTTGTAGTATTAGTGTTAGTTACACACACACAACACGCACTCAGGAATACTTAACAAACAGTATTAGAACACTAATGTTTTGTAATGTTTAATTGCATGTATTGTTGAAATATAAATTTTAATTTGTTTGTACCGCTTTGTCTTGAATGGTCTTTTTGTTCGCGCCGTTTCACAACTTCGTTTACACATCTTTACTTCATCTGCCTGCTTTGCCCTTTTCGAAATATAAATACCAACAACATACCACTAAATAAATATAAACTGTACCACAACAAAATGAGGGACCAAACATATTCACCAAACAACAATGTTCCCCTACACATACATATTAAATACCGGGTTTGGACAAAATAATCAAAACATCTGGACATTTCAAACAAATTTATTTTAATATGGTTTTCTGATTGCATCCTTGCGATCTTTCCTAACAATCCACGTAAGGGTCTCACTGTCTCTATCAGACAGCTTTCGCTTTCTTCCAGAGTTTTGCTTCAGTAAGGGGTTATTTTCTTCTTTCTTAAATGCTGCCATTACTTTCGAAAGAGTACTCCTTCCTACACCAAATAATTCATCAGCTTTTGTTACACTAGCGCCTTCCAGACGAGCACCACTAATTTAACCTGTTTTAAAGTCTGATAGATCTGCGTATTTATTGAATTTTGATTAATTTCTTCTGTTGATATCTGTAAAGAAAATAACAATAATTATAGTAGAAAAAAAAAGACGAGAAAAATAACAAATGTTTAATAGTTTTATCGGAGTTTCATTCATTATTTCAGTTTCTATTATTTTGTTTACATAATAATAATTTATAATTATATAATTATATTTATAATTATTATAATTTGTTAACATATTTTGTTGATAATATTTTTAAACAAACCTAAGCTCATTTTCTTCATACATTGAAATGGTTTCTAGTACTTTTGTCTAACATGAATAATTCTATTCAGTATTAATTATATGTTTTCAGACAGGTGAGTGGTTCCAAGAGTAAGTATCTACTGTCAATGAATGAAATTCGGAATACAGTTAAGGAGTTGAGAAATACTTCTATTTAATACGAATATTTCTATTCAAAATTACTTATTATTTGCCAAAGTTAAATTGCACCAAGGATTGCGAAATCTCACTAACAATTCAATGAGATATCAGTCGTTTGTTTATATATAGTTAAATGGTCAAATACTTGATTTCTTATAATTCGTTTTAGCATACGTCTTTTGTTCGGACACATTTTGACCAACAGATAGAGACCTTAAGATGCTACCAATCAGGGTCAGAGTACCTAGGAGAAATTGCAATGAAGGTGTACTCCACAATCCCTAGAACTCCAAAATTGGAGCCTCACCAGCAGATTGTTTGATATCATCTCCAGGACACTCGTTTTCTGAGAAAGTCTTACCCCTCTGTAATAATGTTGTCGGTGTATATTACAGTCGACGGGGCTTGGTTTTCTTTATTGTCACCCTTGTGTCAGTGGATGAATATTTTGATTTTCTTAAATCCATGTGTAAAAAATGGCCCTGGTGACTCGAGTTCACACCCTATAGGAGGATACTTACATTTCAGTTTGCACCAGAATACTTTGAAAAAGCAAATAGCATGAAGCTACTTCTGCCTGCTATGAATAAAATAATAGAGTAAATCGGATTTCCAGCCTTGATCAAGGAACCCATCTCGGAAGCGAAAAACGTGTTCCTCGTCGAGAAAACGATAGAACCAAATACATATATTGACTGTCATCCACAGATAGACCTGTTTTGTGCTATCAGAACTATTCAGTGTGGCTAGACAGGCTAGATATCCGAAGCTGGGATCAAAACCTGGCTGACTAAAACACAAATCTCAAGATTCTACCTCTTAGCCACGAGGAAACCAGCGCGAGCGAAAGAAATTTACACGCCCGTGTATCACATTTGTTTTTTGTTTACATATATCAGCTTATCGGCTACTGAGAGCTCAATTCATTTGGAGAGCCTTGCTTACGTTAGTGGCAACCATTACTTCACTCGCTAATATAAAAGAATTGAATCTGACGAGCTTAGATAAGCGAAATAGATCTATTGTGAAAATGGAATACTATTTCTACATTTCTTGTTATTCTAATCATATATATATATATATATATATATATATATATATATATATATATATATATATATATTGTCATCCACAGACAGACTGTTTCGTTCTATCAGAACTCTTCAGTGTGGCTAGACCCGCTGGACGCTCGAAGCCGGGATCGGAACCCGTCTTCTTTCCATTTTCTTCTTTTTACAACATATGTCTCAATAAAATTCAGATCCTGCATATATATATATATATATATGCAGGATCTGAATTTTATTTTTATTTTATTTTTATCTCAATAAAATTCAGATCCTGCATATATATATATATATATATATATATATATATATATATATATTATCTGAATTTTATTGAGACATATGTTGTAAAAAGAAGAAAATGGAAAGAAAAACAAATAAATTGATAAGAAATTTTATTAATAATATTACGTAAGGTGCTCCCAAGCATTTCACCCATATGAATTAATTTTTAAAAGATACGAAACTATGAAAATTTCAGGTGGAAGGAATTTTAGGTCATCTTAAGAGTGATGTTTTAGAATTTAGAATAATAATTTAAACGATACAGAAAAAATATTCTAACGAGAAAAACTAACTCTATAATGTTTCTCCTTTTCTTCACGCTATTTGTTTCTTCCCTCTTTTCCTATTCTTCTTTATTTTTTCCTCTCTTCTTCTGTCTTTCGTTCACTGCAAATACAAACCGACTTTTATAGACGTTCTGTTTCTCCTTACATTTTTTCCTTTTTTTTTTTAATTTACATTTTATGATGTTATATTGTAGAATATTCTTGGATTATTTTTCTGTATTGTTTAAACAATTATTTTATATCCATAATCCTCTTCCTGAAGATGACCTAAAAAAAACCCTCCCATCTGAAATGTTTGTAATTTCATACTTGAGAAAATTTCATTCATAAGGTCGAAGCGTGTCGGTGCACTAAACTAATATTATAAATAGATTTTCTCATCTATTTATACGTAATTCCCTTTCCTTTTTCTTCTCTTAACAATATATATATATATATATATATATATATATATATATATATATGTCATCATGTCGTGCCACAAGCACGGATCTCACTGCCCCTCAACTGCCACCTTTGTCTATCGTCCATTGCTCCCGGTAGATTTTCTCTTGTACCTAGGTTCTAACTGGTCGTCCTGTCTTTGCTCGTCCATGTGAACGGGTCCACGGGAATACGTGACTTATGAGTTCGTCCCTACTTCTCCAGCAGTGTCCCATATGTCTGGATCCTTTAACTTTGATAGTTTTTGTGATGGGTCGTAGATAGCCGTACAGTTGCTGCTTTGTGGGGTGCTACCTCCAGGATTTATTCACTATTGCTCGCAGCATTCTTATGTAGTTGCCGTCAAGCTTTTCCCCCGTATCTTTAGTTAGCGTCCATGGACTGCATCCACACAGCATTATCGACTCGACCGCTGCTATGAAAAAAACTGTCAGGTCTTATTTCCATATGACCGATAACCTGCCTCAGTTGATGATACACTGTATCCTAGGAAGGTGAACTTGTCAACTAACTTCAAAGAGCAAGCGTTTTGTGTGGAGATGTCACATCTTTGATTAAAACACATGTATTCCGGGTTTTTTGTGCATTGACATGGAGGCCTATGCCTGCAGCTGCTCGTTCCAGACTATGTAGCAGGAATTCGGCTTGTGTGAGTGTATTTGCCAGAAGCGCTATGTCATCGGCGTGGTCCACGTTCGTAATTGTTTGTGCAGAGAGCCTTTAGAAAATTGTTTGTGTGGGTTACTTTCAGAAAAGGGAGGGGGTAAGTATTGACCTACACCTACACAAATAAAACTAAAGCACAAATAGTCTACGTCTTTATAAATAAGAAATGGTATCATAGCGCATTGAAGTAAGAGGCATATTTCTCTTTCAAGAGGGTGTCCTCCGATCACCAAACTGTCATGGGTAATATTTATATATATATATATATATATATATATATATATATATATATATATATATATATATATCACAAAAGTCATCAACAGACAGATCTGTTTCGTTCTATCAGAACTCATCAGTGTGGCTAGACAGTATCTTCCTGCAGCTGGGATCGTAACCCGGTTGACTCAAACGCCTAACCAACGCTTCTAACCATTCAGCCACAAGGAGATATTAGCTGCGAAGTAAATTTTAAACGGTTATGAATCACAATTACTATTGTTTACATACATCCGTTCAAACGGTTGCCGAGACCTCAATTCATCTACGAAGAGGCTTGCAATAGACGCTAATGGCAACACGATTACTTCTTCGCCAGAGAACTCAACCCCACGGGGGTAGGGGAGTATATATATATATATATATATATATATAAAGCGGATATATGTAAGCAAAACAAATTTGATACGTAAGCGTTTAAATTACCTTCGCTTGCGCAAGTTTTCTCGTGGCTGATGGGTGGGTATATTCTTGGATAGGCTTTTGAGTCAACCGGGTTTCGATCCCAGCTTCAGGAATCTAGCCTAAAGAGTTGGGATACAATGAAACAGTATGTGTTTGACAAGATATATATATATATATATATATATATATATATATATATATAACGCTTAATTATATACTTTTCTTCACAAGAAGTGACACAAGGTCACATAATTAAGTGAAGTTTAACCGGTTTGAATTCAGAATTATTCTTCTCCAGGAGTGTTTGATACACTAAAGATAAAGATCCCAGTTAACTCGATCGACAATTCAACCACTACAAGATGAATAAATGTTGGATGCATGCTTTTGCCAGGCGTATTAACACGGTATGAAATAAAAACAGCTGAGTACATGATTTGAAATCGGGTTACGAACCACTGTAACATATACACCACGAGGGACTCCAATATATATATATATATATATATATATATATATATATATATATATATATATATATAAATAGCAGCAAATTATTACGAACGTATGTTTTAGTGAGTATGATTGAACACTGTTTATAGTTTTTGATCAGTGTAAAAATTATAGTTTCTAGTTTTCGATTAGTGTAAAAATTATAGTTTATTGTTTTCGATTAGTGTAAAAATTATAGTTTATAGTTTTTGATTAGTGTAAAAATTATAGTATATAGTTTTCAATTAGTGTAAAAATTATAGTTTATAGCTTTTGATTAGTGTAAAAATTATAGTTTCTAGTTTTTGATTAGTGTAAAAATTATCACACGTTTTTTCCCAAGCACTTTCAAGCATTCTTTGGTTGTTTCCAGGGGTTTTCGTTTGGGGTGGCTGTTAAGTTTAAGTATTTCTTCTTTAAATTGGGTTGTAGCGTTTGTTTTTTTGTTTTTTGTTTTTTTTTTTTTTGCTTTCGTTTTTTTTTTTTTTTAAATTTTCATTATATTGTTTTAAAATGTTCTATAAGGGAGGATAGTTGTTATAGAGTTTACACATACACACACAGATATTGAGTCATGGTAATTTTCGTTTTAGTAAAATTTCCTTTATGCATAAATAATTTAACAATCTTAATTAATTTTAATCCGTTTTATATTCACACTTATTTTAAACCACCTCATGCCATTCATTTGTTATTTCATTGATTAATCTGCAGTAAAAAATGAATCTGGTTTCGCGCTGAAGAATTTTTCCACAAATATAACCACAATAAAGCTGATCAGTTCTTGGGGGAAAAAAACTGTGATTCAGAATACTTTGTTGAATACGAAACAGATTGGAAATACTAGGTGCAATATCCGGTTAATAAAGTTGATGGAGCTGAACAAACCAGCCTAAATCCAATATTTTTGTAAATATGACCTTAAGTTACAGGAGAAGTACATCGTTTGTCTTACTGGCGCGTACAGGGCGTTTACTAAGAAGACCAATGTGCGTATTGCAGATGTTGAGATTATTTTTCTTCGTTAAGTATCGCACTACATTCATTTATTCCATGAAGTTGGCCTTTCAAATCGGTTGCAGGGATTCATCTCTGTCAATCTACCGCCATTGTCATGAAAAACCTATATTTTCTTACCTGTAATGGTATTACAGAGAAAGGGGTCATTTGTCTGCCTTGAAATAAGACTTGTCGCTCTGAATATGTGATTTCTCTATTCTTTTATCAAAGAGTATAAGTAAACGAAACACTTAGATTGTTCTCTGTTCTATCTTTTTCAAGTCGGAACTGATTAGTTGTACTGAGATCAAGGGTTAATTCTCGTGTATTTTGGTGTTGATTACATTCCACCAATTTTTAAAGCATTTAGGTCCGATGAGCCTTCAGGTCTGGGTTCAACTTTCAATGCAGTGTAAGCGGAACGGAATATTAAAAAAAAACAGTTTCGGTGAAGAAAATCAATAATGACACATGGGCATTAAACTCTATTTATTTTCTCAGCTGTTTTTGTGGTGTTTTTCTTATTCATGAAGACAATCTAAAACAGGTAATTTCAAGATGCATCTAAAACATGGGAAGTTTGATGTGCTTTGTTAAAACTTGCTTTTAAATTCAGAAATTATTTATGAATCCCCCGATATATATATATATATGTGTGTGTGTGTGTGTGTGTGTGTGTGTGTAAGTGGTGTGTGTGTGTGTGTGTGTGTGTGTGTGTGTGTGTGTGTGTGTGTGTGTGTGTGTGTGTGTTTTCAAATGTATCGAGACATATGCTTTATTTACCACGGCAGAAATTTTAAAAAATCACTTCCTTTGACGTAGGCTAAAGCTGAGCTATTGAATTTTTAATATCCCCATTGTACTCAACTTTTATCAATGATATAGATTTTCACCTAAGGCAAAAATATTGGAAAACTAGTTTAGATGAGTAGAGAATGACTGTTTCACCAACAAATGTATTTTTAAAACTATCGAAACTGGTTTCATAGTCAGATGAAGGCACAGCTTCGTGCAATAGTCGAGACATTATTACTTTTATTTTGTAGGTTTCTCAGCTCTGTATGTGTTTGCAGTTAAATTGGAAATTAAATAAATAAAACTAAAACATCAGTCTCTTTACTTTTTGTCAAATCTTGTTAATAGAATAAGTCAAAATAAATCTACGGAAAAATAGTTGGTTTAGTTTCTATATTTAATGACATATCATCCTTTGTGGGTGATTTAATACATAAGAAAATCCTTTTAAACGATCAATAGCAGTACAATTTAAAAGATTGTGGGAAAGGATAAAAAAGTTCATACTCTTTCCGAGGGTATTAGTCTGAGAGTGAATGACTTAATTCGACTGGATTTCGGACTCATTTTATACCGTATATCCTCCTTTGCAGGTGATTTAATACATTAAAATCATCTGAAATTGAACAAAGTAATTCGAGTGAATTTCGAATTAAATTTAAACCATATTGAGGTTCAGCATGTTAGCCCCGTAAGCCTCTAATTCCCCAAAGAAAATAATATTGTACTGACTTATACCGTCATTATTGATAATACATTTCGTACAAGATATATCTCTTTTAGTGGGCCAGCTTTTTCACTGTTGAACAGTATAGATTTTTTATAGCATTGATGGGGTTCACCAACTTTTGAAAAGGGGAGTTTGTTTGTTTTTTTCATTCATAGATCCATTCATTCTTTTGTTGTTTATCCATTTCAGATTTATAAGCCCCTTCTAAAAGGACACAACACTAAACTGCATTTCATTGTGATACAAGTTCAAACTCCTAAAACGTTGTAACATTCACATTCGAATTAATACCCTGGTAAGATAGACTAGGTTATATATTGGTGAAATGGTTATCGTCGTAGGAAATGGATACGGCGACACGAGTTCAAATACTGGACGAGACTGATTGCATTTCACATAGCACTAATACCCTTGGAAAAGGTATGAATCCAATTATTCTCCCTCAAGCTATGGGTAAATAGTAAGACAGACTAGGTTCTATATTGGAGGTGCCCGTGGTGAAATGGTTATCCTCGTAGGAAATGGACACGGCGACACGAGTTCAAATCATGGACGAGACTGATTGCATTTTACATAGCACTAATATCCTTGGGAAAGGTTTGAATCCAATTATTCTCCCTCTAGCTATGGTTAAATAGTAAGGCAGACTAGGTTCTATATTGGAGGTGCCCGTGGTGTAATGGTTATCGTCGAAGGAAATGGATACGGCGACACGAGTTCAAATCCTGGACGAGACTGATTGCATTTTACATAGCACTAATACCATTGGGTATGAATCCAATTATTCTCCCTCCAGCTATGGGTAAATAGTAAGACGGACTAGGTTCTATATTCGAGGTGCCCGTGGTGTAATGGTTATCGTCGTAGGAAATGGATACGGTGACATGAGTTCAAATCCAGGACGAGACTGATTGCATTTTACATAGCACTAATATCCTTGGGAAAGGTGGGAATCCAATTAGTCTCCCTCAGCTATGGGTAAATAGTGGGGCAGACTAAGATCTTCAGCCTTGTTGAGGCAACTAGTCTACGAGAAGGAAAACTCTGAATTGAAACCTGTTAAACTCCACTTAGAAAATTGACCTTGTGTCATATCCTGCCCGAGTGGAAGGATTGGTAAATATGATTATTTACTTAAGTCGGCCTTGTCATTATGTACTGACCAGTAGGCTGGGGCCGTAGAATTCACAGACTGCTTTTTGTAGATGTGTAAGACTCCCCACCTACGAGTGTCCTGCATATAACAATATATGGTTAAGCCTCAGTAATGTTGGAGATTTAGGGAATGCAGAGTAGATTTTCATTACTATTGGTTTCACGTTTACTATGGCTCAAGTAGTATCACCTAATAACGTCCTACATATAGGTAAACTAAAACCGTTTGACTTATAATCAGTGTGCAAACAAATGAACCGTGTTAAATTGACTTGTTTGCAATAGATCAGTTTGATAATTCGACTGTAAGTAAACAAATGATTGGTGTTTAATTGAACTGTTAGTATTAAATAGAAATATTTGAAAACATTTATCTGTGATCAAGTTAATGATTAATAGTTAAAAGAATAATTCCTATCCAAAGGAAATCAATGAACCTATTTAACTGTGTGCATAAAATGACCACGGAATCATCTAAATTTTTTTTTTTAAAGAATGTGTTTAGAAATGATTTTCTAATATATGCATAAAGTGGATTTGGCATAAAATAACCTACAATGTTTGATATACCATAAAACTCAACCTAACCAAATCGTATATATTTAATATATATGTATAAAGAGGATTTGACATTAAATAACCTACAATGGTTAGATATGCCATATTATAAATCAAACTAAACTTGTAATTTTGCAACCAACGAATTTGAAATAACATTAAAGAAAGAAATCAAAGAAAGGTGTTGGTGAAAACGGAGATCTGGGGTTTGGGGGAAAATGGAGTCCGTCTTTTGTTACCATTACTCCTTGACCCACTCTGGCCCCGAGTGGTTGTAATGGTTCGGATATCAACAGTCTGTCTTTGGTTATCACACCGACGAAGCATGGAATATTATGCTAGCCTTGTGATGGTTGATGATTTCTTTAAATCTCTTTGTGATGGTTGATGATTTCTTTAAATCTCTTTGGGATGGTTGATAATTTCTTTAAGAGCAAATAAACTGTTATGGGTTATTCAATGACAAAGTTATCCTTGCAGAAGAACAATATTTGAACTTTTTACCCATAGCTAAAGGAGCCCATATCTTTTACAACGGTATTAGTCTGAAAGTGAACCTAATAGAGCGATCGGTATTCGAATTGGCTTATTATGAAGATTCTGTTCAGCACATTTTCCATAACACCTCGGTGACTTTCTTTGGTTGAGAATAGGACACTGCCAATCTCTATGCTTCTAATATTTAATTTTTTCTGGCATATCAACCCTTGTGTGTTATTCAGTGGTAAATTCTCGTGTATATATATATATATATATATATATATATATATATATATATATGTATGTACGTATAAAGTTTTTAAAAGATGAAAATAAAAATCTCCTACAGCTCCTCCATATATTTTTTCCTGTTAGTATCTCCATATTTTTTAATTTTCTTTTTCAATTAGATATTCTAATTTAGTCCAAGAACTTTTGACAAGACAGGATGTGCCTGGGTCTCCACCTCCACCACCCCAGCGTGCATGTTACCATTTCCTATTTTACTTCCCTTCCATTCCTCCCTCTCCAGACCTCCTCTACCTTTTATTATCTCTCTCTTTTTTTCTAACTGAAATTAAATCAAAACCAACAACCTCTGTCGCTACCACTCAATCAGAGATCTATTCCTCTTTTCTTTTTTCTCTCTTTTGTTTTTAGACCCAACCCCTTTTCTTATTCACATTATCTCTTTTCTATTTTCTCTGTTTGCTAAACTTTAGAAAAAACATTTTTTTTCTTAGTTGCAAGAGGGTTTTTTTTCACTAAATACGAACGACATTTTCTGAACTGAATCTGTTGTTTGTGTTTTCAGTATACCCACTGCTCCATTTATTTTTCATCATCTTGTCAGATATATCAAAATATCTATCTCTTCTCCCTCTCTCACCCTCTCTTTCTCACTCTATCTATCTATCTATCTATAGTAAAAAGTAAAGTTAGCGACCATAGTCGAGGGTAAGCCTAAGGCTCCCTTTTCGATAGCTACTACACCAATATATATATATATATATATATATATATACATATATATATATATATATACATATATATATATATATATATATATATATATATATATATATAATTTGTAAGCGAATAGTTTGTTGGAAGTTATATTCTTAAATGAATTGCTAGGGTTCATTAATTTGCACAGACTTAAATATTTTCAAGGATTACAATATAAAAATATTATTTCAATTTATCATTTATCATTTGGTTGTTCATAGTTAAATATTTTCAAGTATTACTAATTAGCATTAATCCTCTGTATCAAGTATTTTTATGTAATATAAATAATTTGCATGCAACTGTATCATCATCATCATCATCATCATGTCGTGCCGCCAGCACGAATATCCCTGACTCTCTCTTGCCACCTCTCCCTATCTTTCATCGCCTCTGGCAGGTCTTCAGGGCTACATCCCTTATCCTCACAGAGGTGCTGTATGTATGTTCGAGCTGGCCGTCCAGCTTTCGCTCGGCCATATGTGGGGGTCCATAGGCGTACATCACTTAGTTTCAAATAATTTTAAGAATACTAACGGAATCATTGAAATAAAAATCCTTAGTAACAATTATAACTTCAAGAAAGTATTCCTAATACAAATAAGTTACAGTAACATCGTATCAAGTATTCATTTCAAATACAAATACTTTATAATAGATGCATTTTTCCAGTGGATGGAACACAGATAGATACTACCACTCCAAGTCAGAGTACACAAGAGAGTGATGGTTATGAAGAAGTTCTCCGGAACTGAAACCTCACTATCTGGTGCAGTTTAGTGTCATACCCAGGATCCCTTTTTGGGGAGGGGATCTTATCCCTCCACAGGATGATACAATCTGTGTACTAAAGCCCATACAATCTGTGTACTCTAAGCCCATACAATCGGTGTACATCTAAGCCCATGAACTCAGACAAACCAGTCATTATATCCTATTTATTAAATAGAAAACCAAAAATTAATAAACTTAAAATGTTAAATGCAAAATGTATGAAATTGATCAGAGAAGGTTAAAGAAATACTTAAAAGTTATTTTTAATGAATATGGCTCCAAGTTTGCTTAAATAAATCTCTATAGACCAATTAGAATCAAAGAAATAGCAGCACAACCAGAAAACTTAACCAAGAAAGAAGTAGAAGAAAAAAGGACGGTCTTTATAAACTTCCCATTTATCTGTCTTTCACTAACATTATCTAGCTCATAATTGTAATTTATAAGTATGTTACTTATGCACACACAAAGGATATAAAGGTCTTTTTAAATAGAATTATTTGAAAGCATACAAAATTGTTTAATCACAGTTGTTATTATTATCATTATTATTATTATTTACTCCTTTAGAGTTTTTCACATCAGTGTTAGTTGATGGTTTTCCACTGGAGTTTGAGTGACAGCAAGTCTCCTCAAGTCTCCAGGACTCGTCTCAGGATTCTGTCCGTTCTTGGCAATGCTGTCGTTTGGATAGTCTATACCCGTCCGCCAACTTCCAAGTCCTCCAGGCCTTTTAATAATCCTTTAGTTATTGTGCCTAACACACCAATCACAATTGGCACAATCGTTACTTTCATGCTCCACAGCTTTTTCAATTCTCTAGCAAGGTCGAGGTACTTATCCTTCTTTTCACTTTCCTTCAGATTTATTCTGTGGTCCACCTGGACAGCAAAGTTGACAATTTTTCAGATTCTCTTTTTTGTTGTTGATTATTATGAGGTCTGGTCTTCTGGCCGGGATTGGGTGATCCGTTTGTATGTTAAAAGTCCCATAGGAGTTTATGCGAGTAATTTTCTAGGACAGGTGCTGGGTTTTGCATATACCATTTGTTTGTATGGTCGAATTGAAATTTCCTGCACATTTCCCAGTGGATCACCTTACTGACCCAGTCGTGTCTCGCCTTATAGTCCTTCTGTGCTAATTTGCTGCATTCGCTTATTATGTGATTGATCGTTTCGTCTCTGTCAGCGCATAGCCGACACTTACTGTTTTGTTGCGTCTTATCTATTCTTGATTTGTTATGATTGGTTCTTATGGCGTTGTCCTGTGCTGCTATTAGGACGGATTCCATTTCTCTCATAAGGTTTTCTTTTCTTAGCCAGGTCCAGGTTTTCTGGGGTGAGATGTTGTTTATTAGACGTTTAAAGAGGCCATAGAGTTGTTTTCCCTCCCATTTTTGTTTCCTAGTTGTTGTCATTCTTTCGTCTATCGTGTTGTCCGTATCGTTTCTAATGGTTGTAATTAGTCCTCGTTCGTATTTTTCTATGTAGTCTTCGAGCCGTTGTATCGATGCGTCAACGGTGTCTTCGATGCTGGCAAGTCCTCTTCCTCCCTCTTTTCTAGATACATATAGTCTGTCAACGTCATCTCAGTGGTGTAATGCCTTATGCATGGTCATTAGTTTTCCTTTTGTTTGGTCCATTTGTTTAAGTTCGTTTCTGGTCCACTTGAGAAAGAGTCCCGAATATTTGTCTAGGGGCACTGCCCAAGTATTCATTCCTTAGATGAGGTTTCTGCTGGAGAGTTTTGTTTCGAGTAGCAATCTCGTTCTCCTGAGATATTCTTTTCGGATCGTGTTTTCATTTGCACTTGTTTGATGGTGTCAGGCTCCAAGATCCCCAAGTATTTGTAGGTTTCAGTTTCTTCGAGCGTTCTAATTTTGTCGAGATTTGGTAGTTCGATTCCGTCAGTCATATGTCGTTTGCCACCTTTCATGACGAGCATGGCACATCTTTCTATGCCAAATTCCATTCCTATGACCTGACTGTATATTCTAACGGCATGTATGAGAGTTTCCAGTTCTTTTTCATTTTTTTGCAAATAATTTAATGTCATCCATGTACATTAGGTGGTTGATCTTCTCTTGCGATCTGCTGAGTTTGTATCCGGCTGCACATTTTCTGAGTATGAGGTTCAGTGGCTTCATTGCTATTATGAATAGTCTTGTCTTGCTCAGATTTAGGATGTATTGATCTATGTAGAGTAATTCTGCTGTGCGTATTATTATTATTATTATTATTATTATTATTATTAAATCTGAATCTTTACTTGAAACGATATAATTAATTTATTTTATGGCATATCAACCATTGTAGATAATTTAAAACCAAATCCAGTTCACACACACACACACACACACACACACACACACATATATATATATATATATATATATATATATATATATATTGAAAAGAATCAAACAAACTAAAATGATTCCAAGTATTACTATGTATAACTAACAATTCAATTAAACATCAGTCATCTGTTTACAACCAGTTAAACGATCAAATATTTCTTTTTCAAACAATTTATTTCAGCATAAATAATTTGTTGGCTCTCAGTTTAAATGTCAAACAGTTCTATTCGACCCACAGAGAGAAACCTCGAAAGAGTGGACCTGGGAGTAATGGCAATGAACGTGTACACCACATTCTCCAAACCTCAAGCATTATGGAGCTCCACCATCAGATTGTTTAGTGTCATATCTGGGATAATCGTCTTACTCTCAGCCCCCGCAGAGATGCAGTTGATGTATTCTACAACCCCATTCAACTGGGCTTCGTAATATCAGTTGTGCTTTCCTAATAATATTTTCATAGAAATACAGATTGATTATAATCATTGGTTACTTAAAACCTAATAGATTGCATAAACAATATAATTTCTAGCCCAAAATATTTATTTTGGCATTTACTAACCCAGCTAACTTTAACATGCCATAATACCAACCTCTTTACAACTTATTTATATTTTCATGCATAGAACTATCCATTTACTTATCAATCAGGTAGTGATAAACAATGCAAAATCACTATTTTCAGAATAGTTAGTAACACAGGGCTATGGGACCCACTAAATCACACCTGTCATAGTACTTATATAACGAAGGAAGTATTTCTGCTTGAAGTAGAATGAAGACAACAATTTTTGATTAATGTCTTTCTTTCGCCTAGACAGGTTGCCTTCCCGTGGTTAAAGATCTCAGTCTCCCCTACTAATAACTCATAGCTGGTCGAAGAAGAGTAGGTTCAGGCTTTTGATGAGGCTATTTACCCGAAAGCGATAAGTAATCGGCATCGTGCTGTAGATGAATTTGGATTGGCGGATCTATTTCCTAAGACGATGAGGCACTTAGTCTGATAAGAATGCACAAGATGCGATGGATAAAATGTCTACGTAATTCAATACTGAAAATAAAACTGATAGTTCACGTCAACAAAATCACATGAAAGTATTCTAAAATACTATTAAAATTTATTCATATTTTTATCATTGACTTCCAACGCTGCCTCCACATGACCTCGGAATATCCTTCAATCCTTTCCTGTAGTCTCTCAGTTTAAACTACGAAATACAATCATCCTAGCATTCAGTTTATGTATGGAATTGCAGGGATTTTTCTTAGTCACTCGTTTAACAGCACAGCCCACTTAATAATAAAGGGGATTGCAATCTGAGGCGTGAGATTGCCAGAGGTTTCGGGTCACGTGGTCGCAGATATTTACACACAGCGAACACTGTTTTCTCCTTTTTGTGTCTTAGAGTTCTTTTACAAGATGTGAGATCTTCCAGCTGCCACCCTCTAGATCTAAGTGAAAACTACCTCCTCCAGGTACTTGATGTAGGCCTTTCTGTTCTTTCTAGGGCCATGTTAAAAGAAAATTGCCGGTATAACATCACCCTCGCTCAAATGCTATTGCGTGGACTGATTATTTGTTTTTCATGAATATGAATATGAATCTACCCACGGATTCACGCCCAAACACGCCGAAATCTTTGTATTAGACCTTCCGAGGAAATGTCATACAGTTTAGCAGGATTTTTACATTTTTTCTTGGGGTCAATTGCATCTTGGTTTTTGTTTCCTCGGTGGCACCCAAACACTTCGAAAAATGTGTACTGGAATTTCCGTCGGTAATGTCAAGCAGTTCAATATACTTTTTTCCTAATTTTGGGGACAGATCATTGCATCATAGTGTTCATTCTCTCACCGACAGTGCCGAAGTAAATCTAGTTTGTTCTACTGTCATCAAAACTTTAAACAAATAAATCCCTTGCGCGAAATTAATCATTTAAAATTCCGACAATTAACCCATCGAATCTTATAGAGAGGGAGCAGCTTTAGTCATGCTGTGAAGGAGTTTGATTTCTGCCTTGGCAATAGTACCTGCACTTTGCAGCTGCCGGTGTATCAGATTGAATAAGTGTGATAACATCAACTGTCTTAATTATTTTTCTCTTGGCTCAACTGATACCATACGAAATATGATAAGCTAAATAGTTCTAAGATATTTCTCTAAGATTAAATGAAGGAACAGTAACTTAACCGCATCTAACCTGGCGACTTAAATCAGCTGACTTTACATAAATCATCCTTAGGAAGCATGATTAGCGTAACGATTATCGTCGTAGCAAATGGAATTGAGCTGAGGTCCTTAACCAAGTTATATTGGTTTCACTCTCAGCTAATTCCATAAATATATTTTTCTCTCTCCTTCCATCTATAGGTACATAGTAGGACAGACTGTATTATTTAGCCTTTAACTAACCAGTCACGTTGAAGGAACACCCTGAATTAAAACCAGCTGTGTTCCACTTAAAAGGTCATCTTGTGCAAGATTTTGCGGAGTGGTTTGATAAACCATGCCTAAATCTTCCTTTCTTTTCAATGTAAGAAATTATTTTCCTTTTTAATTTGTATAAACGAAAGAAAACAAGGGATGTCAATTATTGATTTTTTAAAAACTTATTTATTCAGGGTCAGGCAAAATGATCTGACACATGTGTAGGTTTAATAAAAGACAAATAAATAAAGAAACAAAAAAGTGTTTTTTTTATTTTCGAAAAGTACATATTATGCCATTCTGTTTCATTAGGTCTTGAAAATTAAATGAGTCAAATGGGATCCGTTATTGTCTACACACTGTCGAAGGGGTTCACAAAAGTTGTCTATAACACGGTAGGTCATTTTATGTGAAATGGCAGTAATTTCTTGACGAATTGCATCTTTAAGTTATTCAGTAGATTGAGGGCGATTACGGTATACCTTTGACTTGACGTATCCCCAGAGAAAAAATCGCACGGATTTAAATCAGGTGAAACCTAAGAATGTGTCATATCATTTTGCCTGATCCTATATATTTGATTAAAAGATGAACTGTTCAAATGCCTTACATACATATCATTTGATATAAATTCAATGTGGTCCAGTGAAGGTGAAGATCATTTTGATTTTATAGTGAACTGGTTCAAGGAGAGACAACTTTGTTGATCTCACAACAGATACTTGAAATAGTTGGTCGGTTGGTTGGTTGGGTTCTATGGCATATCAACCTTCGTTGGTTATTTAACACCAAATCTATTTCTATGCAAATAGTAATATTTTAAACAATTCAGTATAGCATGAGTACACAGTTTAATTATCAAAAACATTTCTATTTCAAACTTTTCAGTTTATTCAAACAGTTTTAATTCAACTAATTCAGTGTAATATTAGTGCAGATTGTGTTTACACACAGTTAAATATCGAAACAGTTCTATATATAACAATTCAGTTTTCTATACGTACAGTTTCAATGTCAAATACAGTTCCATTTCAAACAATTCAGTTTACCTTAAGCACACAGTTTAAATGTAAGTACAGTTTAATAGTTAAAATCATTTCTATTTCAAGCTATTGACTTTGGTCAAACAATTCTAATTCAAACAATTCAGTTTAGCATAAGTATGCAGTTAGTCCTTTTTAACCGATAGATAGGGCTCTATCAGGTGCTACCATTCCGGACCAGAGCGGACCTGGGAGCAATGGAAATGAAGGTTTACTCAGCATTTCCCAAAGCCCCATCATATCTGAAACCTCACCATCAGATTGTTTAGTGTCATGTCCAGTACACTCATTTGAGGGAGAGGCTTTCCCCTTTGCTGAGGTGCAGTCGGCGTATTGTACCGCCCCAGCCATCTGCGCAATACACAGAGTTGATGTCAAAACAGTTCTATTTCATAAAATTCAGTTTAACATAAGTACACAGTTTGGATGTCATAACAGTTCTATTTTAAACAATTCAGTTTAACATAAATACGCAGTTTAAATGCAAAATACCGTAAACTCAAGATACCACGGTTTAGTTCTATTTAACCCATACTTAGGTCTCTTATCAGGTGCTACAACCCCGGGTCAGAGTCAACCTGGGAGTCATGACAATGTAGGAGTACTCTGCATTCCTCAAAGCTCCAGTATTATTGGAACCTCACCATTAGATTTTTTAGTGTCATATACAGGACACTCGTTGGATGGGGTCTTACCCCACTGCAGAAAAGCAGTAGGTGTATTCTACAGCCCAGCTGACTGGGCAACTTGAGATAGTCATAAGAAAATGTTGCTTTTCAAGAAAGGAAAAAAATCAGAAACTTCTGTCTTAAAAATAGAAAGCTCTATCTTAATTCATGACAAACAAAACTGGCTTTTTGTTTGGTCAGTTTTTTTTTTTTTATTTTCTATATATTACATCGTTAATCTATTCGCTGTAATTTTTACCACAATGAAATTTGAAAAACATGGGTAGTAATTGTAAGTATATATTAGTAAGTAGTATCTAAGAGTTTAATAGGGGGTTGCCCCAGTTGTGTGACGGTTAAATAGATGGACTTAGGAATCGTAGTAAGCAAGTTCTAACTACAGTTGCACTATTATATTCACTTTCGAATAAAAAAAAAAACTTTGGGGGAAGGTATAAACCCCCTTATCCTCCTTGCTAAAGGTTAGATACTATTACTACTTTCCTAGAAGGATGGATTGGGCATTATATAGCCCAAGAAGGTTGAAATGACGTTAAAAACAATAAACTCAACCAAAACAATACTTTAATGGAAACATTGGGTTTATAAGTCCCTAAAACTCACATTGAATTTTCCAACATGACACATGGTTTTTAAAGATCTCAAAATTAATTTTTTCGAAGGTTGCGCGTTCAATCTTAATTAGAGGGAAGACGAGCAAAAAATATGTCATATAGCTAAGCACCAATACCTCGTTGTTGATATCAATTAGAGTAAATTACCCTCCATAGATTAAATAAGACATTCCGTTTGATATTCTATGAAAGGTCCTGAGTTCGACATAAAATAACTGAAGGAGGAATAAGTGGTCGAAAGCGTTGTGATTATAATGGTGAAGATAATATTCCGAATATTCTAAATGATAAAATATTCAGATTTCAGATCAGAAATTTTGACAAATAACATGTTTAGGCATTTTGAGTCATATGTTTGTGAATTATGTCTCCTAAACGGTATTTAAATGAATAAAATATTTTCTGTCAAAAAGCAATAAAAACATTGAAGAAATGTACAAAGAAAAAAACGTACACAGCAGACGATAAATAATTCTTTACAGAAAGCTAGTTATTTCTCCTTAAGGATTTATAATTAAAACAGGCTTCCATGTTAAAAAAAAATTAAAATAGTAATATGAAATACTTTTCACCAATTCATGTTATCTATTTATTTAAACCTCAGCCTCAAATGTCTTTATTCTACGTGGAATGAAATAATGTAAAAATGATTTTCAATGTAAATAATAGATATTGTAAATGTCTCGTCGTTTTTTTACTGAACGCCATACGATTAAAATTTAAAAATGACTAAATAAACAAATGACTGAAAAATTGCCTTGTGAAGATCAATAACTATTATAAATACTTCTTTACAGAAAGCTAGTTATTTCTCCTTAAGGATTTATAATTAAAACAGGCTTCCATGTTAAAAAAATTAAAATAGTAATATAAAATACGTTTCACCAATTCGTGTTCTCTATTTATTTAAACCTCAGCCTCAAATGACATTCTTATACGTGGAATGAAATAATGTAAAAATAATTTTCAAATTTAAATAATAGATATTGTAAATATCTCGTCGTTTTTTTACTGAACACCATACGATTAAAATAAAAATAAAAATAAAAACAAAACAAAACAAAAAACAAACAAACAAATGACTGAAAAATTGCCTTGTGAAGAGCAATAACTATTCTAATTTTCCCGTTTACGAACAAGCACCATTAAAAAAAGATTAATCAAATAAATCTGTTTTTATGTAAAAAAAATATATATCTCCTATGTCATTAATTATAGAAAAATAATTTAACTAAAAGAGGGCTGCAGGTTGACGCATTAATAATAAGAAAAAAAACATACAAACTTTAATGTTTTAAGTGGAAACTTCTTTTACAATAAATCAAGTCCTTTTTAGTTACTAAAATAATATTTTATAACAACCAGATAATTATTCAACATTTTGTGAACTATGTAAAATTGGTTCTACTTTGATGTGTGAACAAGTGTATTTTGTTTTTCACTATATATCTTAAAACTTATGAAAATCTCTTCATATGGTATCCTTTGATGATCATAGGTATTCTGTTCAATGATTTGTTCTCTACTTGACGTTTTAACAAAACGTAATTGATAAGTGCCTTAATACTTTTATCTTCGCTTCTTGAAATTCCAGAGCATCTTGAACAGCTTTGAGATTTAATTAATAAATATTTTCATTGATTTGTCAGAATCTGAAGATTATCACATCTTAAAGAGAGGGTAGAACAAGAGACTGGCGGAAGTAGAAATGAGGGTTTTGGTTTTGTTTTGTTTTGTTTATTTAATAACAAATCCATTTTTATACATTTAAACACTTCTATTTTAAACAGTTCAGTTTAGCATAAGTACTCGGTTTAGTTCTTTTTAAACCACAGATTGTACCTATCAGGTGCTACCACTCCGGGTCTGAGTGGAGCTGGGAGCGATGGCAATGAAACGGTAGTCCGCAATCGCCAAACGTTCAGCATTATCGGAGCCTCAATATCAGATTGTTTAGTGTGAAAATCAGGTTATACGTTGAGGGGTCTTACTCCTCAGCAGAGATGCAGTCGGTGTATTTTATAGCCCCAGCCAACTGGGCCGGGACACAAGGAGAAGAATCACGACTATTCAGACCATAGACCTGTTAGTTACAGCTAAAATACTTACGATAATACTGGAGACCTGAGCAAACTTACTATCACTCAGACTATAACTATTTCTATCACTGCTTCTACTTCTGCTATTATAAAGTAATTATAATAATATTAATAAAGAAGAAGAAGAAGAAGAAGAAGAAGAAGAAGAAGAAGAAGAAGAAGAAGAAGAAGAAGAAGAGTGGATACAACAGCCAGTTACAGCAGTACCAAAAGGATTATATTAAGGACCAAAAAAAAAAAAAAACAATCAATAAATCTAGGATCCAAAAAAATAATTAAAATAATGATACAGAAACTTCAAACGACAAACTTGGGAAACAGCAAACCGGTTAGCCTCTGCATGGATACGTCGAAGAAACCTAAAAAGGAACGTGAACGTGGAAAAATATCAGAACAGAATAATGCCTTAAAGACCAATTGTACCATAGCCATATACATGAATACGCGAAATGTACATGGGATGTTCATTAAATGTATACATAGAACATAGGAATCTCGAAATTCGAAAACACGTAACGACTTCTTTGTTCAGGTACGAAACCTTTTTATTACTTTTGAGTTAAAAGCTTTGATATAAGGAGAGAGACACAATCTTTTTTTTTTATGCTGGCTGCTTCATCTGGCCCCTATCTTGTGCGGCACCCATGGTACGCAAATTCGTCTCGCCGCAGCGAGCCCGAAAGTCGAGCGTCTTGTCCGCTGTCTAGTTTCAACTCTCTTAACTTTTTTCAAATTCCCCAAATCCTCCGCGCGCTTCCGGTACGTGACGTCATTCGCACTCCATCAGACATTTCTCTTCTCGAGCTATTGTGACCTCTCCGAGTGACAAATCCGCTCTGCGTGTGCCAGCGTTAACACCTGCATCAATGTTGCACCTAACTAACCCATGTGCTGAGCCGAAAGGTTCTCAGCCTAACTAAACCCAAAGGCATGAACCGAAATCTCTCGGCCATTATATTACACAATTATGTAAAATTCTAGGACAGTAATTCTCACTAGAGTATCAAATGTATCCTTTTTGTGTAGAGAAGGATTAATGAGAAAATCCTATTAAAAGCAAACAAGATAAGAAAATAAATACAAGAGCAGGTATATCTGGATAGAAGAGTAAAACTCTGAATATTATAGAAGAGGTTGAATTTAGTTATAGTGACATACGTTATATTCATAAACAAGAATCCATCCTTGAATATCAAACGCATCATAAACTTTAGGATTTTGAACTAAAAACGGATCTTTCAATCGCGGTCAAAATAAATAAATTTTGAGTTAATTACCAAATAGAAAAAAAGACTATAGCATATGGAGCATGCAGGTAACTGCAATGACAATCATAGATGGAGAAATTGCAACTGTCTCAAAGAAATAGTTATAAAAACTGACTGAAATTAATAGCAGAGACTGCCCAAACCACAACCCTGCGAAAAGCAGTTTGTATATTTCGAAGAGTCCTCGAGATCTTAGGAGACATTCTGTGACAAATATTTCTAGAAAAAACACCAGATTCTCATGTAGCGAAAAACTCCTTAGGAAATTTAAATCTGACCATACTAACAAATGGTATATGTACAACCCGGCACCTGTCCTAGAAAATGCCACGCATAAACTCCTATAGGATATTAACATACAAACCGATCACCTAATCCCGGCCAGAAGACCAGTCTCAATGACAATCAACAAAAATTAGAGGACTTGCAAAATAGTCGACTTTGCTGCCCCGACTGACCACAGAATAAAACTGAAAGAATGTGAAAAGAAGGATAAGTACCTCGACCTTGCTAGGGAATTGAAAAAACTGTGGAAAATGAAGGTGACAATTATACCAATTGTAATTGTTGCGTTTGGAACAGGAACTGAAGGATGACTAAAGGGATTGGAGGACTTGGAAGTTGGCGGCACAGGTGGGGACCATACAAACGACTGCATTATTGCGAACGGCCAGAATACTAAGAAGAGTCCTGGAGACATGTGGAGACTTGCTGTCACTCAGACTTCAGTGAAACACCATCGGCTAACGCTGATGTGAAAATCTCTAATGAGTGAATAATAATAATAATAATAATAATAATAATAATATTAATCAATCAAACACATAATAAGCGAATGCAGCTAATTAGCACAAAAGGAGTACAAGGCGAGACACGACAGGGTCGGCAAGGTGATCCACTGGGAAATGTGTAGGAAATTTCAATTCGACCATACCAACAAATGGTATATGCACAACCGGCACCTGTCCTAGAAAATGACTCGCATAAATTCCTATAGGACTTTTAACATACAGACGAATCACCTAATCCCGGCCAGAAGACCAGACCTCATAATAATCAATAAAAAAACGAGAATCTGCAAAATTGCCGACTTTGCTGTCCCGGCGGATCACAGAATAAATCTGAAGGAAAGTGATAAAAAGGATAAGTACCTCGACCTTGCTAGAGAATTGAAAAAACTGTGGAACATGAAAGTAACGATTGTGCCAATTGTGATTTATGCGTTAGGCACAGTAACTAAAGGATTATTAAAAGTTCTGGACTTGGAAATTGGCGGACGAATAGAGACTATCCAAATGACGGCATCGCTGAGGACGGCCAGAATACTGAGACGAGTCTTGGAGACTTGAGGAGACTTGCTGTCACTCAAACTTCAGTGAAAAACCATCAGCTAAAACTTATGTGAAAAACTCTAAAGGAGTAAATAAAATAACAGATTATGTGTTGATAGATGCGAAACCATTAATCTCATAATTATCACATGCTGCAAATTAACGCAGAAAGAGTTCAAGACCGTGCACGAGTGAGTAGGGAAGGGGATCCAATTGAAATTTTGGAAGAAATACGATTCTTATCATTGTATCAAACAGTGTAATCACAAACCCAGATTCCGTCTGGAGAATGAGATGCATAACATTATCTGTGATTTTCAGGTACAAGTAGATCACCTAATTCCGTCCAGAAACAAGGCCTATTGTTAATTAACAAAAAAAAAACAAAAAAAAACATAGCGTATGATGTACTTTGCCGTCCAAGCAGACCTCAGAATAGAAATCAAAGAAGACGAAAAGAGAGACAAGTACTTAGGCCTTATTAGATAAATGTAAAAACTATGGAACATGAGGGTGATTGCGATACCAGTTGTAATTGGGGCACTTGGAACAATCCTCCAAGGCTTGTATGGGACTGGAAGAGTTCGATATCCAAGAAGGAGCAGGGACTACCAAACATCACTGACTGGAAGACCGAAAGATTTGAAAATTGGGAGAAAGCTCCCAAGGAATAGTAAACTCCATTGTGAAGCCATCAGCTAATGCTGCTGTGAAAACTTTCAAAGGAGTAAAAAAAATAATACTTTTAATAATTATTAACATACATGGGTGTTTTTTGTAGAGTCTGAATATACACATAAAATGTACTTGAATCAAAGGTTAGTTAAAAGAGAAATACGTTTTGATAAATATTTGTTTTAGGTATAGATCAATATCTGGTAGTATATATTCGTAGCTTTATAGCATGAATTGTTTAGGCTAATGTATACATACAGCAATATATAACAGTTCCTCTGTATTGATTCAAAGAATACTTTTAGTCAAATATTTCGATTATAGAATTATATTTACGCAGCAGTAGTATTCGTAGTAACTAAACGTATATCGATGGCTAACATACTTAATTGCGACATCGTTGTTTAATTTTAGTTTTAGTTTGGTTTGGTTTTATGGTATATCAACTATTGTAGTTTATTTAATGCCAAATTCATTTTAATACATACAACTAGTTCTATTTCAAACAAATCATTTTAGTAAAAGCACACGGTTTAGTTCTTTTTGACCCATAGATAGGTCTCGATTAGGTGCTACAACTACTGGCCAGAGTGAACCTGAGAGTAATGCCAATAAAGGGGTACTCTGCTTTCCCCAAAGTTCCTGCATTACTAGAGCCTTACCATCACATTGTTCAGTGTCATAACCAGGACACTCGTTAGAAGGGTCTTACTTCTCTGCAAAGATGCAGTCGGTGTATTCTATAGCCCCGGCCGACAGAGCCATCAGGACCCTCGTTGAAGGAGTCTTACTCTTTTGCAGTGATGCAATCGGTGTAATCTACAGCCCCCAGCCAACTGAGCCCTCAGAATACTCGTTGGAGGCGTCTTACCTCACTGCAGAAATGCAGACAGTGTATTCTACAGACCCAGCCAACTGAACTATCAGGACACTCGTTCTGGGAGTCTAACCCTTTTGCAGAGAGTCAATCGGTGTATTCTACAACCCCAGCCGAATGAGCTATTAGGACACTCGTTGGTGGGAGTCTAACGCCTTTGCAGGGACGCAGTCGGTCTATTATCTTGCCTCAGTCGACTGGGCCACCAAGACACTCGTTTGGAGAAGTCTTACCTATTTGCAGAGTTGCAATTGTTTTTTTTTTTTTCAATAGCCCCAGTGGACTTGGTCAGACATTGTGTCCACTTTAATGTTGTACTGTGGTGAAGAATTTTTGGTGGCACTGCTGATACGGTCTCTATATTTGCAGTTGTATTAATTCATATGGAGATAAAAGAGTAGGGTTGCAGCAGAACTATATCAATGATAATGTTGTAGTACAGTAGCCGGTATTTTTGTTGTCATGGAGGTGCTAGGAATTAACAAAGCTAAATATCCCATTTCCCTCGGCTATTTACACTTTCGTGCAGTTCAAAAGGACATTACTGTGAAAATAGAAGTCGTTCCAAATTTGGTCTTAAAAAACTAATTTTTCCTGTTTCTTAGAAGTACTCTCTAGTTTGGTAAATTCACATGGGCACTATTATAATACCAGTCAGAAATGGTTGGGCCGAACCTATCTACTACATTTGTTTTATAAAAGTCACTTGATTTTTCATGTTACAGCAGTTGTAAGCATACTGTGGTGAGAAAAGTATGAAAAATTGATTTGAAACACACACTCAGTACACATGTCCGTAAAAGGTAGATGAACAGATAGACAAAATAAGACTTAGTAAATATAGAGAGGCAAATGTTGATAAAAGCAGACGCGTTAGATAGATAGATAGATAGATAGATATCGTAAATTATGAGATCAGAGCAATGGAACAGAACGAATTTTATAGATGGTTTCACTCAAATTGATGGAGAGTTAAACACGCCGTTAAAAAGAGAATAAGATAACATTTAGGCATTAATCGTTTGACATTGACAAATAATTCAGAAAAATTGCATTAGAAGATAGAACAGCTGCGTTTCTTACAAGCCACTACTGGCACCATTACTCTATGGGAGCGAGACAGTAACATGGCATATAATAATAATAATAAACACAATTATATATATATATATATATTCATATTCATGTGTGTCTGTGTGTGTGTGCGTGTACGAGGATCATTAAATAAGTTTCCAGCCTTTTTTTGTATGGGTATTTTTATTGATTGTACACTCATGAAACTCTAGTCACCTTCGTAGTAATATCCTCCGGATGCAATGCACTTGTACCGTTCCAACAACTTCTGCGAGGCCCCATGGAAGTCCTCTTGAGTGAGAATTTCAATGACCTTCGTCACAGCCTCTTTCAACTCCTCAATTGTCTCATAACGACAGCCGGTGAGATTAGAGAATAACCAAAAGTCACAAGGAGCAAGGTCTGTGACAAAGATGGAGTTGTGGACTAGTGCATTGTCCTGCTGGAAATGCCAGTGACCCGATTTAAAAAGTGCTGGCCTTTTCCCTTGGAATCTCTTCCTGAACTCCCTTAAAACCCTAACCCTAACCCTTTGGCCAATCAACTCTGCTGTATTGGCTTCCATACTCCTCTCACACCTCTCATCATCCCACAGACTCCCTGCCTTCCTTGAATCTCTTATTCCACACAAAAACTGATGCTTGATTCATGCAAGATGGTCGAAAAGCAGTCTGAAGCATTCCATACGTTTCTGTGGCATTTTTTCCAAGTTTAAAACACAATTTTATTGATTATTGTTTTTCTAAAGTGTCCTCAGGTTCAGACTGCATTTTTGAAATTCACCAGCTGTGACAATCAGGCTTTAGTTGGGTGGATTCTAATTGCTGTTGTAGCTGTTTATTTGAATCTGAAATCATAAAAATTGGTCTGCCATCTCATAAGATGTATAGCAATAAGATACTGAATATTCAAGAGTCTACGACAATTTTAAATGCCTGTACAAAAAAGTCTGGAAACTTATTGAATTCTCCACGTATGTCTTACCATGTGAGATTTTGTCAGTTTGTCGCTTCAAATATCCATATAGTTTTTTTCTTCTCATTGATTTTTCTTAGGTATTGTTCTTTTTTATCTTTATGTTGTGACAATACCCCCTCGGCTCCACGAATACGTCAACTTCTTCAAACCATTTCACTTAACGGCCGGTGATCAACTAGTGGTTCCGATAGGGGCATCGCACATTTCTTCATAGCTACAAGAAATACAATCAAGGGAGCGGGATAAAAATTTCAAACGAACAAAATGCTTGGGTTAATTCAACTGCAAGAAGGGGACTTATGTAACAGTCTGCATTTCCTGTGTGCATATGTTGACTAACGCTAGCGTGGATTTCGAGCGAAATTTCTACAAAGCTACAAGGAATGCTAACCTATCTTGATCGCTCTTCCTTCACTGCTCTGGACCCTATCTCATGCCAATTCGTCTCTCTGCTGTCCGGTGTCAACTGGCCACTCGCATCACCCTTCGCCAACTCCCTTCTTCTCAGTCCCTTTGTCTCACTCTCTGACTGGCGTTCCCTTCCTACTTCCGGTCACGTCGAGATCTCGAGTCCAAACCCTTTGTCTGGTTTTGCGCCAAAACAGACAAAGGGATCGTCTACTTGGCGGACCACCTACATAATTGTATAATGTTGCCTTCGTTATATCTTTTCACTCTAATTAATATTTCTTTTGTCTTTTTTAATGTAGTCTTTGCATCGTCTCAAGGAAGACGCACAGTGGAAATGAATAGGTCCTGTTGCGTGCCATGTTTTCTGTTTGTAAAAACTTCTTATCAATTCACGACATAATATTTTAGCAACTAATAAGTTCTACAAGACAATCGAATTGATGACAAAAAGGAAAAGTGTCTTGATCTGGAAAGATCGTATTGAGAGATTAAATAATTATTCTTACTTTAGATTTTAAGCGTGACTTGACAAATCCCGTGTCTCTTGGTCACGTGAGAATTCATCCCCTATAGATATTCTCGTTTTCACACAGTTCTTAGAGCAGATAAGACCTCTTTTTTGTATCATCGTTTGTAGTTCGAAACCGGAGATTTTCTTTTTTTTAAGTTTTCGTTCGATGAACAGAACTGAGACTTTTGTCTCCGACTTTGGCCACGTAGAAAAGACCATCCCGACAACAAAACCATTGTAATCAAATAAGGAATTTTTACAATTTTTAAAACTATTCTTTCCGTGGCATGTTCATTTAACAATGTATGCTTTGTATCAGGGATGCATTTCATGTTATTGCAACGTTCACTTTTTTATATAAGTATAAATTTTCTTGTCTTACCTTTACATATAAATTAAATAAATGATTTGTAAACATATTTTGCACATACACACATTTAAATGATCAAACAGTTCTATTTGTAATTATTCAATTTTGCATGATCAATGTTCATTGGTTTCAAGGGTGGTATAGTTCGAAGGAATGAAACCAACACACTTGGTTATAAAAATATAATTCTCACGCTCTATTCTCGACAACTTTTATTGGTGTGTGAGAGTCTGAAAAAGACGGAGACTGGGTGGCTGAGTGAGACTGCCATACTGGCCCATAACTTTTTCTTAGCCGTTCTGTGTTATCTTCAAGGTCTTTCGTCATCTCCTCCAACCAAATGAACTCAACCAATATTCGCCAAGAGGCCATTTGGCCCCTTCATCTACGCTCCTCTATCTGCCAACTCGACTAACGTCTATAAGCTGAGACTGATTTAAGACCGAGACTGACCGATGTCTCTAAATGTATCAGACCATAGTGAATCTGGGAGCAATGCCAATGAAGGGCAACTCCACATTCCTCAAAGCTCAAACATAACTAGAGCTTTCATGGATAGAACGTTCAGTGGAAGACAATCGTGGTGGTTGGATCTTACACGTCTTCAGAGATGCAGTCGGTGTCTGCTACAGCTACACCCGACTGGGCTTTTATTCCTTTCGGTTAAATCACTGTTAGTGCATCAATGGATTAACTAATGCTATTGAGACACGTTGATTTGGGAAGATTAGATATCATCACTACCATCAAAGTTAGGTATAACTAGTGTAAATTCATTCCGCTAATACTAAACATATATTGCTCAGTCGGCTGGGGCTGTAGAATACGCCGACTAAACCTCTACATAGGGTTAAGACCCCACCCAACGAGTGTCCTGTTTATGACACTAAACAGTCTGATGGTGAAGTTCCAGTAATGCTGGAGCTTTGGGGAATCCGGAGTACCCCTTCATTGGTATCGCTCCCAGGTCCACTCTGACCCGGAGTGGAGGCACCTGATAAGGGTCCTATCTATGGGTTAAATAGAACTAACAGCATACTTATGCTAAAATGAATTGTTTGAATTAACTGAATAGTTGTAAATAGATATGTTTTGGCAATTAAACCGTGGATACATTTAAACTGCGTGCTTATGCTAAACTGAATTATTTGAATTAGAACTGTTTTTGACATTGAAACTGTATTTACACTAAACTGAATTGTTATATTTAACTGTTTGAATAAACTGAATAGTTTGAAATAGAAGTGTTTTTGACAATTAGACTGTGCACCCATGCTAAACTGAATTGTTTTAAAGAGAACTGATTGTTAAAAAAAGGGATTCGGCGTTAAATAACCTACAAAGGTTGATATGTCATAAAACCAACCAACCAACCAACCAACCATATAAAGAAAATATCCAAAGCGATTACAGACGGAAAACATTATGCGGAAATCCTTAAATGCAGAAATACTAGAAGACAGGTATTATTAAATGGGAATCTCTCTTACCACGTCCGCCTCAATGTGTGTCCTGATTATGGCATTAACCAATCTGATGGTTAGGCACCAGTAATGAATTTTGGGGAATTCATAGTACCACTTTATTTCGTCGCTCTGAGATCCACTCTGGCTTGGAATGGAAGCACGAGATAGGCTCCTGTGTATAACCCAAATAGAAGTTTCAGCGGAATGGTAGCACCTGATAGGGTCCTATGTATGGGTTAAATAGAACTAAACTGCATACTTATACTAAACTGGATTGTTTTAATTAGAAAAGTTTGACTAAACTGGATAGCTTGAAATTGAAATATTTTTGATAATTAAACTGTGAACATACATTAAACTCCGTGCTTATGCCAAACTAAATTGTTTGAAATGGAATTATTTTTGACATTGAAACTGTACTTCTACTAAACTGAATAGTTTAATATAGAAGCGTTTCGAAATTTAACTGTGTGCAAACTAAATCTATATTTTTACTAAAATGTATTAGCTGAATTAGAATTGTTTTAATAAACTGAATTGCTTGAAATAGAAATGTTTTTGACAATTTAACCAGGAACTCAAGCTAAACTGTAATTTTTGAAATAAATTTTTTGATTAAACTGAATTCCTTGAAAAAGAAATGATTTTGTCTATTAAACTGTGTACTCATGCTAACCTGAACTATTTGAAATAGAACTGTTTGATTAAACTAAATAACTTGAAATAGAAATTATTTTGACGATTAAACTGCGTACTCATGTTAAACTGAATTGTTTGGGATCGAATTAATTATTTGCATAAAAATGAAATTGGCGTTAAATAACCTGTAAAGGTTGATATGCCATAAAACACAACCAACCAACCAATCATAAATACACTGAACTCTCTTGTGACAGCGGGTATTTTGGCTGACTAAGAAGAGACCCCTAGTAGTGGGTACCTTCTTCCCGCGATTTTATATTTTGTCAATGTTATAATGATTTACATTTTATTTCAAACCATCGTTTTGGTAATTTCTTAATCTGTAATCTTCGTTGTTAAGTTACACCAAAAGTGAAACGCCAAAAAAAAAAAAAAAAAAAAAAATCAGAATGAATAAAAGAAAAGGAAAAAAAAACACTAGTGAAATACGTGAATTTGGCCAAAAAAGAGTTTTTTAATAACTGGTTGGAGCCCTAAAAATAGTGATAAACCAGTAAAGTAGACAGGAATTATCGAAGATTAGAGAAAAAAATTAAATATTTCAGACCATAGCACTGATGAGGTCGACAGAATTGTTAAAGTGTTCCTGAGAGAATTCCTGCTGTCAATCAGACATCAGTGAAAACTACCAGGCATTACTGGCATGACGGATGCTCAAGGAGGAAAATAATAATAAGTTTTTAAAACTTATAAAAAATGTTATAATAATAGAAAATGAACCATATTAAGTGAAAAAAAAAACTGGCGCAGAAGCAGTATAAGAACAGATATGATTTCACTGTTGGATGAATCAAGTTTTCTGCTTGACATGCCTTGATAACTCAACTTTTGATCAATGTGCGCTCTGGCAGAGCGAATTGATAAGCTGTTGTAGATTTTAACATTAGAACGATAAAAATCGACGGAAAATAAAGCGATAAGCGTAAAAATACAAATCAGAGCCCAATGGTGAATAATCAATGGGATACGGCATTCAACAACAGAACTAATGATATGAAAGCAATAGCAAGTCACTTGATAAAATGAAATATATGTGTGTGTGTGTGTGTGTGTGAGAGAGAGAGAGAGAGAGAGATAGAGAGAGAGAGAAAGTAACATGGAAAGAAGGCAACATCAAAAATCAAATACAAACTATTTTTTCACACAATAACTAGGATTATTATTATTTTTATTATTTCTCGTCTGATGAGTTTTTCACAGCAGAGTCAGCTGATGGTCTTTCGCTAAAATCTGAACGACGCTATGTCTCCTCAGGTTTCCAGGACTCCACTGAGTATTCGAACTAAACTTACCCATACCGCGATCTGGATGATATTGATTCTTTATTATAATTTTATTCTTCGCAACTTTTTCACAGCAGCGTTAGTTGATGGTCTTTCACTGAGTGTCAGTAAAAGCAAGTTTTCTCAAATTTCAGGGACTCTTCTCAGCATCCTGGTTGATCTCAACATTGTTATAATTTGGATAGTCCCTGCTCGTTCTCCGATGTCTAACTCTTCCACTCCTTTTTCTTAACTTTTTATGAGATTGTTTTTAAGCGCACCAATTACAATAGGTAACGCCTTCAGCTTCATGTTCCACAACTTTTTAGTTCTCTTGCGAAATCCATAAACTATTTATATGTGAAAACCAAAGAGAATTTTTTGCATCTCATTCTCCAGGACCAATTGAGGTTTGTGAATATTATATTTGGTAGAATGTTCGAATTTCAATTTGTTATTGAGGATCTCCTTCCCCACACAGTCGCGTCTTGTTTTATACTCCCTTTGCGCTAATTTGCTACTTTCAGTTATTTTGTGATTAATCATTCCATCTGTATACCCACATATTCTACAATGTCATTCTGTTTCATATAATCGGTTTTTGAATTATCATAGATAATCCTTGTGGTATTTTTCTATGCAGTCTATTAGATGAGATTCAGTTTTTCTCTTAAGCATTGCTGTTTTAAACATGCTTACGTCTTCTCGGCTACGATTTCGACACTTTGTCGCTTGAAGTATTCAGATAGTTGTTTTTCTTCCCAAATATGTTTCCTAGTCTTTATTGATCCGTTTGTTCTTATACTTTTTTCTACTATTACTGTCTGCTGTTATTATTCTTTTTTCTCTTTTTATTTTTTACTGTTGAAGTCTTTGAGTCCTTGAATTGATGCATCCACACAATCTTCAATATTGACTAGTGCTCTTTTTTGACACTTGTTGTCAATCTTGATCATTTCTCGTATGTAAGGCCTTGTGCATCGTCATTACTTTTCTCTTCTTCTGGTCTGTTTGTCGCAGTTCATTCTTTGTTCGTTTTAGGAATTGTTCCAAGTATCTTACCAGAGAGGCAGCCCAGGTTTTTATCTCTTTGATGAAGTTTCTTTCTGCAGAGTTTGGTTTCAAGAATCTTTCCAGTTCTTCTGAGTCATTCCTTTCCTAGTTATCTTTCAACTTGACTTGTTTGATGGTGTCCGATTCTGATATTACCATGTCCTTGGAATTTTCCTTTTCTCTGAGGGTTCCGATTTATTCTTGATTTGGTAGTTCTATTCCTCACGTTATTTATCATTACCCACTTGTCATTCTGAACATGGCACATTTTTCGATGCCAAATTCTATTCCTAAAATGTTGCTTGAATATTTCTATTGTTTGCATTAGAAAATCCGTTTTTTTCCGTTTTTTTTTTCTTGTCCAGTCAGCTGTGGTTGTAGAATACACCGACTGCACTGCTGCAGAGGGCTAAGACCTCCCCCCAATGAGTGTCCTGATATATGACTCTAAAATACCTGAGGGTGAGGTTCCAATGATGCTTGGGCTTTGGGGAATGTGAAGCACCCCTTCGTTGCCATTGCTTCAAGGTCCACTCTGGCCTGTAATGTCGGCACCTGATAAGATCCTATGTATGGGTCAAATAGAACTGAACTTCATACTTATGCTAAACTGAATTGTTTGAATTACAACTGTTTGACTAAACTGAATAGCTTTAAATAGAAATGTTTTCAACAATTAAACTGTATGCTCATGTTAAACTGAATTATTATAAATATAGCTGACTATTAGCATAAAAATAGATTTGGCGTTAAATAACCACCAGAAGTGGATATGCCATAAAACCCAACTAATCATTTTTTTTACAAACAGTTTGATGTCAGTCATGCCCATTAGGTAATAAATTGGTTCTTGCAATTTAGTAATTTTTTGTCTCTAGAGAATTTTCTAAGGATGCGACTGAGATGCATCATCACTATTACAAACAATAATTGTAACCACACGTCTCCCCGAAAATACCTCAGTGGATTTTCAACTATGCTAATGTTTTTCTTACGCAGTCTCCTGTATATGATTCAAGATTGGATCGACGTATGATTATATGCCAATTATCTGTTGTAGCAGGATGCTTAAGACTGAGTATAACTTCGATGATTGGCTTAAAGATCTCCAAAGATACGACTGGTTATCTCCTTTGTTTTAATGTCCTATCTCTGACGTATTCCGGTTGGTTATTGTCTTGATCTCCAGCAACCTAGAGTATGGCAGAGGGCCTTTTTTTTAAGCGGGGGCCGACATGAGTTGTAGCTCAAGTGCATAGCGAGCAGAAAATACTTTGGATTCGTCGGTATTCCTTTAAGAAGGGATACCAAAGGCGTCAGGCAATAAACCTAACCCGGCCGAAGCAAATGAAAGAGTTGGGAAACGGCATTCTGAGGCTGAGAGAGTTGTTAGTCTCAGGCACCCGATATGAATGCTTGGCTTCCCCTACACGTGCATCAGTCAGTCTTCATCCATGTGACCAAGCAGACCAGACAGAGACCAAAATACAGGTTTGGCCAAAATGAAGGAGTGCGGTTCCTCTACAGCTATATGATATGTAGTTGGCGACCTAAGTCGAGGTTGACCGAAAGGATCCCTTTTCAATAGTTACCACACCGAGGTGTAGAGGAAGGCGCTACTCCATTCCCTTGATTCCTCCACTTTGCCATTGGTCCTTACCTTATCATGCTGACAGTTAAGCAAGGCGGTATCAAATACCATTTTTTGAGTCTTTGGTATGACACGACCTGAGATTGAACCCCGATCTCCCGTGCCATTGGCAAACACTCTACTCATTAGACCACAGGCTCGGGCCAGAGTGGACCAGCGAGAAATGGCAATGAAGGGGTACTCATCATTCCCCAAAGCTTCAGCATTAATTGAGCCTCACCATCAGGTTGTTTATTGCCATATTCAGGATACTCCTTGTCGGGGTTTCACCATCTGCTGATATGCAGTAGGTGTATTGTACAGTCTCAGCCGACTGGGCAGATAAACAAATTCATAGACATATAAAGGACATACTGAAATAAAAATATATTTAAAAAATTAGCAGAAGCCAGTGTTTTTCACAGTCAACTCTAATAGGATATGCTCAGACACAAATCCTGGAATTAAGAAGGCTCACGCGACCCTCAAAACAATCTTCACTATATAAGTTAAAAACCAAGAAAAGCCTAACCATTATGATTTTACTGAAGAGGACAACATAGTCTTAAATACATATAGAGCTTATATATTTTAAATCATAAAAACCTACTTGCTAAATTCAAATTTATTTCCAGTCCTGCTCATTTTAATAGTAGTTTTGAAAGTAAAATATGTAATAATTTTTAAAACATTTTTTAGATTTATTAGTCCAATTTTGAAAACATCAAAATAAATCTACATTTTCATTATTAGGTTAATTATTCAAGCACATTTTCATTAAAATTCAGCCCAATATGAGTGAGCAAGATATGAAACGACAAAGAATCTATGATTTGCTTAACGTCGAAAGCAAGCCAAAATATAAATTCCGAAATAATTAGAGATTTTTATGCTCTCTATCAAGCCCTGGGCTTAATCCTTTTGAAATGCTACTTCCAATCCAAATATTGGTTCGCTTAAGTCTGCTATTGAGAAGGAATGGAATAACGTGTCTGAAACATTTATTTTGAAGGCATGCAAATCGTTTTGAAAGCGTTTTGTTAGAATTATTTAAATAAATAGCGGGCATATTGAGTAAATTTAGTATTTTGTGTCTAGCTTCTTATTTTGTTGTTTATTTTTTAGATTAAAGTTAATCTTGTTTTGTAATAGAGTCCTTTATTATTATACTAGAATATTCCTAATTTTGCTACGGCAAACACACACACACACACACACGCGCGCGCGCATATATATATATATATATATATATATCTTCCAGGCAGTCGTCGTGTCGATACTGCTGTATGGATGAACTTCTCGGACGCTAACAAAACTGCTGGAGAAGAAGCTGGATGGCAATTACACAAGAAGGTTGAAAGCAATATTGAACAAGTCCTGCTGGAAACACCCCACAAGGCACCAACTATACGGCCACCAGCCTCCCATCACGAAAACTATCCAACTTAGACGAACCAGACATGCAGGACACTGCTAGAGAAGCAGGGACGAGCTCATAAGTGATGTACTCCTATGGACCCCCACATATGGCCGGGCAAAAGCAGGACGACCAGCTCGAACATACATTAGGCAGCTATGTGAGGATACGCGATGTAGCTCTGAAGACCTACCAGAGGCGATAAACGATAGGGAGAAGTTGCGAGAGAGGGTGAGGGATATCCGTGCCTGCGGCACGACATGATGATGATGATGTTTTGTCCCAAAGTGAGCGTATTAATGTTCTAGCCGTTTGAACTCGATTAAAACGATGTCGCTCTCTTTGACATCTCCAAGTCAGGTAAAGTACAATCATTTTCTCTGAGTTTTGTTATATATTTGGATTCAACGATGTAAACAAATTGTATGAACACAAACCAGAGACTTTCCTGCAAAATATAAAGATCAAGGAACTTCTGGATTTTGAAATTCTATATGAACGCAGTATCGGAGCAAAGCAATTGGATCTGAAGGCCGTAAACAGCCAACAGAAAACTTGTCAGGTTGTAAATGATTCTGTCGTAACAAAAGAATGAAAAAGGAAAAAAAAAAAATAGAACAATACCAGACCCTTATCTGTGAGCTGAGAAAACTATGGTATAGGCTAGCTAACAACACGAGCATTTGAAATTGGGAGAAGATAAAAAACAAAAATTAGAAAACAAAAACAAAACAACGCGGCAACGCGAGAACACAAATTAAATGAGTTAGAAAATAAAAGAAGTAGTGAAATTATCCAGACAACGTCAGCGCTGGGTAATACAAGAATAGAGAAAAGTCGCCGATATTAGAGATAACTTATCCTCTCTAACTTTTAAACGACAAACACCAGAAAGTCTTATATAAACATTGAAATGCCTAAAATGCAAGCATACCTAACATTGTTTATTTATCTATTCACTTAATTTTATATCCACTTCGAACAAAAACAGAAACATATTCATTTAAAATCTTAAAAGCTTTTTTTTCTTTGAGCATCCAAAAGATATTTTGATTTAAAATCGGACTGTATGATTGATTTTAACCGCATATCAACACGTCTAGGGCTATTTTCTCCCGAGATGTTATGGATTCTGCGTTCATTGTACATGTATATTTACTATTTTATGTTGGTTTGGTTCGTTGGATGGTTGGATTTAATGGCGTATCAACCTCTATAGGTTATTTAATGCCAGAGCCTTTTTTACACATATATCATATATAGGATTTGTAAACGCATATTTTTAGGTTGGTGATGGTGGGGTTATATGGCAAATTAACCTCTTTGTTATATAATTGCGGAATGATTTTTTTTATATTATCATTTTTCTTTGGTTATATCTTATTCGGTTTAGTTAGGCTTAGAACTAATTGGCTTAGTGCACGTGCAGGGAAACACATTGAGTGCAGATGTTCACGCTCGCGCATGGAGGATGTGACAATCACAAATGTCATAATAAAAACCCCAGATATGAAATGGGACATGGGCGTGGATGACGTCATGCCCGGACGTGATGGGCTGGGAATTTTGGTGATTTTGAAAAGATATATATATATATATATATATATATATATATATATATATCAAATATTTGGTTTGAAACACATTTTCTTCATACACGCTGTTAAATGATCAGTCCTATTTCAAATAGTTCAATTTAGCATGAGTCATTTGTTTGCATTCAGCGTAAATGTCAAACAGCTTTATTTGACGCATAAGACCCCATCAGTTGCTACGTCTACAAGCCAGAGTGTACCTGGGAGCGATGGCAATGAAGGGGTAGTCTGCATTCTCTAAAGCTCCAGCATTACTGAAGCCTAATCTTCTGATTGTTTAGTGTCATATACAGGTTACTCGTTCGGTGTGTGTGTGGGGGTATTTACCATTCTGGAAATATGCTGTCAGTTCTACAGCCCCATCCAAAAGGGCTGGAAAACATTGAGAAAAGCCACTAAGCTTAAATGATATTTTACTTTCTGTAAATTACCGTGCTTTGAGTGACTTATAATCAAGCCAAAATGAAAACAACGGTCCCAGACAGAAAACCGAAGGCAAGCAGAGAGCGTTCCCTGTTCTTAAATTGTTGACCTCTTGACAACGGCATATTATTTAAGCAAATTAAAGCTTGTATGCCAGGCCAAAGATGATTCACTCCAAGAAAGACTGGGATCGACAAAATTGTCTGATTTGGTTTGATTTGGTTTGGTTTTATTGTATATTGTTATTATTAATTGTAGGTTATTAATACCAAATCCACTTTTATACATATAAAGAGTTCTATTTCAAATAGTTCAGTTTAGCATGAGTACAGTTTAGTCCGATTTGGCCCATAGAGAGGACACTATCAGGTGTTACCACTGCGGGCTAGAGTGGACCTGGGTGCAACAGCAATGAATGGGTACTCCGCATTCAACAAGGCGCTTGCCCAGTCGGCTGGGGCTGTAGAATACACCGACTGCTTCTCTGCAGAGGGGTAAGACCCCCCTTAACGAATGTCCTGGATATGACACTAAACAATCTGATGGTGAGGTTCCAGCAATGCCAGAGCTTTGGGGAATGCGGAGTACCCCTTCATTGCCATCGCTCCCAGGTCCACTCTGGCCCGGAGTGGTAGCACCTGATAAGGGTCCTATCTATGGGTTAAATAGAATTAACAGCATACTTATGCTAAAATGAATTGTTTGAGTAAAACTGAATAGTTTGAAATAGAAATGACTTTTACAATTAAACCGTAATTATATTTAGACTGCGTGCTTATGCTTAACTGAATTATTTGAAATAGAATTGTTTTTCGACATTAAAACTGTATTTACACTTAACCGAATTGTTACATACAACTGCTTGAATAGTTAGAAATGGAAATCTTTTTGACCATTAAACTGTGTACTTGTGTTAAACTGAATTGTTTTAAATAGAACAGATTTACATAAAAATGAATTTGGCGTTAAATAACTTACAAAGGTTGATATGCCATAAAACCCAACAAACCAAACCATCAACAAGGCGCAAGAATTACAGGCACCTCGCCAGCAGATTGTTTAGCGTCATATCCAGGATACTTGTTGTTGTTGGGGGGACTTACTTATCTACAGTGAAACAGTCAGTGTATTCTACAGCCCCAGGTCTTATTTGGTTTACGCTTTTAACCGTAGATCAGTCTGTATATTTAGTTTAATACCGAAAGTTAATTCATTTTTAAATATTTCAACGATATTATAACGATAAAGTTATAACGATAATTTCCAGAGATTTATAACGAGAAGTTCCACTGATTTTTCTGGATTTATCTAACCGCTACGAAAAACAGGATGACATGGTACAATATTATAGCGGTATTTAATGCTTTTTGTAAATTCCGTATTCAATAAATCTTTAATTATTTTTTTTTTGCACGCGGCTATATGATATCAAATATTTCTACCTAATCAAATAATTTTCAAGCATATTCACGGTTTCAAGTATTTTTGTATAACATAGATAATTCACAGAGATTTTTTATCGTTTAATGTAATTATATCTATTTAATAATAAGTGATCGTTTTAACACAGTTATATGCATTTAACTATTTCTATCTAACACTAAAATTTTACAAGCAATTATATTATTCCATGTACCAGATAATAATTGTGATCGTTGATAAACAAATGGATTTTCTTTTTAAAATAATTTTGCTGATAATTACATGGTTTCCTACAGGACTTGTTCAATATCGCTCTCAGCATTCTTGTGAAGTTGCCGTCAGGCTTTTTCTCGATACGTTATTCTCGATACGTTATGTGATCGTCCATGTAGTACATCCTTATAGCAGTATCAACCCGAATGCTGCTTTGAAAAAACTGCGTTTTATTTTATCAGTCAGGTCGGACTTCCATCCGACCGATAGCCTATCGATAGCTGTCTATGCGTTGACATAGAGGTATATACGAGCAGCTGCTAGTTCCAGACTATATAACAGGGTTTCGGCTTAGGCTGATGTATTTGCCAGAAGCTCTATGTCATTAGCTTAGTCCGCGTCCGTACTTGTTTGTGTAGTCTATCTTCTAATTCTTTCCTTTGTCAGCTTGAAACTGTTGTCTTTCATTTTATCAATACTTTAAGCACGCAGTATAGACAGGTGATAAAGAGGTATGGGGCTAATGTGTCTCCTTGGAGTACACCTGCTACAATGTTGAAGTAGTCTGTGCCATCATCCGGAGAGTTGACTTTTACTTTCGTGCTTTTATATAGCATAATTATGGCTGCAACGGTTTCTTTGAGTAGCCCACAGGCGAGTAGTATATGCTCCGTCTTTCCACAGTGTATGGAGTCAAATGCCTTGGCGAAGTTGACAGATAATATTGTTGCCTCTAGATTTTTTTGCACGTACACCTCCAAGAATTTGACGAATAGTCAAAAACTGTGACGTCGTGGATCTAATTCTTCGAAAGCCATTTTGGTTCGTCCTATGTATGTTCTCAGAGAAAAAAAAAATTCCTGAACATGCGTACATATATATATATATATATATATGCGAACAAATAGATAGATGGATACAAACACGCATACAGATGCAAACACATAAACACACACACACACACACACACACATATGTAGAGGCATATGCACTCGTGAGTACATATATATATATATATAAGCGTATACACAAATATATATATATGTATATATGTTCGTGTGAGTATATGTGTGTGTATACATAAACGCATATATATATATATATATATATATGCAAACAAAGATATATATGTATATATATATATATATATATTGAGAGAGGGAGAAAGAGAAAACCTATAGCTATTGCGATATTACACCCTACCTTGAGCAGACATAGAATACAATTTTATACTCTTTTTCCGTTTGGGGAACATAGTGGGAATCTCGAGAGTTAAGGTTTGTTTTTTTGTTTTTTTACTTCCTATCTTAGTTTGTTCTTTCAGTAATACTATCTTACTCATTAATAAATTTAACTTTTAATCGATTCGGGTGTGGCCGTTGAGACGTTGCTGGAGGAAATGAGCCCTTTTATTTGGTTTTATTAATTTAAATCTATTCTATAAAATGACTCGTCTAATCCAAATAATTATAAACATTATATATATATATATATATATATATATATGTGTGTGTGAGTGTGAGTGTGTGTGTATATATATATATATATATATATGTTAACACACATACACACACATATATATATATATATATATAGTGCAGTTAGAAGGAAACACAAACCTGGTTAAATTGTCATTATGAATTTATTTCGGCAGAGAATATCATTATAATTTCCGTCTCATTAGATGACTGTACATGTTTAAATTGAGGTGGAAAAACAGCAAATATTCTTTACAGTCTTGATGACTGTGGAGAAAGAAAGAAAGAAAGAAAGAAAGAAAGAGTACATAAATTTTGAATTCTTCGGCGAGTGTAACGGGGGTCAAGAGAATAGAGTGTTAGAAAAATAACACATCCTAATTATAACATATACAAGATGATTCTGAGTAGTCGGAATCCTCTGAATATTGTAAGCCTGTTAAGAAAACGATTGTCTTCATATAGTTTTTGTTGGCGTCTTTTACATATATTAATTCTCTCAGCTAATGTGGTATTGAGCATTCTCCTCAAAAAAGGAAATAGAATAAAAGTAGTAAAAAAAAAAAGGAAAAATAAATTTAAAAATTCGGTAGCCACCTGGTGTTTTTAATTAATCCAAAAAATAGTCAAGGGGAATTAGCTACCCCAGAAATAAAAAAAAAAAAACTAGTATTGAATCAATATCTAGATTTCCAAAACCTCCTCCTGTACAAAAATCTATCCGTCATACAATTAACTACTGAAATAAATGTTATTAATTACAATGAACATTATATATATATATATATATATATATATATATATATATATATATATATAAAGCCATCAACATACAGAATGTTTTATTGTATTACAACTCATCAGTATTGCAAGACACGCAGAACACTTTAAGCTGGGATTGAAACCTACGCAACTTAACGTTAGACTGAGCATCATACTGCTCAGCTATTAGTTGACATACGCAGGCTCAGGAATAATAAAGCATTTTGCTTGATTACATTTGCCCTAACTGGATACCAAAGTGCTCAATTCATACAAAGTGCTTTGCATCATGCTGCTGGCGGTCGTTAATTCCTTCGCCAGAGTGCTAAACCCCGGTGGGGAGCGTATAATTTGACATCTACGGACATATATATATATATATATATATATTTACAATCATATATATATATATATCATCATCATCATCATGTCGCGCTGGTAGCACGGATATCCCTGACCCTCTCTCGCCACTCCTCCCTATCGTTCATTGCCCTAGGCAGGTCTTCAGGACAACATCCCGTATCCTCACATAACTGCTGAATGTATGTTCGTGCTGGTTGTCCTGCTTTTGCACGGCCATGTGTGGGGGTCCATAAGAGTACATCTCTTATGAGTTCGTCCCTGCTTCACCAGCAGTGTCCTGCATGTCTGGTTCGTCTAACATGAATAGTTTTCGAGATTGGAGGCAGGTGGCCGTACAGTTGGTGTCTTGTGGGGTGTTGCCGCCAGGACTTGTTCAAGATCGCACGCAGCATCCTTGTGTAATTGCCGTCTAGTTTCTTCTCCAGCCGTTTTGTTAGCGTCCATGTAGTGCAGCCATATAGCAGTATCGATGTGACCGCTGCCTGGAAGAAACTGCGTTTCATTTTATCGGTTAGGTCTGATTCCCATATCATCGATAGCCTATTGTAGCTGTCCATGCTTTCGTTAACCTCGTGTCGATGTCCTTTTCGGTTGATTCGACGCTGCTTCCTAGGTACGTGAATTTGTCTACTAGTTTAAGAGGGGTTCCGTCTAGAGTGGAGATGTCCCCCGTTTGATTATAGCACATATATTCCGTTTTGTGTGCATTAACATAGAGGCCTATGCCTGCGGCTACTCGTTCCAAACTATGCAGTAGTGTTTCGGCTTGGTCGGGTGTATTTGCCAGTATCGCTATGTCAACCGCGTAGTCGGCGTCGGTAATTGTTATTGCGGGGTACCTTCTGCTTCTTTTCTTCGTCAGCTCAAAGCCATTCTCTCTGATTTTGTCAACCGATGTTCTAAGGCCATAGTCTAGACAAATGATAAAGAGGTACGGAGCCAGCGTGTCCCGTTGTAGTACTCCTGCTACAGTGACGAAGTATTTTGTGTCTCCATCTAGTGATCGTACTTTTACTTTGGTGTTTCTAGAGAGAATCGTTATTGCTGCTACGGTTTCCTTAGGTATGCCGTACGCTAGTAGGATTTGTTCCATCTTTCCTCTGTGAATGGAATCGAAGGCCTTGGTAAAGTCTACAAATATCAATGTCACTAGTTGGTTTTTTGCCCGTACACATTCAAGGATTCTACGGATGGTTAATATTTGTGAGGTCGTGGATTTATTTCTTCGGAAGCCATTTTGGTTTTTCCTAAGTATGTTGTCGATTTTGGGTTCTATGCGATTTCGTAGTAGGGCATTGTAGATTTTGGCTGCTATGGATGTAAGTGTTATGCCTCGGTAGTTTTTGGCTAATCCGAGGTCCCCCTTTTTAGGGAAGGCGAGTATGCATCCCTTTATCCATCTGTTTATTCGATTTTGATTGTATACTGCGTTGCAGTGTCGGAGCAGTATGTCGTCGAATTGTCTGGTCTTCCATACTTCTGGGGGAATCTCGTCCAGCCCTGCAGCTTTCCTATTTTTAATTTTTCTGAGAACCGAGTCGAGTTCTTCTTGTGTGAACGGTACTAGTTTAATGTCTAATTGTTTACTAATTATTCTGGTGATTGGTTCATGTGTTATTTTCGGTGGGTTTTATAGTAGGTTTTCGAAGTGCTGTTTCCACAGTTTTATTCTTTCTTGTTGGTTTGCTGCTTTCAGTTTTGCTTTGGCTGTGTTCTTTCTTCTACTCACTTCGGTTATTGTTTGCCAGGCTATCCTAGATTGTCTATCTTCCACCGAGTCTCTAATCTTATCTATCTGATTTTGAATGTATTCTGTCTGTTCTTTTACATATATGCCTGCTAATTGATATTGTGCCGTTTTTAATTTTAAGGCATTAAAATTCTGAATTTTACAAAATGTTATGCTGTATTTTTGTTTGTAAAATATTGCTTAAACTGTGCTTTTTAAATGTAAAGACATGCTTACTATAAACCCAAATTGAATATATGACTCTGTCCAAATGTCAGCGAACACGGCAGAACGTTTTTGAATCTTTTATAAAAGTTTAAAATTCTTAGAGGCCTAACAGTATTTTAGAAGAAAAAGTAAAAGCCTAAAGCTGCCAATGCTACCACACAAAGAAAATAAATAAATAAAATTAAATTAAATTAAAATTAAAACTAAAAATTGTCATTTTTAAAAACTCTATAATTTCTAAAGCCACCCCGGCTCCTAAAAAGCCAAGGAAAATGTCCGAATACCACAAAAAAAAAGTTCAGTTCCAGTGAAAGTCTGACGAAAGTACCTTAATCTTGGACTTTAACTAAGTTAAAACTTAAGAAAACTTGAATCAAAATTACCCACCCATTTTTTTACGTACACATGGGAAGCAGCATGATGTACATAAAGGTATTTGAATAAACCTATGGACGACCAAACTCAATACCTAAACAGGTCCTGGACGTGAGTTTGACGACTTAACGCTCAGGATCGTTAGTTCGATCGGGGAACTACTGCTGCTCCTCTATAAGAGTGGCTTCTATAGAAGAGAATAAAACAGCCATCGAAAAATAACTATATATATATATATATATATATATATATATTAATGAATATATTAAAAAAATGGGAATTAAAATATATACCACCCTCCTCGCAGTCCAGAAGTCGAGACTTACCATTCGATGCACTTTATTGCTTAGGTAAACATCTAGATGATAATTTTTTTTTGTTAAAAATTGTTCTGGTTTCCAAACAGGGGTTATTAGGTGATCAGTTTGTATCTTAGAATCCCAGAAGATCTATTGATTCTGGATTATGCATAAGCTACTTGGTAGTATGATCTTATTCCAACTGCCCAATTTCCATTATATTACCGTTCCCACTCAGTCATGCCAACCGTTGTATTACTTTTGTGCCAGTTTTCTACATTCGCTTATCATGTGATCAACAGTTTCATCTTTGTCTGCATATAACCTAATTTTTTTAATAATCAATTTTTCTCGTGATAAAACGTATCCTGTCGGTAATATTTTTGATGCTAATTGAAGATAATCAATTTATCTCTTGAGATTACGCCTTTATAGCCATGTTTAAGTCATCTCGTTTGCAATATGCTCAGTTTATCGTTTCAAATATCAATACAGTTTTTCTTATTACAATTTTGTTTTCTAGATATTGTTATTTTCCTATGTGTCCTAATGTTAACCTTGCTGATACTTATTGTTGTAAATAGTCTTTCTTACTTCTGTTTCTATTCTTTGTGTTTTTTAATTGTTGGATCAACTAAAAGTTCAATAATGGCGAGTTCTCACCTGTCTTCTTTTTCGAATCATACTGCCTGCCTGTGTCATTTTTTAGGTGAAAGTTATTATTATTATTATTATTATTATTCACTCATTAGAGCTTTTCACATTAGCGATAGTCGATGGTTTTTCACTGAAGTCTAAGTGACAGCAAGTCTCTTCACGTCTCCAGGACTCTTCTTAGTATTCTGGCTGTTCTCAACAATGCTGTCGTTTGGATGGTCTCCACTCGTCCGCCAACCTCCAAATCCTCTCGTCCCTTTAGTAATCCCTTAGTTACTGTTCTAAACGCACCAATTACAATTGGTATAATTGTCACCTGCATGTTCCACAATTTTTTCAGTTCCCTAGCAAGGTCGAGGTACTTATCCTTCTTTTCACATTCTTTCAGTTTTATTCTGTGGTCAGCCGGGACAGCAAAGTCGACTCTTTTGCAAGTTCTCTTTTTTTTGTTTATTATTATTAAGTCTGGTCTCCTGGCCGGGATTAGGTGATCCGTTTGTATATTAAAGTCCCATAGAAGTTTATGCGAGTCATTTTCTAGGACAGGTGCTGGGTTGTGCATATACCATCTGTTAGTATGGTCGAATTTAAATTTCTTACACATTTCCCAGTGAATCACCTTACCGACCAAGTCGTGTCTCGCCTTAAACTCCCGCTGTGCTAATTTGCTGCATTCGCTTATTATATTATTGATGGTTTCATTTCTGCATTTTATTATTATTATTATTTGACACATTTGACATTTTTACTACCAACGTTAGCAGATGGTTTCTCACTGGTGTTTGAGTTAGAGCAAGTATCCTCAAGAGCTCATAATAAATAGTAGAGAATGTCTTGCAGACTTCAGTGTTGATCGATTCAGTATTCTGAGTTGGTCACATTCGCTTATTCATCTTAAAGTGTTAGAGACTCTTTACGTTCGATGCCTTCAACCTTCCCTCTGTAAACAGAGGGGTTGTCTGTTGGGATTGAATGTAATTAGTCTCTAGCCATCTGCTCATTGCTATTACTACCCCCTCTTAATGTTTTTTCCTCTCCTTTTCTCCATTCCTCTACTTTTTTTTCCGTTTACATTCCCCCTTTTAAATATTTTTTGGCGTTCAGATCTTGACAAGAGCCAGACGAAACCAGTCGTTCGAAAAATTCTTAAAATAATAAACATGCCCACACCTTCCCTAGGCCTACATGTTTCCCTGGCAATCAATAAGTTTTTAACCATTGATAATTTGTTGAAATATATATATATATGTATATATATATATATATATATATATCCAACTGGCATAGTACTTGCAGTGTTCGCCACTGGCCCGGAGAACTTGAATTCAATCCCTGGTCTAGTCATACGAAAGACTCTCCTGATGGTACTTGATGTTTCCTTACTTAACAACTTACCCTAGAACCGTACTTGATAATGTAAGTCGAGCAAAACATGGAAAGGAATAGAGCCCTCCTTTACACCTAGTTGTAGTAGCTAATGAATTGTTAGTTTTTTGGTCACCCACCACTACGGTCAGCCCATATATATATATATATATATATATATATATAATCCTTTTTATATAAAAGCAAAAAGAAAAAAATCACTTGCTTGCTGTCATTATTAATTTACTTTAGGTCTTTAAAACCTTTCTCAAATCAGCAATTCGAAAAAAAATTAAATTGAAAAAAATGAATCTTTCATCTGAGGATGGTTTTAAATACCTGAAATAAATTCATAACAGCAAGAAAGGGACTTTTTTTTCCTTTTGCTCTCATATAAAAGGATTTTTTACCTGTGCAGGTTGAGAGTCGATATATTATTAATCCCAAATTAATTATACATCAATAGCTGTTTGCTTTGTGCACTCACATTGGATACTCCTACCCCTTGGATTTCCTCCTTGGATCATATAAGAATCTCTCTCTCTCTCTCTCTCTATATATATATATATATAAGCTCTCCCATGGGGGTTGAGCACTCTGGCGAAGGGATTTACGGCTGCCGCTTGCATAATACAAAGCTCTTCGAACGAATTGAGCACTCTGGTATCTGGTAAGGTATAAAATGTAAACAAACGACCGCTACTACTTTACATCTTAAAATACCCTAGCTGACGTGGTACGCTTGTTGGCTGAGTGGTCTAATAATAAGTCTAACGTAAAGTTGGGCGGGTTTCGATCCTAGCTTCAAGCGTCCTACGTGTCTAGCAACACTGAAGAGTTGTGATACAGCGAAACAGTCTGTTTTGGGATGGAGATAAATACGCTCCCTCATGGGTTTTGAGCACTCTGACGAAGGGATTTACAGCTGTCGCTCGCATAATGCAAAGCCTTTCGAACGAATTGAGCACTCTGGTATCCGGTAAGGTATAAAATGTAAACGAACGGACGCTACTATTTAATAATTTATCATTCCCTAGCTGATGTGGTATGTTTGTTGGCTGAGCGGTCTAATACTAAGTCTAACGTAAAGTTGGGCGGGTTTTGATCCCAACTTTAAGCGTCCTACGTGTCTTGCCAAACTGAAGAGTCGTGATACAACGAAACAGTCTGTCTGTGGATGACAATATATATATATATATATATATATATAAGCTGATATATGTAAACAATAACAATTGTGATTCATAACCGTTTAAATTTCCTTCATTTGCGCTGGTTTCCTCGTGGCTGAGTGGTTGGTAGAATCTTGACTTGGCGTTTGAGTCAAACGAGTTTCGATCCCAGCTTTGGGAATCTAGCCTGTCTAACCACACTGATAAGTGAGTTCTGATAGAACTGTCTGTGGATTACAATATATATATATATATATATATATATATATAATTTGCAAGGAAATATTTTGATGGTTATATGAGCCAGAGCTCATTACTTTGCTAAGTTAAATGGTTTCAATAATGGGTTTCTAACACTAATAATTGTATTTGTAATTAATCATTCCTTGTCACTACATCAAAGGATTTCATGCACTTCTGTTTCTTGTTTGCTCACAAATCATCATCCTCATATCGTGCCGCAAGCACGGATATCCGTGACCCTCTCTCACCACTTTTCCCTATCGTTCATCGCCTCTGGCAGGTCTTCAGAGCTAAATCCCATATCCTCACATAGCTGTTGTAAGTATGTTCAAGCCGATCGTCCTGCTATTGCCCGGCTATAAGTGGGGGTCCATAAGAGTACATCACTTATGAGCTCGTGCCTGCTTCTCCAGCTTGTCTGGTTCGTCTAACTTGTATAGTCTGCGTGATGGGAGGCAGGTGGCCTTGTAGTTGGTGCCTTGTGAAGTTTTACCGCCAGGACTTGTTCAATATGACTTGCAACATTCTTGTGTACTTGCCGTCTAGCTTCTTCTCCAGCCGTTTAGTTAGCTGCTCTCAAATAAATGGTTTAAATAATTACACTGTAGTCTGAGATGAACACGACAATAATGGCCATCAAAGAGTACTCCGCATTCCCCAATGGTCCAAGGCACGAGCCTCACGATCTGATGGTTTAGTATCATATCCACGACATTCATTGAATGGGAATCTAAACCCTTTGCAGAGATGTAGTCGTCGTATTCTCCAACGCAGCCGACTACTCTCTCCGTAAAAGTAATCATAAATTATTTTCAGATGGAAATACATCGCAAGTTACTATAGAATTTTTGAAAAAAAAACACCATAAATTCTAATAAGATGCATGTGTTTTTTACTTTTTTGATAGTAAAATCATTAAAAAAAAAAGCATTGAAAAAAAATCATTAAAAAAAAAAGCATTGAGCCATTTGCTTGCCTTTTGAGTGCAGGCAAACTCTTTCACATTGGTTATACAAATGGAGGAAGACACGAAGGTATTGTCAGTAACAAGGAAAGGGGAATAGAGAAAAAAATCTATTAAAAGGATTTTCAAATGAATAATAATCGACTGATAGAGAAATAGATTGAAGAATTTAAAAAAAAATAGAAAGAAGAAAATGAAAAAACCCAGAAAAAACAAGAACGAGTATAATCGAACTAGTCTCTAAGGTTGACAAAGGTTATAATAGTACATAAAATATCTAAAACAAATAAGAATAGAAAACAATGTTTTGAAGGCGTCAAAGAGACTTCATATCGTTGTCAGCGTTCGGGTGCAAGGACCACGCCTATCAGGCGTTGCCGTGCACTGTTTTTTCGGCCATGTTCGATGTCTCTCCTTGTTTTGTTATGCAAGTGCATAGTGTTGTGTCCAATCAAAATAAAACATCTTTGAGTACAGCTACTCATGACCGTTCTATTTTTCTTGGTCATTCAACCTTAGACTTGTGGATTTCCTGGGGTAGTTGCTTTACTTTTATTTTTGACTTTATTTCTGGAATTATTATTAGCTTTCTACGCATAGCTTTTTTTCCTTTACTCAATTATCCAGTCTTATTGTTAAGAGAATTTCGTTCAGTTTATTGTATTTCTACGCGCATCTGTCCTCTGGGTTGCATCGATGTTTAGCTGGTTGTTTTTTTGTGCAATATCAACCTTTATAATTTATCTAAAGTAAAATTATATACATATATATATATATATATATATATATATATATATATATGTGTGTGTGTGTGTGTGTGTGTGTGTGTGTGTGTGTGTGTTGATTTGTAAATGAATAGTTAGTAATATTTTAAACGAACCATATATTTGTTTTCTGACTACAAATTGATTCAAGTGTTGCAAGCTATTGTCTGCACAAAGTTGAATGGTTTCATATATTGCTGTTCAACTCTAAAAATCTAGGGAGAGTGTCCTCGTGGTGTAATGGTTAAAGCGATGGACTGCAGAATCGTCGTAAGCGAGTTCGTAGTCCAGTCGGGCTATTACGTTCACTTTCGGGCAAATACCCAAGGGAAATGTATGAACCTCCTTATCCTCCCAACTACGGGTTAGATAGTACCACTACTGTTCTTCCATGACAATGGCTTTGGCATAAAATAACCTACAGAGGTTGATATGCCATTAAACAAAGAAACTGAAACTCTACAAATGTATTTAGTATTTATCATTTCAATACTGTTAAAAGGTTTCGAGTGTTGCAATAAGATTAAAATACTTCTATTTGATATCACTCATTTATTTGTACACTGTTAGGTGGTATCAAGTATTGGTAATTATTGCTTGCACACGGTTAAATTGTTTCAAGCATTGCTATTCATTGTTTGTACGCAGTTAAATGGTTTAAAATATTGCTATCAAACACTAATAATTCTAATCCGTATTAATCAGTTAATTATATTCTGTTAAATATTTTTAATACCAATAATTCTAATTCGTATGTCTCATTTGATTGCATACATTTAAGGAATGCACGTATTGCCATTCATTGTTTGCACACGGTTAAGTAGTTTTAAGTATTTAAGTGGAGTACAGGAAGTTTTGGTAGATATTAACTTGAAGAGTCCTTTGACATGCTGCATAAGTTGTGTGGGTTGCATAACAGGAAATGCACCTGTGTTCTAAACTAAATAGGACACTGGTTATTCACCTGCGAAATTGCTACATGAGTTGCATGAGTAGCATAAAGAGAAGTGTACCTGTTTCTTAAAGTAAACAGGCCGCTGGTTGTTTGCCAGGGGAAGTGCCGCGTAAAAGGCGTGGATAGCATGTAATGAGGTTGCGTATTTTCGTGCAATCCGTCAGAGTTAGACTGGAGTTGAGACCAGTAGGATTTGCGTGGTTGTCCTTAGCATTATATAACCAGCAAAGACAAGCAGAGAAGAAAGAAGACAGCAGAAAGTCGCTACGAGAAATCATATCTTTCTGGGCTCTGGCCATGCGCCAGACAACCCAAAATAGAAAAGACGACTAACGGCGATGATCTGAGGCTTTGAAATGGCAATGTACGAAAATAATAAGAATCGGAGAAGAGAGGAGACTCTAATGTGCTTCAAGGCTTTGAGGTGGCTCTATGCGAGACTCACGAAAGTGAAGAAGAGAGGAGAAACAAAGACTATTCGATAGCATGAAATGGCTCTGTAAGTTAACCCCGAATGTAGCGAAACGAATTGAAAATTTTGATGCTTTGAGATGGCTCCGTACGAGATCTTGGAAAGAAGCGAGGTGAAACTAAACATTTTCAATGCCTTGTAATGGCCCAGTAAGAGACACGCAAATCTTGATAAGTAAAGAGAAATTAAATGATTTTATGCCTTTAGATGGCCTAGTACGAAACCCATAAAAGTAGTGAAGCAAGACGAAATTAAGTCTATTTGATGCCTTAAAATGGCTCTGTGTGAAACTCACTTAACGAGAGAGAAACGGAGAGGATTCAAAGTCTTAAGCTGGGCCTGTACGAAACTCACAAACATAGAGGAGCGTGCAGAAACAAAGAATATTCGATGCCTCGAGATGAGATTTACAAAAGTAGACAAGCAAGGAGAATCTAGAATGGTTTGATGCCTTGAGATGACCCTGTAAGAGTTTCAAAAATTTGAGAAGATAGGAGAAACTACGATGATTCGATGCCTTAAGGTGTCCCTCGTTTCATCTCATGAAAGTGGACAGCGCAGAGAAAAGGCAGAAAAGTTTCACATAAGATCTGTAACGTCCACTCTTGTGTACATCTCCGCTGTTTTCGATTCTCTTTCACAGTACTAATACGTATATTTCGGGTAAGCATCATCATCATGTCGCGCTGCCAGCACAGATCTCCCCTGACCCTCTCTCACCACCGTTCTCTATCGTCTATCGCTCCTGGGAGGTTTTCAAGGCTACATCTTGTATCGGAACAGAGCTGTTGTATATAGGTTGTAGGGGGTCGTCCTTATAACTTTTTCCTTACTGCTCTTGCTGTGTCCCGAATGTCTAGTTCATCTAACTCGGATCGTTTTCGTGATGGGTTGTAGGTAGCCATACAGCTGCTGTTTTGTAGGGTGTTGCCTCCAGAACTTGTTCAATATTGCTCTCAGCATTCTTTTGTAGTTGCCAACAAGCTTTTTTCTCCATATGTTTATTTAGCATCCATGTAGCGTATCCCTATCGTAGTATGGACATGACTGCTGCTGGGAAAAACGGCATTTTATTTTATCGGTCATGTCTGACTACCATATGACCGATAGCCAATCGATAGCTTTCCATGCTTTTGCTAGTCACGTATTGTTGTCTTTTTCGGTTGATGAGACACTACACGGGTAATTGAACTTGTCTACTAGTTTTAGAGAACGACTATTAGTGTGAAAATGTTGCCTCATTGATTAAATCACATGTATTCCGTCTTGTCTGTGTTGTCATGGAGGCCTATGCCAGGAGCTGTTCGTTCCAGACTATGTAGCAGGGTTTAGGCTTGTGTGAGAGTATTTGCCAGAAGCGCTATATCACCGGCGTAGATTGCGTCCGTAATTGTTTACGCGGGGTATCTTCTGCTTCTTTCTTTCCCAGCTTGAAACAATTATCGATCATTGTATCAATAGACATTCTAAGCACGTAGTCTAGGCAGATGATAAATAGGTATGGGGTTAATGTGTCTCCTTGCAGCACGCCTGTCACAATGTCCGAGTTGTTTAAGTCCCCCGACTTTTACTTTCGTGTTTTTATAAAGCATTATTATGGATGCGACGTTTCCTTTGGGTAGTCTGCAGGCGAGTAGTAATTGTTCCATCTTCCCTCAGTGTATTGAGTCAAGAGTTAGAAAACACGTGTACATCTGTATAAAAGAGGAAAGATTTAGGACCTGAGGCAAGATTAAAATGGACGGATTTTGAAAAATGGATGAAAGCTGCTAGCAAATGCAAGACAAATCCAAACTACTTTTGGCAGCGGTCGACTGACAGTTAGATATTTTTTTTACTTTAACAACATTTTAAAATGCATAAAAGATTTTATTTTTTTCAAAAATTATTGCTTTGTATTGTCTCTGCTTAAAATGCAACAAGAAAAATACTGAAATCCCAAGTAACAATTGAACTTTGTAAAAAGAGGAAAAAGATGCTAATAATTTTGGAATTTATTCGATTTTGAAAACCTAGGTTAGCGTAGGTCATCATCATCATCATCATGTCGTGCTGGTAGCACGGATATCCCTCACCCTCTCTCGCCACTTTTCCCTATCGTTCATCGCCTCTGGCAGGTCTTCTGGATTACATCCCGTATCCTCACATGGTTCCTGAATATATGTTCGTGCTGGTCGTCCTGCTTTTGCTCGGTCATGTCTGGGGGTCCATAAGAGTGCATCACTTATGAGTTCGTCCCTGCTTCTCCAGCAGTGTCCTGCATTTCTGGTTCGTCTAACTTGAATAGTTTTCGTAATAGGAGGTAGGTGGCCGTACAGTTGGTGTCTTGTGGGGGGAGCAATCTTGAACAAGTCCTGGCGGCAACACCCAAGACACCCCCCAGCACCACAAGCGTAAAAATAGAATGCCTATAAGAATGCAATGAACTATAAATAAGGACTCTGATAACATTTAAAATGAAAAGAAAAAAGTGATTGTGAACTTTTACTACGTTAGAACTCAATACTGGCAGGAGGGAGAAGGATTTTTTTTCTTGAAAGCCATAGGATGTAGGGTTGACAAACCCTATGACAGTTCAATGCCATACCTAAACAAGTTCTGGGCATACAAATCGTATGGGACAACGGCTAGGATCAAATAGTTCGATCGGTGAACTACTATTGCTCATCTATGAGTGTGGCTTCATAGATGAGAATAAAAACTTATCCATCGGAAGATTACCATGACTCACATCCAAACCACTTGTCCAAACCGTTCTTCGCTAAACTAGTCTCTAATTTCGATGGGATTCTACACACACTCATGACTTGTTTATTTGTGTCTCGTCCTCTAGGAGAATAGATGGATTTATGGATTTTCACTGGAATTAGTGCTGTGAGGATTCGTTAAATAATCATCCACCTGATTGTACGTAAGGAGCCTCCTAGGTAGTCAAATGACTGCACAAGAATCGATTATTGGCGTTTTTTTTCCTCCGTTTTAATAGCAGAGACGTTGTCTTTATTCCAGCTTGGCATGGTAAATTTGGTTTGGTGACGTTGGGTTTTATGGCATATCAACCATAGTAGGTTATTCAATGCCAAATACCCTTATTACATATATATTTGATATATACAGTTTGGTTTGGTTTGGTTTTATGACATATCAACTATTGTAGATTATTTAATGCCAAATCCACATGATACATATCTATGAGATAATATATGATTTGTAGACAAATTTCATTGATAACGTTTTTATACGAGCCAAACTCATTCTTAAGTGGTTCCAAGTATTTCTGTGTTTTATTAAGACTTCAATTAAACATCAATCCATTGTTTACACTCAGTTAAATCATCAAACAGTTCCATTTCAAACAATTCAATTTACAATGAGTAATTTGTTTGCACTCATTTTAAATATCAAACAGTTCCATTTAACCTATGGATGGACGCTTTCACCTGCTACCACACTGGGCCAGAGCTGACCTGGAAGTGATTGCAATGTACGGGTAACTCTCTTTCCCTAAAGCTCCAGCATGACTGGAACCTCACCATCGGATTGTTTAATGTCATAGCTAGGATAATCGTTGGGAGAGATTTTACCTATCTATAGAAATGCAGTCTGTATTCTTAAACCACATCCAACTGGGTAAAGGAACATTCTGAGTTCTAACCTATTTAACACGCTTTAAAATAGATATTGTGTCTGATCCTGCTCATGGCAGAAGGGTCGGGTAGATACATACCCCGATTAAAATTGACCTTGCATCACATCCTACTTTTGAGGAGATGCAAACGTATATATTGTTGTATAATTAAGGAATGGTATTTTTTTTATATTAATCCTTTTTCGTTGATTATATTTTAACATTTGGTTTAGTTTGGCTTTGAACTATTTGGCTTAGTTCAGGTGCACAGACGTTGGGAACAATGTTTTCGCTCGCGCGCAAAGGATATAACAATCAAAATTGCCATAATAAACCCCAGATAGGAAAAAGGGCTGGAGTGTGAATGACGTCATACCCGGAAGCGATGGTCCTGAGAATTTGAAGATTTGGAATAAGAGTCATTTGGGAGTTGACTTTGGACCATGTAGGCAGACAGTTGGGTTGTCTGCCATTGGGGCAAACAGTTGAAGTTGGGGGTTGACATTGGACCATGCAGGTAGATAGTTGAGTTTCTGCCATACAGTAGAGAGTGGAAGATTTAGGTAGGTTTTTTGCATCTCTACAGACTGAGATCTTAAACATCCCTGGATGCGCTGCGCGTTTGTGGGGTCAGATAGTATGGTCAGCATAGTAAGAATTGTGTCTCTCTCCTCGTGTCGAAGAAACGAAAGGAGAAGTTAATAAAACGTTCTTACCTGAACAACGGAGTTGCCTGTTTATTAGAGTCCGCCTGTATGTTGTATTTGCATTTGTATATTTACAGTTGGATTGATATCATTATCATTATGATTCTGGTTGTGGTATTCAACAATATCAACTTACAAAGAACAATATTTCATAACGTTAGGACATAATTAATCCATGATGGTTTAACATGCCGTTAAAATAAATCTTAAATAAATGAACTCAAACTAATGCATAAAACCACATTGAGAACTTTGGACGTAGACACGAAAAAAAAATCTATCTATCTATCAATATATATATATATATATATATATATATATATGTGTGTGTGTGTGTGTGTGTGTGTGTGTGTGTGTGTGTGTGTGTGTGTGTGTATTATTCAGTCCAGATAAACCGGAGTCGGGAATAATTCCGTCAGGACAAATTCATTCCAATAGAACATTTAAAATTTTCCTGGTAAAGAGCTCAATGAGACTAACATCACAGAGCAATAGTTTCTTTAAGAAAAAGCAAAAATCGGTCACATTAGGATTTGAAATATCATTAGAATAAAAGACTAAAATGTAAACTACTGTGATTCCAACCAGTAATAAAAAAATAAAAAAATAAATAACTGGAGGGGGTAAACGGGGAGGTAACTCTTCAGCCCTTTTCTAGCCCCTGCCGCCCTTCCCTCCTGTGTCTATTCTGTATGTCATTTAATCTATCCATTGGATCTGAAGAAGTCCTGTTTTCTTTGGTGATATTGATATTTATCAATACCCATAACAGGATGGAAATAAATTTACAATCCTTATGTAACCGATTTTTGTTTTTTCTTAAAGAAAAAAAAAACATTTATATATATACACTTTATAAGAGTTAATTACATTACGATAATATATGACTGTAGGTAAAATGTATTTTCGATTACAATGGCTGATTTAATTAATGTTATGAATAATTTCATGTAAATCTTACTTGGAAGAATAAAAGCATCCACCTGGGTTGCCGTTATAAAGAAATTTCAACTAGTTTCCCGGTGATTTAGTCGACATTAAAATTATTGAAATCATTGTTAGAATGATTATCATAAATAATCATATATTGGTAATATTACTTTTTGTGGGAATAATCTTAGAATGATTTTACTATTTATTGTGAGATTTTAAACGCATTCGCGCACTTCTAGCACGAAGTGTTCTCAGAATTCGGTTTCTCTCTCAGAACTAATCTCTTGATTCAGAGATTAAAAGAAAAGGAAAGTTGTTTCCCGCTGAACACAACTATTATCTACACTGTGAATCTCAGACAATTTATGTAGCGTTGGAACAGAAAGCAAAAACGCAACATGCACCTGTCGTCAACATGACATTCTAAACAAATTTAAGGTTCATTATTATTTTTTCTTTTTTTAATACTTGCGCAAACGTGCACGCACGCACACTCACATACATACATATATATATATATATGTATAGCGAGAGAGAGAGAGAGAGAGAGAGAGACTGACAGACAGACTCACAAACAGATATAAACCCACAATCTTACAACAATGCGAATATACATATGTAGAAATATACAAACAAATAGTTCTACAGATATGAAAACAAAATCATATTTGTATGCCTGACAAAACTATCTATTCATAAGTTCGTTTCTAACGAAGTACCTATCGTTCTTTCAATCCTCATCTTGTTACTCCCTAAGACTAAAAATGGATAAGTCCAAAGAAAAAAAAATCATTTGAAATAAAGATCTCAACCTGGTGGCGAGAGAAAGAAAGGGGGCGTGAAATAGATAGAGGAAGGAAGGAAGGGAGGAAGGAAGGAAGGAAGGAAATGAAGCTAATCGTGAAAGAAAGATAGAAAAGAAACGTTCGGTTAAAACATTGAGTAGAAGAGGGGGGGCAAAAAATAAAGAAAGAAGGGGATAGTGAAAGAAAGCAAAGAAAACTAATGTGAAAAAGTGAGCAAAAGAAAAAAAAAAGATATAAAAGTAAAGAATAAAAATTCAAACGAAAAAAGAAATTATAAAAGAAACGAAGCCAAGAAAGACAGTTGTAAACAAACTAACAAAGCGGAGAAAAAAAGAAAGAAAGATAGAAAGTGTTAGAAAAACGTATAAAGGAATAAAATAAAAACAATTCACTTCATTTTCATTTGAAATATATTTTCCTTCACATGTTCAGTCGAATAGGGCTGTAGAATACATCGACCGCATATCTGCAGAGAGGTAAAATTCTCCTAACGTATATTCTTTTTATGACATTAAACAATCTGATGGTGAAGCTCTATTCCCAGAGTTCTAGGGAATGTTGAGTATTCCTTCATTTCCGTTACTCCCAGGTCCACTCTGATCTGAACTGGTAGCACCGGATAGAGTCCAATCTTTGGGTCAGATAGAACTGTTTGACATTTAAACTGAGCGTTAACTAATTGTCTTTGAATTATTTCTGCTTTATAGCGATAATTGTAGAGTTTTGACCTTCGACCCGGCCCAAAAATGCTATTCCAAGGTGATGCACTGGAAGGAAGTGACACATTCCAATGGCCAGTAATCGAAAGAGATCGCGTGGGTGGATTAAGACTGATAATATGGGACAAGGTGAAGGTACCACTGTGCCACTACAGAGTGATGCACCGGAAGAGAGTGACCTCCGAACTGCATGACAATTATTTCCACTTGATGACGATTAAACATTCGATTTCAAAGATCGAGTGGACGTCGAACGATGACATAACTCAGTTGAGTTCGACGAGCCAGTTGAGTTGAAGATCGGACGGAGTTGGAGACGAGATGTGGTAAAGAAAGCCACACCCGGCCGAAGGGGCCCTCGGGAAGCCCTGATGAATTGGGGTCCAGAGAAGATGCTGATAAGATGCAGTAAAGAAAGCCAGCACCCAGCAGAGTGGACCCCAGGGCTCCGGTTGAGCATCAGAAGAACGAAAAGACACAACGTGACGGCCATAAGTTTGGGGTCAAAATATTGCAGTTATGTTCGATCCCCAGCTCCCTCTCACAATAAAACCCCACACAACCTTTTCGAACCCTTGCAATAAAGTGAGAGGTAAATATTTTGTTAAAGAAATCTTCCTGCGTCTGTTATTCATTGCATCGGTATATATCCAGGATATATATATATATATTTCTGCATGAACATGTATATGACAATATAACATAATTAAAACCAGCTCAGTATAAACTATAGCAATGATAATGTGCAAACAATTTGATTATAACTAATTTATAAATGAAATTACCTACAAACTATTTAATCGTATTTATATCTATATAACTGTGTTCAAACAATTTAATAATTGTAAATAGAATTATTCATATTAAATTGAAATACTTGAAACCATTTAACTGTACAAATACTGAGTTGAGGCTTGTTTAAATGTCTTCAACAAAATGTATTAACAAATCATGAATTTAATATACAGGAATAAAGAGGATTTGCCATTACAATGCTTGATATACCATAAAACCAAACCAAACCAAACCAAACCAAACATTCAGATTTAAGAAAGAACAAAACAATTGAAAACAATGGAATCATGAGTTTTATGTAATTTTTAAAAAAATCTATATTGCCTAAAAATCTATTTCATATTTCAAAATAATCAATTTTAATTGTACGTGAATCGAGGTTAAAATTGAAATTTTCATTTTATTATTATTTTAAGAATATTTTGTTTACCGTCAATTTTTTTTTTCACTTGGATTTTGAATGAAATTCATTTTTTCCCCCCGTATTTCTTTACTCTTCCAACATTACTTTCCCCGAAAATAAGGGGTCGACAAATGCTATTTGGGGGGAAAAATCGCACTCGTATTTTGACTTAACTATTATGGGAGAAACATTCAAGGATAGAATGGAAAGAGTAGGATTATAATAAAAATAATGTTCCTTCTTCATTAGGAACTTATAATTCGGAAATACATAATTTTCAATAGTTTTATTCCTTTAATTTTTGTTTATCTATTATATTGAATGACAGTTATATATGTGGATACACGTGTGTGCAAGAGTGTGTGTTTCGTTTGGTTTAATGGCACATCAACCATTGTTGGTTATTCAATACCAAATCCATCTTTATACTTATAAACAGTTATATTTACAATAATTCACTTCAGTATAAGTATAGTTTTTTTTGTTTATGAATAATTAAATGTCAGAGGAGTTCTATTTCTAACAATTCAGTTTAGCGTAAGAACAGATTCTATGTCAAAAACAGTTCTATTTCACACAATCCATTTGAGAATATAAGAATAGTTCCATTATAAACAATTCAGTTTGGAATCAGTAAGCAATTTACATGTCAAAACAATTCTATTTCCAGCAATTCAGTTTAGCATAAGTACGCAATTTAGTTCTGTTTGAGCTCTAGATTGGACCCTATCAGTTGCTACCACTCCGGGTTAAAGTGGCCCAAGGAGCAATGGCAATAACAGGGTATTCCGTATTCCCCCAATCTCAAGTATTACTAGAAACTCACCACAAGATTGTTTAGAGTCATATCATGACACTCATTAGAGGGCCTTGCCCCTCTGCAGAGGTGCAGTCCGTGAATTGTACGGCCCCAGACGACTGCACTTGTGAAGGTTTGTGTGAGCGTGGACATATACAGAGGTGTCTACTAAATACCAAGCCTTATCTCCATCTGAGATCTTGCTAATTTCCGAAAATAATATCCAATGATTACAAATGATTAAAGGTCATTATAATGTTTAATCTGTAAGTTCCATATTATTTTACCCGCCGAAGAGATATTCGTACCAGTGTCAGCTGATAGATTTTCACTGGAGTTTGTGTGACAAAAAAATCTCCTAAAGCCGCCAGGGCTCGTCTAAGTATCGTGTCCAATCTTAATAATGCTGTTGTCTGGACGGTCTCCACTTGTCCTCTGATTTCTAAGTCTTCTAGTTCCTGGTTATAACCGCCACTTTTAGGTCCTATGGTTTTTAATGCTCTCGCAAGGTTTTGACATATTGAGACATATATATATATATATATATATATATATATATATATAATACCATATATATATATATATATATATATATAAGAGACCATATATATATATATATATATATAAGACTATCCATACATATATATATATATATATATGAGACTATATATATATATATATATATATATATATATATATATATATATATATATATATATATACATGAGACCAAGCAATGATGCTTTGAGTTAACTTCATTCTTTAGACTAATAAATATGCTACAGTAACATTATATATATATATATGTGTGTGTGTGTGTGTGCAGCAAGTTATTATTCAAGCAACTTTTGTTAAAGTAGAGGGGACAGTTTTTTTATTATTTTTTATTTTATTTTTTCTAGATCCTTTGATCTAGATGGTAAACGATTTGTCCCATATCATCTGCCCAACCGCTTTCGACCATACTTTTGGTCATCATCAGGGGTAGTGTAGTTTTGAGTTGACAGTTGAGTTTTTACCGGTTTAATAATTTGTATCGTTTCGTTTTGAAGTTGTCGGTTGGAACGTTTTCAGCGTTTTGTTTTAAAACTTTCGCTATGTAGACGAAATTTTCATCGCAACACACTCCAACGACCAAATTAATGAACTTAAACAAACTCTAGAAAAAAAAACTCTGTTGTAAACTTTACCACCCAACTCAACATTAATATAAAAAAAAAAACCTTTCCTTGATGTACTCACTGACTCCTCTAATAATGAAAAATTGATTACATATCCATATAAAAAGCCTACCAACGACAATTCCACCCTACATAACTACCAAAGTGAATGTCCCCAAAAATATGAAATAGCTCCAAGTAACATTATTTACATTTTTCGGATTATTGTCCTCATCTTTATCGTCATGTTTATCACATCATTTCGGCCGTTGTACGCTCCAGCCTTCTTCAGGTGGTTGGAATATCAAACTTAACCTTTTATTTCGCTTACCGGGGTAAACTGTTCAAGATCCATGAGCTATGTTTAATGGATGTCAGTTATCTGTTATCTCCTGCTAATTTCCCTTGAGGACACTTGGTACAGTGGGAAAAGGCCTTGGTTAGATCCAGTGACATACCCAAAGGGTGTGAGTTCAATACCCGGTAAAGACAGTGGAGAACGTTCAGAGGGGAAATTAACAGGAGATAACTGATAACTGACATCCATTAAACATGGCTCGTGGAACTAGAACAATCTACCCTGGTAAGCGAAATAAAGGGTTAAGTTTGACATTCCAACCACCTGAAGAAGGCCGGAGCGTACAACTGCCGAAACGATGTGATAAACATGGAGACAAAGATGAGGACAATAATCCGAAAAATGTCAATAATGTACTTAATACCTCATCTCAGAAATATAGACAGCACAGAGAAAAATAAATAAAAAGAAAGGAGAGATAAGTGATTTGACCTGGCCAGAGAACTAAAAAAAACTATGGAACATGAAGGTGACGATGACACCAATGATAACTGGTACACTCTGAACAATCCCCAAAGGCTTGGTAAGTTGACTCGAAGAGGTGGAAATCAGTGGACAGGTGAAGACCATCCAGACTACAGCTTTATGAAGATCGGCAAGACTCCTGAGAAGGATCCTGAAGACTGACAGAGACTTGTTGTCATACAAACTCAACTGAAAAAAACATTTGGTAACGCTGGTGCAAAAATCTCTCAAAGGTGTAAAATGATAAATTGCATTACACCAGATATAGAGGTTAAACACAAAAAATTAAGCCTATCGCTTCTAAATGATGTATCGGTGCTAACAGATCATAAGATATCAGATATCATAAGATATCATAAGATATATATAATAAAACAGATTAACACAAATACCTGAAAGTAGGAAATAAAAAAAATGTGGCATTACAAGACTATTACCGTACCAATAATGATACCATGGGTATGGTAAATAAAATAATACTAACTAACGCATTAACAATATACCTGATAGTCTCAAATTTTATAGAATACATGAAAAATCCCGTTACGGAACTCCTCATCACCGTAGGTGAGAATTATCAATATAACTGGAAAGGTAACACCCCCAAAATATGAATGGAGCATAGAATGAATATAATCACTACATTCACTCATCTATAGTTGAGAATAAAAACCCGGTGAAAGATTGTTTGAAACCAAATACCAGTTCCAGTTGTGTTCTTAGAATGTTCCTTACAAACCCGAAAAAGAGATTGAATTAACGGGAGACTTAAGAAATAATCAAGATAACTGAAAACATGCTACTTTTAAGATCAGATAGAATACTTAGAAAAGTCCTGGACATCTGTCGAGATTTACAGTCAATCAGGAATCATTGAAGAAAACATAAGTTACTGAAGAACAGAAAATTAAAATTGTCTTTAATTGGAATCATTTTGAGATAAGGCTTCTTAATCTGAGAATTAATTTTTATTTATTGCGGACTTTTTGTCCTCATCTTAGTAGTTTTTGTGCTGTTTCTTCTTTCACTACGTTTCGGCCAAATTTCACTTCTGGCCTTCTTCAGATGATTTTACCGGGACCTCGGATAGGAATGCTGATTCTTGTAACCGTATCCCCAGTAATTATTGTCTTCCATAGTTGTTGTCTATTGCACCACGTTTTTGACCAAGTAAACCTCTGGCCGGCTTGGGTAGGATTTGAAACCACTATCTTCTCACAATGCTCACCTGGAACTGTAGAGACTCAACGCCTCTATCCGCAGTGCCAGAAGGGCTTTTTTTTTTTTAGCGCAGTGGATCGAGGCGTTGAGTTTCTACGGTTCCAGGTGAGCATTGTCAGAAAAATTACCAAGATGAGGACAAAAAGTCCGCAAAAAATAAAAATTAATTATCAGAAAATTAAAATATTTATCAACTTAAAACTACAGTAATATTTATAATTGGTGCCCTAGGGGTGATCAAAAAAGGCAAAAAACTAGAACTTTAACATAATTTTGATAGCCCCCGTTTACGAGATATTTAAAATGAGTGTATTGTGGAAAACTGATTATATTTTGAAGAGAGATTTAGCAATGTATTTATACTATTAAAAAATATATAGTAAAAGTTATATAATATCTTGAATTGTGTAAACATAATACATATATTTAATACTTTCCCTTGACTCTACCCACCCCCAAAATATTACATATACGAAGAAAGGTATTTTTGAAGCATGATAATTAGTGCTTTATAGCCATTTTAGCCATTGTGGCTCTTTTATGAGTATACACGGAGATTATTTCTTTAACATGAGATACTTCTGTCTCTGTACAATCAAAATGTCTCTTGCTTATTGTATATTGAAAAAAAAAACAATTCTATATACATATCTCTCTTCACCTACCTTACCTATCATAGGAAGTGTCAAGTATCACTTATTTTACTCTCTTTTATCGTATTGTCTACCGACTTCTTTTTACCTCACATTCTCTCTCTAAGAGACAACAACTGATAAAAATAAATGGGATGTGAAATACACGAGAAATAAAAAAAATATAATCATTACAAATGATATTTATTATTAATTCAACATTTCTATCATAAATTTCTATACTGATTTAAATCTTTTTTGATGATGTTCAATGAAATCATACAATATATATATATATATATATATATATATATATATATATATATATATATATATATATATCAGGGGCGGAGACGGGACTTGTGCAACTCGTGCCCGGCACGACCAATAACTCGTTCAATTTTATTCAAAATGGATTAAAAATCATCCATTAATTTCAAGCAAACATACTTAGTCTGATCTCAATTAAATTACGTATCTATTCAAGTTTCGATAACTAAGTAGCCAAAGGTTCATGAATATCTGGGAATAATACAACGATGCTGTTTTGAACGGATGGTCTTTGTCCGGTCACCGTCAGATTCATTGAACATCCCATAAAATCGGCTATAATGTTGAACGCGCAACCCCTTATAATAACAGTAATGTTAGAGAAATCCGCTTTTGGCTGTAGCCAATAGCAAGAGCAACTCAAAACACCCTGCTCAAAAATATTAGCACTATGTGACTGCTGACAGCTGTCTTGGGCAGAGGGAGGGGGACCGAGAGAGAGAGCGAGAGAGGGGGGCGATATCAGATTATAGCCGTCGCCTACGTCATCATCATCGCTATGGTAAACGTTGGTTAAACGGCGTGTTTTAATTTGTTTTTTCACTAACAGATGTCTATTTCTTTAATGAATGTTGCATATATTACATTCTGTAACTAAAATTTGTTTATTTGAATACATTTTCAACAAATAATCTTTATTTTAAGCGAAATTGAAACTACTAGCTGTGTCTGTGTATATTGTCATCAGTTTCTTTATTCTAATAAAAATGTTTTTCTCGTCATAGTAATAAACATCTCTTTTCTTCTATACTTTTGAAAGGAAAAAAAAATTATCTACTGTATTAACAAGACTACAAATTATATAGTATCTTGATTGTTTACAAAAAAAAAAACACCCTGCAAGGTACGTTTGTCAATCTGTGCTATACAATGGAGAATCACGCAATAGCAACTATGATGACTTACTTTGGGTCCACGGACCACTGGTTGGGAACTGAAATTTACAGAGGGTTGGGGGGTCATGAGTAGCAAAAATAGGCTTGAGTCGCCACTGATATATATATATATATATATATATATATATATATATACTTTCTTTAAAGAAAAAACCAAAGACCGGTTATTTTAACATTATAAATTTATTTCCATCCTGTTTTGTGTTTCTGATGTAAACCAAAAACACGACGAAAAATAAAACAGAACTTCTTCAGATCTTATGGATAAAATATTATATTTTTTTCTTCGTTTTTTTGGTTTACATTAGAAACACAAAACAGGATGGAAATAAATTTGTAATCCTAAAATAACCGGTCTTTGTTTTTTTCTTTAAAGAAAGTTTTGCTCTGTAATATTAGTTACATTGAGCTCTCTACCAGGGAAATTTAAATGTTCAGTTTTTGAATGATTTTCTTGTCCTGAAGGAATTACTCCCAACTCTTGTTTTACTAGACCGAATAATACCTATATATATATGTATATATATATATATATATATATGTGTGTGTGTGTGTGTGTGTGTGTATGTGTGTGTGTGTGTGTGTGTGTGTGTGTGTGTTTAAGACAGTGGTATTGAATAAACCTCTTAGGTTGTTTTTTTTTCATATTTTGCTTGGAATAATTTACATGAAATATTAAAAATTTGTTCCACATGCTTAGAAATTTCGTTGTTTTTATTTCCTCGTTCGAAAAATGCAATTAAGGTATTTTCTCTAATGGTAGAATTTTAATTAGTTTTGTTTATATTTTGGTTCGAGTATGTTTGCCATTGGTCATATGGGTAGAGTATTCACCAGGGGTCCGGGAGATCGACGTACAATACTAGGTCAAGTTATACCAAAGACTCAAAATGGTACTTAATGCCGCCTTGCATAACACGCAACATTATAAGCTACGTATCAAGGGTAAAGTGGCGTAATCCAGGGAATGGAGTAGAGTCCTTGTATCTACTTTGGTGTTGTAGCTATTGAATTGGTAGCCTTTGTGTTGCATTCGACTACGATCGCCAACTTTACTATATGTTACGCACGAACTTCTCTGGGATTTCGAGATAAGAACTGATCATCTAATCTCGGCTAGACAAACAGACCTAGTGATAGACAAAAAAAGAAACTTCCGAATAGTGGACTCTGCCATTGGGAGGGACCAGGTTCCTTTCCTTGGTTGGCTTTAAGTACTGGAAACTTGGCGGACTCGGTCAAGTGGAACCTTTTTTTGATTGATGAGTCGTCTGCCATTCTGATTAAAAAAAAGACCTCGTCCCAATAAAAATGCCCAGCCGTTTTGGCCCGAAAAACACCTTGAGAGAGGTTCCTGCTAGAGGCGGGACACACTTGAAGGGGCAAAGTTTATCGCCTAGTGCCTGAGTCACACCTTTTTAGGGGAATGCCACGCATTTTTGGAGAAATCAAAAATTTGAGCACAACTGGAGACCGTCAAGACAACAGAATTATTAAGAACGGCCAAAATACTTAAACGAGCCCTGGCGACTTTTGCGTCTGACGCATTTTTGGTGCCGGCAGGTGTGTCTGGGCTAAGACCCTGCACCCGTACCCGCCTATAAAAGACCCTGTGCAACATTCATTCGGTTGGTGAGACGAACGACAAGTACCTGCACTTTGAGACAGGTGGTTCCACTGTTTGCACTTGCCCAGCGGGCTCGTATTAGATGCATTCGAGTTCTCCCTTATTCCTTAAATTTCTGTGTGATTGGGAGTGCATTCTTTTCTAAATAAAAGCTGTTGCTACTAACTTTTGTCTTCTGCGATTTTCCTGGGCGATTTCACGCAATTTCATTTTATAATGTATGTAGCCACTAGCAAACATGTACGAAACTGCATCTGCAGGCCAGCCAGGTGCTGGGCTAAACTACAACGGTACATATTAAACAGAATAGGGAAGTACATTTCCACTAGGCTAAATAAATATGTATATAAAGAAAACTCACGATAATACAAATAAAAACGCAGATTTCATGAATTTCATGAATGTTCGGCAGAAATATGGAATAGATAAAGAAGTAATTATTTCCATATTTACAGATAGAGACACACACGTACACACATACACGTACACACACACACACACACACACACACACACACACACACACACACACTATATATATATATATATATACATATATATATATATGTATATATATAAATTGTTATTAACGTTATCGTTCAAGAAAAATAATCTATCTATCTATCTATCTATCTATCTCAGGGCCTGTTGCAATCTTGCATTTTCTCAATCTCTTTATCTCATTTCACACGCGCATGTAGACACAAAACATCTATGTATAAATCAATTTCTCTCACTCATTTTCAACTATATATATATATATATATATATAGAGAGAGAGAGATTGTAACAGAATCCTATTTGCGACGAAATCACTTAAGCATATATATTAAAAATTCATCTACCTAAAAAGAAATTGAAAAACTGATTTGTTTTCTTGGTTTTAACAGCATATCAACTCCTGTGGGTTATTTAATGTCAAAGCCATCCTTCAAGTACAAAAGTTTCATACATTGATTAAATTCTGGAGAATAAAAAAGTTCACTCCTTTCCCAAGAGTATTACTCTAAAAGTTATTGTGAGAGTGGATTTCAAACTCCCTTACAACGATATTACAGTCCAGAGTGTTAACCACTATATCACGAGGGGTTCCTGGCCAAACACTAATATCAGATGGTTTTAACGTCAAACTAAATCATCCTCCAAATAATAAAAGAGAATTGTGTTGCCAGATAACCATCTGTGTAAACAAATTCTGTAGTGAGATTTTTAACTAAAATTGTTGCACCTAATTTGAGATCTGTCATATGCACTTCTGATAAATGCTTTCCTCGTGTGGATTACATTTTATTTGTAACGCAATATTGTCACTTATATCTGATGTTTCCATATAATTTTGTGGGTGACCATATTTGGTCTCTTCTGTTTGATATATCCATGTCATTAGATAGGTAAACTGGTTTGTCCACTTCTATCTGCCGGTTCCAGTTTATTTACAAGATGACCCGATTTGTTTACTTCTTACTGATGTTTTTAGGCCATTTTTTAGGTGACTGTTTGTTCACGTCTAACTGATACTTACTGGTTAAAACAATTGGATACCAAAGTATATTTCTCCTTCAAGTAATGGATCTGCTATATTTTTCGGTCGATTTTATTGTGGCATATTAACTTCTTTAAAACCGTTTTTGAAAAACACTTCATCAGAAAAGAAAAGTTCCTTCCAGACGCGAAAGAAAGCCAACACAAATATGTATCCTACATCAGAAAGAAAATTTCCTCCAGTGATTAGGCTCCAGTTTTAGATCTCTAAACCTGTCCATTAGCCTATGTTCGCCAATGGACCGGGAGACCAGGGATCAATCTCAGGTTGAGTCATACCAAAGAATCTAAAAAGACACTTGATGCCTCCTTGCTTAACACTCAGAATTATAAGGTAAGGATCAAGGGTAAAGTGAAGCAATCTAGGTAAGTAAGTAACGCCCTCCTCAATACCTCGGAGTCGTAGTTATTGGAAAGGGAGCTTTCGGGTCGCCCTCGACTACGGTCACCAACTTTACTTACTCTTAGTCTTCTTAGCAAGTTGAGTCACACATTCGTTGACATTTCTCCCTGGTGCATTCCTACCCGTTGATATATTACCAGCGCAGGTGAGATTTATGTCTCAGATAGATATATTTCAAAATTCTTTGTATACTGCAGGGAATATTGTAAATGATATAACTGGTCAAATTACCTTGAACATATTTAAATATGCTTGAAATACAATAGCCCAAAAATCATTAGTATTACCAATGATTAAAACCATTTCATTGCGAGCAAATTAACGATCATTGTTAAAGAAGATTTGGTTTAGTTAAGTTGGATGGCTTATAAACCTTTGTGAGTAATTCAAAGTCAAAATCCTCTTAATATATATATATGTATATATGCCTAACACACACACACACACATATATATATATATATATATATAATCAGTTTATGAAATTGTTATTAAATAAGCCAGTGATCATTTGCTTGCACAAAGTTAAATGGTGTCTTGTATTGGTGTCGCATACTTATAATTATATTCAATATTAATCGTTTATTTGCCCATATATAATTTTGCTTAATGATCAAATCAATTATTCTGGTGAATGCTTATTTAAAGCCAAATCCGGTATATATATATATATATATATATATATATATATATATATATATATATATTGTTGTATCGTTGTGTTGCATTTTGACCTTCGGCCCCGGCAAACATGCCATTCCAAAGATAGCGGAAGTGACACATCCCAATGGCCATTAATCGAAAGAAATCGCGCAGGTGAGCTCGGCTGATAATATGGGAGAAGGTGAAGATCTCACTGTGCCGCTAGAGTGTGATGCACCGGAAGAGAGTGACTTGTGAACTGCATGACAGTTATTTCCGCTTGATGACAATCAAACATGCCATTCAAAGGATTGAGTGGGCGATTGAGTGGGCGTTGAACTATTATATAACTCAGTCAAGACAAGAAGTCAGACAGTTGGAGTTAGAGACGAGATGTGGTAGGGAAAGCCAGGCCAGGCCGGAGGGACCCTCGGGGACTCGATTGAGTTGGGATCCAGAGAAGTTGCTGATAAGATGTGGTAGAGAAAGCCAGGCGAAGGGGCCCTTAGAGCCCTTGATGAGTTAGAGACGGACGGAGTTAGAGACGAGATGTGGTGGGGATAGCCACACCCGGCCGAAGGGGCCCTCGGGACCCCCGATGGAGTTTTGGAGACCAGTTGGTGATAGGAGGCAGTAAAGAAAGCCATCATCCAGCAGAGATCTGGGCCCCTGGGCCTCCGGTTGAGCGGCCCTGGAGAACGAGAAAGACACAACGCTGACGGCCATAAGAGTGGGGGTCAATATATTGTAGTTCTGTTCGGTCTTTAACTCCCTCTCACAGTAAAACCCTGGGTAACCCTTTTTGAACACTTACAATAAAGTGAGGGGTACATATTTTTCTTAGGAAGTCTTCGCTCGTCGTTATTCATTGCGTCAGTATGTATCCTGCATGAACATGTATATGTGTATATAAGTATATTTATTATATGACTATATAACAGTTGAGGTGAATGATACACAGGGAAGAATATGTGTTAAATATATTTATTCAGCTCAAGTATCCGGTGCTAATGGATACATAGAAAAAACTCAGTACAGTAAGTTTTTAAAAAATGAGAATTTACAAAAATTGAAAATGCGGTATAACCAAACGAAGTAAGATCAGTCTGAATATTAATCAGCTTATTACATCAACAATATTCGTCGAACGCCCCACCAAACGGACGAGTATGGCACAAGGCCTTTTTAAGGTAGGTCCGGGCACAGAGGCGTAACCCATGTACGCCCGGCATTCCCCAAAATGGCTTGGGCCCGTTAGCATTCCATTTAACAGATGCCTCAGGCGCAAGCGATAAACCAAACGTTACACACCCGACTAGATCCGTGCCGCTGATACCACGGCCGGCCGAAGTGTGTCCCATCAGCTTATTGTAATTTACAAAGCTCTTTGCTTCGATGTGGCACAAGGTCAGGTCGAATGAATGAGGCGCCCAATGAGACTCGAACTCACTCGTGTAGGTTTGCTAGTCTAACTTGCTAACCGTTACACCACCAGAGGTGCCCGTGTCCCATCAGCTTATTACATCGAAGTCTTTAATCGTAGGCTACTTATGGTTATTAGCCAATCCATCTGGTAGATTCCTGATGGGATTTTAGCCACTCTACAATATATACATATATATATATATACGTGTGTTTATGTGTATGTGTGTGTGTGTGTGAGTGTGTGTGTATATTTAAATCATAAGTAAATTGTTTGTTGTAAATTTTTTTTGAATGAGTGTATCGTTCATTTTTTCGTTCACACTTATATAGTTTAAAGTATTGTTGCTTAACATTAAAAAATTACTAAATATTTCTATCTAATTTAATATTAATCATTATTTTCTTCGCAAATGATAATATTAATCATTTGTGCGCACAGTTTAATTGTTTTAAGAATAATAGATGATTGAACAGTTCTTTTTTAATCGGTCTCTAACAGATTCTAGTAATCATGGTCTGAGTGAACCTGAAAATAATGGCCATGGAGAGGTACTCCACATTCATAAAAGCTCCAGAATTGGAGCTTCGCAATCAGATGGTTTTGTTTCATATTCAGATTACGCGTTGATTGAGACTTTCCTCTGCAAAGGTGCAATCGTCGTTTTCTACAGCCCCATAGCCCAGTCGGTTGGCATTAAATAACCTACAAGAGTTGTTAGATCATAAAACCAGCCAACCAACCAACCATCTATACTCCCAGCCAACAGGGTGAGGCAAATATGAATAGTTAATTAAAACCAAATAATTGCATATAAATTGTTAAATCTATTATTACTATTATTATTATTATTATTTTTACCATTATTGCTGTTGTTAAAAATAATCGCTTGACCTTATAAATGTGGACCAATGAATATCCTTAGATCTTATAGCATATAATTGCTTTACAAAGACACGTTTGGTTGAACCTAAAACCAACCAACCAACCAGCCAACCAATAAAATAAATAAAGAGAAGAATGACTAAAGCCCTCTATGCGTATCTACATCATTGTATTCTTTTTCGAGAATCTATCTATCTATCTATCTATCTATCTCCACCTTGAAGCGCCCTACGTTTTTAGCCACTCTGAAGAGTTGTGATACAAGGAAACAGTTTGTCTGTGGCTGACAATACATTCGCAACCCTCCCTGAAGTTGAGCACTCTGGCGTAGGAATTACCGACTGTCACTCGCGTAATGCAAAGCTCATCTAACGAATTGAGTAGTCTGGTATCCGATAGCGCAAAATGTAAGCAAACGGAAGCTAATGCACATGCGCTATAATATCAGACATATGTTGCCGAAATGGCTGAGCCGTTAGATAACATGTCTACCGTAGAGGTTGGCTGGTTTCGATCCTAGCTTGAAGCGTCCTACGTTTCAAGCCACACTGAAGAATTGTGATGCAATGAACCAGTCTGTCTGTAGATGACACTATATATATATATATATATATATATATATATATATATATATATATATATATATATATTTGTGTACTCGTATGCGGCCAGGACCAAATATACAAACACATGCTTGCACTTGTTCACACGAACCTACAACTTTATATGCGTGTATCAGTATTATACGAGTACAACTTCAAAGACAATGACATCAGTTCTTATATTAAATTACTTGACCATTTTCCCCAAATTCTTTCTTGAATAAGCTGCCAAACTAACGCTTCAATTTGTTAATGGTGCAACACGAAATACCAACGAGGATATGTCTGTAATTTTTGCATGCCCTTCCGTCGCCTTATAACTACTTAGAGTAGACAGCCATCACAAATTTTTGCCGCCATTTTGTCAGTATCTGATGTCTCTTTTTGGATGTCATTCACCAGCAGCATAAAGAAAACAAATGACAAATGCATCTGTGACTGCAAATACGTGAACCTATCCCGTTAATGTAAAAGGCAGGTCGAAAGTGAGAATTTTTTTTTAATTCGCTTTCTGGCTAATTTCTAAAATATTTCTACCAGTCAATATCTCTGTAAGCCACACAGATTACACAAGTAAATCTTTTTGACATTATTTACATACATTTTTGAACTCAGATGTATCTACGGCGAGTATTGAAAAAAAACTATTTTCTCTTCTTTAACGAATCCTTTTACATTTAAATCTTTTTCCTCTTTTCCAGGTTTTCTTTTTCTGCAGCCCAGTATACTGGAGCTGTAGGGTACGCCGACTGCCCCTTTGTAGAGGGTTAATATTACACAAGCAAGTGACGGAAGTGAGAGACAAAAACATCTGATAGTGAGATTCCTGTTCCGGTGCTTTGGAGCATGTGAACTAATCATCATTGACAATATTCCTACATCTAATCTGACCAGCAGAGGTAATACATGCTAGGGTCCCTTCAACGGTTTAATGATTGACTATACTTGAAACTATTTAAATATCTGCAAGCAAATGATTGATGTATATATACATATATAATCGTAGGCTATTTATGGCTATTATCCCGTCCATCTGGTAGAGTGCTGATGGGTGTTCAGCCACTCTACTCTACAGATCTGTCTGTGGATGACAATAAATATATATGCTCCCCTACCCCTGTAGGGTTGAGCTCTCTAGCGAATGAAGTAATTGTGTTGCCATTAGCGCATATGCAAGGCTCTTCATATGTATCGAGCTCTCGGTAGTCGTTAAGCGGATATATGTAAACAATAACAGTTTTGACTCATAACCGTTTAGATTTACTTAACTGGCGCTGGCTTCTTCATGGCTGAGTGGTAGAATCTTGGATTGGCGTTAAAGTCAACTGGGTTTCGATCCCGGCTTCGGGAATCTAGCCTTTCGAGCCACACCGATGAGTTCTGATAGAACGAAACAGATCTGTCTGTGGATGTCAATATGTGTGTGTGTATAGATTTAAGTCATTAGTAAATAGTTTGTAGAACATTTTATTTTTGAATGTGTGTATCGTTCATTTTGTCGTACGCACTTATATAGTTTCAAGTGTTATTTCATATATATATATATATATATATATATATAGGTTAAAGTGTTGATGCATATATATATATAGTTTAAAGTGTTGATGAATATATATGTATATATATATATATATAGTATAAGTGTTGATGCATATATATATATATATATATATATAGATATATATAGTTTAGTAAGTTGATGCATATATATATAGTTTAAAGTATTGCTGCATATATATATATAGTTTAAAGTGTTGATGCATATATATAGTTTAAAGTGTTGCTGCATATATATATATATATATATATATATATATATATATATATATATATATATAGTTTAAAGTATTGCTGCATATATATATATATATTGTTTAAAGTATTGCTGCATATATATATATATATATATATATATATATATATATATATATATAGTTTAAAGTGTTGCTGCATATATATATATATATATATATATATATATATATATATATATATATAGTTTAAAGTATTGCTGCATATATATATATATATATATATATATATATAGTTTAAAGTATTGCTGCATATATATATATATAGTTTAAAGTGTTGCTGCATATATATATATATATATATATATATATATATAGTTTAAAGTGTTGCTGCATATATATAGTTTAAAGTTTTGCTGAATATATATATATAGTTTAAAGTGTTGATGCATATGAATAGTTTAGTGTTGATGCATATATATATATATATATATATATATTATATATATATATATATATATATATATATATATATAGTTAAAAGTGTTCTTGCATATATATATATATATATATATATATATATAGTTTAAAGTGTTGATGCATATTTATAGTTTAAAATGTTGATGCATATATATATATATTTTAAAGTATTGCTGCATATATATATATATATATATATAGTTTTAAGTGTTGATGTATATATATATATATAGTTTAAAGTGTTGCTGTATATATATAGTTTAAAGTTTTGCTGATTATATATAGTTTAAAGTGTTGCTGCATATATACATGAGGAATACGCAACCAATACTGATTTTACATATGCGAAGATTATTTTAGCATGCAGTATCCCACGAAAGCTGAAACGGTGTTTAAAAAAGGACGTTAAGGAATTATATTTTCTTGCTTATGTGATACAAAGACTAGATATAAGCTCTATGAGGTTTATCGATCACTCTTTATTTATTATTGTTAGTTGGTTGTTTGGGTTTTATGACATATCAGCCTCTGTTGGTTATTTAACGCCAAATAAGCGTTTTTTACAAATAATCCATTTTAAGCAAATAGTCAGTTCTATTTCAACCAATTTAGTTTAGCATAAGTACACAGTTTAATTGTCAAAAAACATTTCTATTTCAAGCTATTCATGTTAGTCAAACAATTCTAATTAAAACTATTCAGTTTCGTATCAGCATAGTTTTTATCCATTCACAGGTAGATGTTAAAACAGTTCTATTTCAAACAATTCAGTTTAGCACAAATACCGTTCCAACAGTCCTATTTCAAGAAATTCATTTTCGTATAAGTATACTGTTAAGTTCTATTTGACCCATAGAGAGGTCACTGTCAAGTGCTACCATTCCGGGTCAGAGTGGATATGGGCGAGATGATAATGAAGGGGTATTCCACATTCCCCAAAGCTCGCGCATTATTAGGATCTCACCATCAGATTGATTCGTGTTAGATCAAGGACATTCGTTAGGTTGGGTCTACTGGGCAATTCCTTATTCCTGAATGCAGCAATAAAAAAAAGCATAGAATACTTAATATACATATATGTGCGTGTGTGTGGGGGGAGGTGTATATATATATATATGTATATATGTATATCATATTTACCAACCCCTCCGCTCGGGCAGGATATGACACAAGGTCAATTTCTAAGCGGAGTTTAACAGGTTTTAATTCAGAGTTTTCCTTCTCCTAGACTAGTTGCTTCACCAAGGCTGAAGAACCTAGTATGCCCTACTATTTACCCATAGCTGGAGGGAGAATAATTGGATTCATACCTTTCGCATGGGTATTAGTGCTATGTGAAATGCAATCAGTCTCGTCCAGGATTTGAACTCGTATCCCCCTGTCCATTTCCCATGATGATAACCATTACACCACGGGCACCTCGTATGTATATGTTTTATTTATTAAAATTGTGTGTGTGTATATATGTACATGAGTGTGTGTGTGTGTTTATGTGTGAGTGCTGTGTGTGAAATAAGTTTTTGATTTACCGTCCTTTTTCTTCATAGAAATAGAAAAGTATGACACAGGGTCAGTTTTAAAGGGGAGTGGATCACGAGTGCACGTTTATGGATTGTCCGTAAATTAGCTTAATTCCGTTTTAAAATATTACACATGATGGGGTGTTATACAGGAATCATGGTACTTTTATACAAATTGATCATTAGATGCAGTAACCACAAGCTAGACGCTAGACACATTTATTTTATTTTACTAGTGAATAATTATATATATATATATATATATATATATATATATATATATATCTTCTTGAACTAGTAGACAAATTCACGTACCTAGGAAGCAGCGTCGAATCAACCGAAAAGGACATCGAAACGAGGTTAACGAAAGCATGGACAGCTATTAATAGACTATCGACTATATGGAAATCAGACCTAACCGATAAAATGAAACGCAGTTTCTTCCAGGCAGCGGTCACATCGATACTGCTATATGGATGCACTACATGGACGCTAACAAAACGGCTGGAGAAGAAACTAGATGGCAATTACACAAGAATGCTGCGTGCAATCCTGAACAAGTCCTGGCAGCAACACCCCACAAGACACCAACTGTACGGCCACCTGCCCCCTATCACGAAAACTATTCAAGTTAGGCGAACCAGACATGCAGGACATTGCTGGAGAAGCAGAGATGAACTCATAAGAGATGTACTCTTATGGATCCCCACACATGCAAAAGCAGGACGACCAGCACGAACGTACATTCAGCAGCTATGTGAGGATACAGGTTGCTGTCCTGAAGACCTACCTAGGGCGATGAACGATAGGGAAGAGTGGCGAGAAAGGGTCAGGGATATCCGTGCTGCTAGCACGATATGATGATGATGATGATATATATATATATATATATATATATTAGAACGATGAGTGAATCGATGCGTAAATTATTCAAAATTAAATAACATTGACATCCCCTACATTTTTATTTATATTTATCCAAAATTACATGAAAATGATCTTGAAATTCTCCTAATTACATTTTTTTTACAAAGACATCATCTACAGACGACTTCAGAACCGACTACAAGCCTATCACATGGTATCCTTGTTTAAAATAGAAAATACTTCTGTTTTCGTAGTCTACAAACCATCTTTGGTGTTCAACGGAGTTTTGTTAGTCTCTTCCTCAATATGCATCACTCATGATTTTCAAGGAGATAAGAATTTGGATTTTTAAGCAGCCAGACGTTAGGATGATTTGATCATATTTACCAACCCCTCCGCTCGGGCAGGATTTGACACAAGGTCAATTTTTTTAAGCGGAGTTTAACAGGTTTGAATTCAGAGTTTTCATTCTCTTAGACATGTCCGATTCATACCTTTCCCAAGGGTATTAGTGCTATGTGAAATGCAATCAGTCTCGTCCAGGATTTGAACTGGTGTCGCCGTGTCCATTTCCTACGACGATAACCATTACACCACGGGCACCTCCACGTTAGGATGATTAGATGGTAGATTTTTTTTACAACCAAAACTGCATTTTTCTTCTTGTGTGGTATAGCGCAAAATCCTGTTGCCAGATGTAGAGTCTTCAAGCAGCTCTCCACTTGATCCCCGTCAGCTCCACCTTCTCCAGATACTTGATGTAGGCCTCCGTGTTAAAAGTGATTACCACCCCCAAGCACCAGGATGTACATTGGGTGTTTTTTGCTAATCTATATGAATACGATTCTGATCTAAAACTGACACCCAGACACTCAATTTTTCATATTGGAACATCCAGCGTGAATGCCAGCACTAAAGCATGCCATCGAATTTCTGGTGGCGGCAATTGTATTTATCTACTGCTTTCCTCACATATAATGAGTCAAGTTAGCTGTACTGTAGACAAAACCCGAAACAAATAAAGCACATGCGGAACATTCATAATTGATATGTTGACAATCTACGAAGAGCGTCTTTTGTTGTGTTCGCCTTACCCAACTACTTTCCGACATAAGTACCATAAAACAGGATATAAGGAGAAAGCATAACAAAACACTGATAAGCTCGAATCCCCAGACATAAGAAAGATCATAATTAACAATACAAAAATGTATATAAAGATTAAAAAAAAAAGTTTACAAATCCTCGAAGCAATATCTATAAAAAATAGAAAACCTACTATAAATAGAATAGCATTCACCACCAGTATTAACATATAAAACGTATTCTATGACTAACAACCCATGCTAACAGTATGAACCAACCCCATCTATAATTTAAAATAATGATAAAAAATTCACTCCACTTAAATATAAAAAAATATAAAGCATCAAACAATCTAACCCGACCCCTGAAAATCACCAGCGAAATGGTCGAAACACTAGGGCTAATATAAGGTTCTTTCCTTACCAACTTGACCAAGAAGTAAGAAGCCTAGTGAGAAGACTTGAACGTCTCCATTTGAAGGTTTTAAAAAAGAAGCAATCCATAATATTCAACCAAACCTGTTTATATATATATATATATATATATATATATATATATATATATATATATATATATAATTTCGTCAATTATACTTATATTTTTAATTTAAAAATCATTTTCTTCCTAATGTAATGATAATAACTTTGTCTCTTAGCTAAAATCATCTCTATACACAATAACAAAAATAATTTCGGACAGATCCCCAACTGTTTCTCGACCTTCCCCACATTCGGTTCCACATGGCTACACGTATTCATGATATAACCTAAAATCAAAAACACACACACACACACACACACAAGTAATCACATATACGACCATACACATCAATACGCAAATATAGTCTACACTTACAAACACACATAAAAAGGACTACGCAATTCTCATTTTAAAATTCTTTTGACTGTAGCTTTTTTTTTTTTCGATTTCTCCAAAATTTTCTTTTTCTGACCCTGATGATTATCTTCTACTGACGGCATGAAACTGGTGGTCGTAGATAAGCTCCCATGCAATTGAATAAATATATATAAAACTTATATATATATATATATATATATATATATACCGGGATATATATTAGCAGGAAAAGTTAAATGTTCATAGTTGAATGATTTTTTGTCCTGACGGAATTATTCCCGACTCCGGTTTAACTGGACCGAATAATATATATATATATATATATATATATATATATATATATATATATATATATATAACATTACTGAAATTTGTGACACCAATATACCAATAATTCAGATTATGATAAAGATAATAAAAATTGACTTTATATTCGAGTCTTTTTAATTGTTTACAAAAATAAGGAAGCCATCTTTTATTATTGGCTACCTTCTCCGGAAATCATAAGCGAATTTTAAGATTTTTATTCAATTGTTTTGAAATGCACACTTAGAGAAATCTCCCTTTGAAAAGTATTTTCATTCTAGATTTAATAATTTCCCATAGTAACTGATACATTTAAAGAAAATCTAACCCTTTTAAATAAAACACTATATAAGTTCTACGTAATATGATTATTCTCACTAAACGATAAGGTTTTACCGTATCTTTTTTTTTCGACAATACCTCGTCGCACATGAAAAATAAATGAAAACAACATCAAAGTATTCAATAAACAATATTGGCGGGCTGTAATCATGTGACACAATAATCTTTCTGACTATTGGTGTCCGTAATTTGTAGTATTTATAAATATGCGAATAACTGTCTACATTAATTCGTTCTGTAACATAACCATACAGGAATATGTAAAACGTACATAGAATGTTCACAACATATATACATAGAACATAGGAATCCCGAAACACAAAAACACTTACGACTTCTTAGTACAAGTACGAAACTTTTTATTACCTTTGAATTTAAAGGCTTTTCGACATAAGGAGAGATACACCTGGCTTTTTCATCTGCCCCAAACCACGTGCGCACCCGACTCAAGGTCACGGCGAGCAAGCGAAAGTCAACCGTCTTCTCCCGAGGCAGAACTCAACCCAACTGACTTTTTTCAAATCTTCCCAGATCCTCCGCGCTCGCGTCCGGTGCATGACGTCATTCACATCCTCTGGTCCTGGGATTTTTATTTTGACATCTGTGAATGACACATTCTCCCCGCGCGCGTGTCAACACCTGCGCTCAAGTTTGCACCTAACTAACCTATGCACTGAGCCGAAAGGTTCTCAGCCTAACTAAACCTAAAGTCAAGATATATAAAACGAAATCCCTCGATCATTATATTTACAGTTCTAAACATATGCACTAAATGATCTCTCCGAGGAAAATGGTAGGAAGAGTAGGTTTCGTTTGGTTTTATGAACAACTGTTGATTTTTTAATTTCAAAACCTGTTTTTACTCGTATATAAAATATATATGATTAGTAAACTCATTTTGTAGATATATTTTTAAACGTGCTTAAGCTCATTTTTGTACACAATTGAATGGTTCCATGTATTGCTATGTAAAAATAACAATTTAACATCAGTCATTTGTAGGGGTGTATCGTCGTAGTTTAATGGTTAAAGCGATGGATTGCGGAATCGTAGTAAGCGAGTTCGTACTCCAGTCGTGCTATTAGGTTCATTTTCGGACAAATACCCTTGGGAAAGTTATGAACCTACTTATCCTTCCATCAATGGGTTAAATAGTACCACTACTGTTCTTCCAGGAGAATGCCTTTGGCATTATCTAACCTACAAACGTTGGTATTCCATTAAACAAAGAAACCAAACCAGTCAGTTGTTTTTACATATTAAAATGGATATACATATATGATTTGTAAAGGAATTATTTGCTTGTAATTTCATTTGGAAATGAATTAGAACTAATTTGTTTCACACTTGAATTGCTATTGTTTATACTGAGGTAAATGGTTTCAATTATTGCTAATACTAATAATTCTATCCAATATTCATCAATTCTTGGCACACAATGAAGTGGTTACAATTATTGCTATTTAACAATAATCACTCTATTCAACATTACTCTCTCAGTTAAAGATTACCAAATATTGCTATGTATCACTAACAATTTTATTAACCATCACTGATTCATTTACTTATAATTAAATCATCAAATTGTTCTACTTCAAGCAATTCAGTTTAGCATAAGTAATTTATTTGGGCTTAGTTTAAATGTCAATATTTTTTTACACATCCATAGAACTCTATCATGTGCTTTCTATCGATTATTTAATGTTAAAGCCTTCTATATTAAATGACAGTAAAATAAGTAAAGTTGACGACCATAGGAAAGAATGAAGTTAAGCTCGTTGGAAATGTCATCAACAGAATGTGTTAACAAATTATATATATATATATATATATATATATATATATATATATATATATATCGAAATGATAGATAGTGGTGAATGTGGCAATATGATAGAAGTATGAGAAATTTTGGATAAATCAAACACATAAAACCGGTTTAAAGATGCGATAATTCGAACTTTTATTTCATTTTCTTTTCATTTTTTATAACTTTCTTATCCAACTTACCACATATGTTTATCTTATATATATATATATATATATATATATATATATATATATATATATATATATATATATATATATATATATATATATAAAGAGTATTTGCCATTAAATAACTTACTATGGTCAATATTCCATGAAACCAAAATTAAACTAAGCCAAACTTTTTAGTCAATTATCGTTACTCCTGATAAGAGGGCAGCATTACACCCTGCGATGTTTGGCCAACTTCATTTCTTTAGACTGAATTAAATCCACTGTTTCTCAGTGGAATTACAAATCAAAATTTAGTTTTCATATTTTTTTTTGTCTTTTATTGCTTGGATATTATGTGAATCCCGTTTTGTATTACACATGAAGAGTCTTTAACTCTTAATCGAGATCATCATACTTTCCCTTTGCAGCTGTAAAGCACAGATCTCATCCTTTAGAAAGTCAATTAATTGTTTAATGCCTTGACTTCATCCGTTGCGAGATTTGGTTTGAAACACATGAAGCCGGCTATATACATACATACATACATACATATATGTATATATAGTTAGTCGAGGCTATCCCAAAGGCTTCCTTTTCAATAGCTACTACATCGAGGTGTAGTGGAAGTAGCTACTCCATTCCCTGGATTGCTTCAATTTACTCTTGATCCTTACTTTATAATACAGTGTGTACACCAAGGCGGCATCAAGTACCATTTTTTAAGTCTTTGGTATGTTGACCTTGGATACAACCCTGGTCTTCCGGACTATTGGCAAATGTTTATAATCGGACTTTTTTAAAGACAATCATCGCTTAATGTTCCAGATGACTGTCTATATGGCTTTCTTTACTGACCGACAATTTGTCTTGAGCATTCATAAACATTTTTAGATTAAAATATGCTTCTCTGTACCCGCTTAATCTTCTGCAAATTGCACACAGTTTGCACAGTTCAGCAATTAAATGGTTGGTTTGTTGGGTTTTATGGCACATTAACCGTTGCAGGTTATTTAACGCCAAATCAACTTTTTATGTAAATAATCAGTTCTATTTAAAACTATAATTGTCAAAAACATTTCAAATTCAAACTATTCAGTTTATTAAAGCAGGTATATATAACAATTCAGTTTAGTGTAAGTACAGTTTTAATGTCAAAAACAGTTAAATTTCAAACAATTCTGCTTAGCAGTATGAATGTAAGTACGGTTTAATTGTCAAAAAAATTTTATTTCAAGCTATTCAGTTTAATCAAACAATTCAGTTTAGCATAAGTATGCCATTAATTCTATTTAACCCATAGACAGGCCCCAATCAGGTCCTAACACACCGAGCCAGAGTGCACCTGGGAGCACTATCAATAAAGGGTTGCTCCGTATCCCCCAAATCTCCATTATTACTGGAACCTCACCATCAGACTGTTTAGTGTCATTTCCAGGACACTCATTAGGGGATTTTACCTCTCTGCACAGGTACAGTCAGTGTATTCTACACCCACAGCCGACTGGGCAATCAGCAAGTAAAGATTTTATCAAAGATGTATGTTCAAGTAAAAACCACTCTGTTTGATATGCTGATATTTTGAATAGCCTTACAACAACTACTTTTGCGATATCATATTAATTTTTATGTAGACAAATTTAAAAGGTAAATATTTTTGAAAGCCACTTACTTTTTACTCAGATATTATTTTTTTTTTATGGAGTTTAGGCCTCAAATTTAATTATCTAAAATGCCTTTTACTTGATTGCATTTCGCGCCATAATCAGTGATTTCCCATGACTGCTTGATTTTCCGCCAGTGAAAACTGTTAGTGAAACCAAAAGAAATCAATGGAAACAACTCCTTTAAAACTTTTGTTTAACTTTTAGAATTTATTTCCCACGAACCTTTGATTATTCTGTAGTCTTCAAATATGAACTCTCTATGTCTGCCCTCCCGCCTGACCTGCTGAAAGCACTGCCTAATGACGTTAATTCACCATAATAGGTTTAACCTTTATGTTTCAAATGAGTTGCCGAAAAAAGAAAGAGACCGTAGAGAGAATAAAATAGTTTTAATTAACTGGCGTCAAAACAGAATGACATCATCCACGTTCTCATAGACATGCGTTTTCATGCATAGGCTATACAGAATGTTTTCTTTTCATCAAATGATTTGCACAGCGTAGACAAGTATGTAACGGGTTTTGGTAATTAGGTCTGATAATTAGAATGTTGGAAAAGTCGGCTGGCATTAGATTTACAGATAAAAGAGTTAGGGAATAAGTGAAACGTGTTCGAATTTGAATCTCGTTTTACATTTGGTATCAATTTCTCTGTTTTTACAGAATGCCTTCACTCACCACTGAAACATAAACTAAATGTTTTTACACGTGTTTCAAGTCATCATAGTGTAATATAATTGCGGAGGGTTTTCGTTTTATATATCCTTCCTTTCGGTGTAGTTAGGCTGAGAACCTTTCGCTTAGTGCATGGGTTAGTTAGGTGCACACATTGAGCGCAGGTGTTTACGCGCGTGCGGGGTGGATGTGACAATCAGAGATGTCACAATAAAACCTCCAGATAGGAAATGATTCCGGGGACGTGAATGACGTCATGCCGGGAAGCGCTGAGGATATTGGAGTTTTGAAAAAAAGCAGTTAGTTGAGATTCGAGTCCAGAGGAAGCGAGTCGATTTTCGGAGCTCGCTGAGGCGAGACCAGTTGTAGGTCTACGAAATGTGCTGCAAGTGGTGGGGACAGATGGAAAAGTCAGCATAGAAAGAAATTGTGTCTTTCTCTCTCTCTCTCTCTCTCTCTCTCTCTCTCTCTCTCTCTCTCTCTCTCCTCATGTGGAAAAACCTTAACCTCAAAAAGGTAAATAAAGGTTCGTACCTGAACCAATTTCGTGTTTAGCGTTTTCGTATATTCTACATATCTGTGTGTATATGTACATTTCATATACTTATATCTGGCTATGCAACAATACATTGTTTTTTTTTTTTATTCAGGTTGCCAACTTGAGAAATATGTTTGTCACTATTTAGACCGAGTATTTATCTGTCAAATATTCTGTTTGTTACATAGCCATACAGGAATATGGGAAATGGACATAGAATATTCATAACATATATACATAGAACATAGGAATCCCGAAACACAAAAACACTTACGACTTCTTAGTTCAGGTAAGGAACATTTTATTACCTTTGAGTTAAAAGGTTTTTCGACATAAGGAGGGAGATATCATCTTTCTATGCCGACTTTTCCATCTCCCCTAAACCACATGCGACACCTGCCACAAGGCCTCGGCGAACGAGCGAAAGTCAACCGTCTTTTCCCGAGGCAAAACTCAACTCAACTGACGTTTTTCAAATCCCCCCAAATCCTCTGCGCATGATTCCTGTGCATGACGTCATTCACATCCCCAAGTCCTATCTGAGATTTTTATTTTGACATCTCTGAATGACACATCCTCCCCACACGCGCGTCAACACCTGCGCTCATGTTGCACCTTACTAACCCATGTGCTAAGCGAAAGGTTCTCTCTTTTTATATTATCAATTTTCGTTTTGTATATGTTATCTTTCAGTTTAGTTACACCGAGAACATTTCGGCTTAGTGCAGGGGTTAGTTAGGCGCACATATTGAGTTCAGGTGTTCACGTTCGCGCGGGGAGGATGTGACAATCACATATGTCACAATAAAAAAACCCAGATAGAAAATGGACTGAGAATGTGAATGACGTCATGCCCGGAAGCGATGGACTGAGGATTTGGGGATTTGGAAAAAAGCAGTTAATTGAGATTTAGGCTTAGACGGGGCCAGTTGACTTTCGGAGCTCGTCGAAGCGAGACAATTTTGGGTTTACGGGATTCCCGCGCGTTGGTTGAGTCAGTGAGTTGAGAGCTGATGATGTACGAACAGTCAGTATAGTAAGAAATTGTGTCTCTCTCTCATGATGACGGAAATCCTTAAACTCAAAAAGGTAAATAAAAATTTCGTACCTGAACGAAGAAAGTCGTCAGTGTTTCACGTGTTTTTCGGATTCCTATGCGTATGAACATTCTATGAACATTACGAACGTTGAATGTATATGTACATTACGCGTTTACGTATCTTGGTCGTGTTTTTGGACGTGGATATGCTACAGCTGGACAGTGGCCTCGAATAAATTAGGTTCGAACTCCAGCCATGCTATTAAGTTAACTTTTGGAGTAATACTCTAGTGGAAGGCATGAAATCTCGTAAACCTCCAGCTATGGGATAGATAGTATAACTGCTGGTCTTCTTAAAGGATAACTTCAGTATTGATTTATCCACGAAAGTTAATTTGTCTTTGATTATAAAAGAAGCATTTAGATGGTTCGGTTTCTTTTGTTTAATGGCATATCAAACTTTGTAGGTTATTTAATGCCAAAGCCATTCTCCTAGAAGAACAGTAGTGGTACAATTAAACCCATAGCTGGGAGGATAAGGGGGTTCATACCTTTCCCAAGGGTATTTGCCTGAAAGTGAACGTAATAGCGCGACTGGAGTACAAACTCGCTTACTACGATTCTGCAGTCCATTGCATTAACCATTACACCACGAGGACACCCACAAGCATTTAGAGTAATAGATATCATTGTAACATTGTGTATTGACGATTTGAGTTCGAATCCCTGTCGAGGCTGTATGGTTTTTCAATTCGCGCTAATTACACTGGAAAAAAGTGCAAATCAATCTGTTATTCCTCCCTGCTTTGTTTAAATAGTAGAGAAGTTTTAGTTCTTTAACTATGCTAAGACAACTACTAAATGAGAAGGAAAACCCAGAAAATCTAACCAACTTTACTCTGCTTAAGAATTGACCTTTTGTCACCCACTGCGGAAGCTGTGGCTAAATACATACCGCAGTTTATTTCTTTCGAATAAATATAAATTATATCAATCGGACGTGACTTGAAAACCAGCTTAAAGGCGAAATTCGGTGGTTTTTTAATCTAATTATCATAATTCAGAAATAGCTGTAAGCAAACAAGTATCAGAAAGAAGAAAAGAAAGAAAGAAAGAAAGAAAGAACTAGAACTGAAAATTCACTGGTGCGATATAATGAAAAGAAAAAGAATATGATACATTGTAAAAAGAGAGAGATATGAAGAAATTGAGAAAGAAAACGAAAGAAGAAAAATCAATGATAATGACGCAGAAAGAATGAGAGAATACTTAAGTAGAATGATACTGGCAACAAAAAAATTGAAGGAAAGAAGTTTCATCCAATATGGGAAAAACAGAGGGGGGAATAGAAGAAGAAGAAGAAGAAGAAGAAGAAGAAGAAGAAGAAGAAGAAGAAGAAGAAGAAGAAGAAGAAGAAGAAATAATGATGATATAGGCTGCAATAACTATGAGGAAATTGACAAATTTCGTCTCATTTTCCCATCAAAATCAGAGGTTGCTTATCAAAGCGGGACATCTTGGGAAGCCAAAGAAGTCTAAATGCACTCGACTTAGAAGCAGGAAGAAGGATTTTTTTTTTTCATTTTGATTTGACATACGGTAAACGAAAGAGGAGAAAAAAAAGAGTTCCATTAAGAACGTTGTGTAAATGGAAGGAAAAATTGTGTAGAAAATTGAATAAAACAAATAAACATACACACTACACTCACCTCATGTCTAACATAGAAACTGCTAATTGACAAGCGAACACGCACACACGCATAGATAGATAGATAGATAGATAGATAGATAGATTCGAAAAGAAATAATTATACAAGAATAGATAGATAGATAGATAGATAGATAGATAGATAGATTTAAAAAGAATTAAGTATGCATAAATTGTATGAAAAGATAGATAGATAGATAGATATGAGGAAAAGTGATTAGATAGATGATGTGAACAAATTCAGATACATATATCGGAAAACTATTTTAATATAAATGAAGAGACCCCTTTAGTGCCATCTACTCCAAGGTCTACTCTGACGCGGAGTGGTAGCACCTGACAAGGTCCTATCTCTGGTCAAAGACAGAAAGATATATGAACAATAAATAGATAGATAGATGGGAAAATGATATGATAGATGATGCGAACAAATTCAGATTGATAGATTGATATATAGATCAGAACAGGCAAGTATAAATTGAAAAAAATCAGTGTACACCAGTTTATTTTTTAGCTAAGACATAGAATCCGTGTGAAATTTACAGAAAAAAAAATGTAAGTTAATCTAAAGAGCATATTTTAGTCCAAGAAATTTTTACAAATGGGATTTAGACGTGTTTTCCAGTACGACTTTGTGTCGAATAGATTCTCTGTGGTTTGGAAGCACACTGACTCTGCAGGAAAGATAGTTCTGGGCGCAGTGGTGAGTAAACAAGGTCAGATTGTCTTCAGGGATATGAAAGGATCCAGCATAAATCACTTGCTTGAAAAGAAGTACAATTGAAAACAATCATTTCTATTGCGAAATCTATTGCAAAATACACCTAAGGTATTGAATGAACTTCTTATATATATATATATATATATATATATATATATATATATATATATATATATATATATATATATAGTGGGGGTACCCGTGGTGTAATGGATTCATACCTTTCCCAAGGATATTAGTGCCATGTTAAATGCAATCAGTTTCTTCCAGGATCTGAACTCGTGTCGCCATGTCCATTTCCTAAAACGATAAACATTAAATGGTTATATATATATATATATATATATATATATATATATATATATATATATTATATATATATATATATATATATATATATATATATATATATATATATATATATATATATATATATATATAGTCTAGGAGAAGAAAACCTCTGAATTCAAACCTGTTAAACTCCGCTTAAAAATTGACCTTGTGTCATATACTGCTCGGGCGACGGGTTTGTATATATATATATATATATATATATATATATATATAAGAGATTTATTCAATATTTTGATAGATAGATAGATAGATAGATAGATGGATAGATAGATAGATTGTTTAGTTGATTTGTTCGACTGTATAAAATCTCTTTATGGGTAATTTAAAGAAAAATATGTTTCATTTGTAAAATATAATAATAACAATATCTTCCATGTTCATTTTTATTTCTATTTGCCAGTAAAAAAATGTTTGCCCACAGAATACACCGACTGCGTCCCTGCAGAAGATCAAGATTCCCCCAACGAGTGTCCTGCATATTACAAGAAACAATCAGATAGTCAGGCTCCAGTAATTCTGGAACTTTCGTGAATGTGGAGTACCCCTTGATTGCCATCTACTCCCAGGTCCACTCTGACTTGGAGTGATAGAATCTGACAAGGTCCTATCTCATAGAACTAAGTTGTGTGCTTATTCTAAAGTGAATTGCGTGAAATAGAACTGTTTTGACATAAATTGTATTTGAATAAATGATAGAGGTTTACCTAAATTGTTAGTGATACACAGCAATTATTGGAATCATTTAGCTTTGTTGACTAAACTGAATACTTTGAAATAGAACTGTTAACTTTATTGTTATGCTAAACTGGATTATTTGATATAGAACTGCTTGATCTTTTAACTGTGTGTAATATAAACAAAGTGTAATTAAGCTAAACGGAATGGTTTAAAGTAGAATGTATTTACATTTGATTGTGTGTAAACAAAAGCCTATTTAAACCAATGAATATTTGTCTGGAAACAAAAGACTTTACTTATACTAAACAGAATTCTTTGAAATTAATTAAAACCACCTGAGTGCAAAAATGCTTTCTCAGACTTGTTTAAAAATGTTGTCTTGAAAATGTTGATAAATCATATATTTGATATATGGATAAAAATACAATTAATTCGTCAATAGTTGTAAAGTTTCAAAGGTTTCTAAGATTAATAATTTATACATATTCATATGGATTCAAGTAACTATCCCAATTAAATATTTATTTCTGAGCTCATTCATGTTGCTCCAAGCATTCCTATCCGATAATAATATCTTTTTAAACATTTCCATTTAAGTAATAAATGAGACCCCGCACAGGTACTACCACTCCGAGTTCTTCTTGGACCTGGAGTAATGGAAACAAATGATACTCAGCACTCCTCAATGGTCAGGTTGCCCAGTCGGCTGGGACTATAGAATACACTATATCCCCCCATGAGTATCCTGGATATGACACTAAACAGTCTGATGGTGAGGTTCCAGTAACGCTGGGGCTTTGGGGAATACGGAACACCTCTTCATAACCTTTGCTCCCAAGTCCACTCTGGCCCGGCGTGGTAGCACCTGATAGGGCCCTATCTATTGATGCGTACCTTATAATGCTGAGTGTTAAGCAAGTGGGTATCAAGTACCATTTTTTAAGTCTTTGGTATGACTCGACATGGGATTGAACCCCGGTCTATCAGACTATTTGCAACACTCTACCTACTAAACTTATTCAATAGCAATAATTTGCAAGTGTTTATACGTTTATTTTTGTTCGTTATTGAACGGTATATAAAACTTCGTGGGTTGTTTAATGCTATAACCATCCTCGTTGAAGGAAAGTGATATCTTTTAGTCTAGAGATGAAGAAACACATGAGATCATTAATTTTCTTCGGATATTAGTGCAAAATTAGGCCTAATAGCGTAACTGGAGGACATAGCCAAGTACTTTAGCCATTATCCCACCGTCATATTGATCTCAGTAAAAAAAAATATTTTGTAAGCAATCTTAACTTCAAATCACAAATCCTAATTCAGAAATTCACTCTCAGTTATACGGCATCAAGTATAACTTATTTTATAAAATAAATATCATAGACATCTATTAGATCAGTAAGCATGACGCTATACAGGTACTACCACTCCAAGTCAGAGTGAACCTGGGAGTCATAGCAATGAAGGGATTACTCTATAGTCCCCAAAGTTACAGACGGAGACCTTCATTACCCGATGCATTTCAGTTTCATACAAAAGACATCATATATATATATATATATATATATATGTGTGTGTGTGTGTGTGTGTGTGTGTGTGTGTCTGCGTGCGTGTGTGTGTGTCTGTTTGTGTGTCTGTGTATGCGTGTGCGTGTGTGTGTGTGTGTGTGTGAGAGAGAGAGAGAGAGAGAGAGAGAGACTGAGTTAAAAATACATATACAACATAAAAAAATATTTCTTTTAAGTAAGTTTTCGACCTGTCAGCTGGGGCCATCGTATTTCTCTCTCTCTCTATATATATATATATAGATATATATAGATAGATATGGAGTTTGTTCTTCTTAATCTGTTTAAAGCTGCAGTATCTCTGTTTATCTTTTTTTTTTCTCACTCACTCTCTCTCTCTTTCCCATATAAACTTATTCAGCCTCTTTTGCTCGTTCTCTAACACATATATTCTCTCTTTGTCTCTTTCTGTCTTTCTGTTTGTCTCTCTTCCGGAGAATATATATATATATATATATATATATATCATTAAACATCATCATCATCATCATGTCATGTGGCTAGCAAGGATATCCCTGACCCTCTCTCTCTCCACGTCTCCCTATCATTCATCGCCTCCGGCAGGTCTTCAGGGTTACATCCCGTATCATCACATAGCTGCTGTATGAATCTTCGAACTGGTCGTCCTGCTTTTGATTGTACATATGCGGGGGTCCACAGGAGTACATCACTTACAATCTCGTCCTTGCTTCTCCAGCAGTGTCCGGCATGTCTGGTTCGTCTAGCTTGTATAGTTTCCGTGATAGGTGGTAGGTGACCGTACAGTTGGCGCCTTGTGCGGTGTTGCTGCCTGGACTTGTTCAATATTGCCGTCGAGCTTCTTCTCCAACCGTTTAATCAGCGTCCAAGTAGTGCATCCCAACAGCAGTATCGACCCGACCACAGCCTGGAAGAAACTGCGTTTCATTTTATCGGTCAGGTTTGATTTCCATATGATCGAAAGCCTATCGATAGGTGTCCATGCCTTATGTCTACATATTTTCTTCTGGATCCGTTCGAATTCCCGTATTACTTTTATCGTATTCGGGAGGAATTGATTTATGTATTGTCCATAGTTGTATGTATCCCTAGTACTTCTGCCCGACTTTGGAGCCATCATCAGGGTAGGATCTATTACAAAAGTCATGTAACTTATGTTTTAGCATATTACAACTATGTAACAGCGTTTTTACCGTTGAAGATCGTGGTAATATGCTAAAACATTGAACGTTGAACATAGTGGTAATATGGTAAAACAAAAGTTACATCACTTTTGTAATAGATCCTCCCCTGATGATGGCCCAAAGTCTGAAAGAAAGTACTAGGGATACATACAACTATGGACAATACCTAAATCAATTCCCCCCGAATACGATAAAAGTAATACGGGAATTCGAACGGATCCAGAAGAAAATATGTGGACATAAAATGTCTATTATGTTTAATGAAATTTGCATTAACGAAGAAATGCTGCCTAAATATACATATTTTAAACTCCATGATCCTGCAGCTCATAAATATAACAGCACTTTGGAATACAGACGTACATCACTTTTGTAATAGATCCTCCCCTGATGATGGCCCAAAGTCGGGCAAAAAGTACTTGGGATACATACAAGTATGGACAATACATAAATCAATTCCCCCCGAATACGATAAAAGTAATACGGGAATTCGAACGGATCCAGAAGAAAATATGTAGACATAAAATGTCTATTATGTTTAATCGATACTGCTATATGGATGCACTACATGGACGCTAACAAAACGGCTGGAGAAGAAGCTAGACGGCAATTACACAAGAATGCTGCTAGAAATCTTGAATGAGTCCTGGTGACAACACCCCACAAGACACCAACTGTACGGCCACCTGCCTCCTATCCCGAAAACTACTCAAGTTAGACGAACCAGACATGCAGTACACTGCTGGAGTAGCAGGGACGAGCTCATAACTGATGTACTTTTATGGACCCCCACACATGGCCGAGCAAAAGCAGGACGACCAGCACGAACATATATTCAGGAACTGTGTGAGGATACGGGATGAAGTCCAGAAGACCTGCCAGAGGCGATGAACGATAGGGAAAAGTAGTGAGAGAGTGTCAGGGATATCCGTGCTACCAGCACGACATGATGATGATGACGATGATGATGTTTTATGAAATTTGTATCAACGAAGAAATGCTGCCAATATATATATATATATATGTGTGTGTGTATGTGTGTGTGTGTGTGTGATTTGGCTATAAATAATCTACAAATGTTAATATCCCATGAACCATAACCAAGGCAAAACTAACCAAATTCGGGTTCATCTACTTTAAGATAAAAATATTTACTTTTTAGATAGTTGTATTAGTAGTAGTTGTAGTTCGCCTCATGCAGGGAATATGCTTACCCAACAATTTAGTTAAAGATGTAAATAGTGTGGTGGCTCGCGCAAATTACTTTGTTATTTAATGGTAAAAGTCAGTTTTTTTATACGAGCAGATGACAGACGAACGATTAGCCAGTTCGACACGCTTTCTACAAAGAACATTTCTCGAGCTATAACGGTCATCGTTGTTTGAAAACACAGTGACCCGAATTTAAATTCTGGATTAGGCTGTTTACATTTCATTTCCCAGTAAAACCTATGGGAAAGGTATAAGCCAAGGATTTTCCCTTCGTCTATGGGTAAATAATAAGACAGACTAGATATTTGAATCTTTTTTGGTGACCTGTATAGGAGAATGAAAAACTCAGAATTCGAACCAATTGTGGTCGTGTTAATACTACTCTGTGGAAGCACCACATGGACGCAAACAAACGATATTGGGGGGAAAAACTTAATTGAAATACCACGACCATGCTACGTGCTGTTTTCAAAAATCCTGGAGAGAGGACCTCAGAAAACAACAATTGTACGGCCACTAACATCCTATCTTACAAATTATCAAAGCAAGAGGAAAAAGACATAAAGAACATGGCTGGAAAAATATGGATGAACTCTTATAGTGTTCTACTCTGTGACCCGCCAGTGTGGACCGATTTGCATAGACTTACAAGGATTAGATCTGGATATCTCCCAGGAGCTTGAAAAGATAGGGACAAATCGCGAGAGAGAATCGTGGAACCTTGTGTAGTCAATGCGACTTGAAGATGATGAAATTACTTAAAAATTGACCTTGTATCGTGTCCTGCTCTTGGAATTGTTGAATAAATATATAGTTATCACATTTTTGTTTCTTCTCGAACAGTTGATTATGAGTTATAAAAAGTATTTTCCAACCAATAAGAAGGCTAATTTGACCCAATGACACGAAGGATCTCACCAGCAACGTGTGAACACGTGTCCTATCTATGGGTTAAATAGAACTAAACAGCATTCTTATGTTAAACTGAATTGTTTGAATGAGAACTGTTTGACTAAACTGAAGAGCTTGTAATAGAAATGTTTTTGATGATTAAACTGCGTACTAAAATGAATTCTTTAAAATGGAACTGTTTTTGACATTGAAACTGTACTTATGCTAAACGGAATTTTTTACTTTCGAACTGTTTTGACAAGTAACTGTGTGTAAACAAAATGTATGCTAGTATTAAACTGAATCGACTGTATTGGAACTGTTTGACAAAACTGTATAGCTTGAAATAAAAATGTTTTTGACAATTAAACTGTGTACTCATGCTAAACTGAAATGGTTGAAAGAGAACTGACTATTTGCATAAAAATGTATTTGGTGTTGAATTACCTACAAAGTTTGATATGCCATAAAATCCAACCAACCAACCAACCTTTATGACAAACTTAATTCCTGTCTGTTATTTGTTTAGGTTTTTTACTTTGTTTAATGGCATATCAACCTTCGTAGATTATTTAATGCCAAAGCTATCCTTCTAGAAGAACAGTAGTATTTAACCAACGGCTAGGAGGATAAGGGTGGTTATACCTTTCCGCCTGAAAGGAAACGTAATAGCACGACTGGAGTTCGAACTCGCTTATTACGATTCCACGATTCATTGCTTTAACCACGAGGCCACCTCCCTTTTTTATTTACTGCTAAAAATGAATCTAAGAGAACATTCCCTGAAAGTACTAATTCCATAATTTTTGACATCTTTAGAGACTCACTTAATACAGAAATGAATACTTCAATATCACATTTGTCGGCATCGAGTATAACTTCCTATTTCATTATTCTATTAATGGTTCCAGGACGTTGTTTTTATAGTAATAAGGATTATATTTATTTAAAACTATACAGCAATTAAACTAACCCTTGTTCAGTGGCATATTAACATTCGTATGATATTTAATGCTTAAGCCATTCTTGCAGAAGAACAATAAGAATACTATTTAATCCTTAGATGGAGGGATAGGGGAGTTCAGTGATTTCCCACGCGCATTTGTCAGAAAGTGAACTTAATTATTCGATTAGAGTTTAAACTCACTTACTTTAAGAACACAGTCCAGGACTTTAAACATTAGGTTACGGGGATATTCATTTACATTTGATTCATTGGAAAAATCCACTTGGAATGTCAAAAACTAGTAAACGAAATAGACTGATTCAAGGGTAAAATGGACCCCACCAAAAAAACAAAAACAAAAACAAAAAACAAAAAACAAAAACAATAGTTGTCTAAATTTCTGAGACGAAGCTTGTTGATTTTTATCATTTAGGGTTTTCGGACTATTGACTTCATCTTTATTATTATTTCCACAGCGTTTCGGTCGATATGTCCTCCAAATATGAGCACAGGTAAAAAAATCATACATAATAGTAGTAATTCTTGTCAAGTAAGAATTGTCCAGCAGGACACATGGCGTAACGGTTATAGGCGTTGGTTCCCTAATCTTCTATGGAGACAATGATCTGGAGGTTGCAGGTTCAATCCTCACTACAGGCAAGTGACAATACTGGGATACAGGAATACTTAACACTTGTACCCGATTATGGCTAACGGAATCAGAACAGGCGGCCCCCGTGGATTCAATAAAGGACGTAGTTCTAAGTTCCGTGAAGGTTCCCGAGTTCGACAAACACCTGAAAAAGGCCAGAGGACATATCGGCTGAAACATTGTGAAAATAACAATAAAGATGAAGACAATAGTCAGAAAACCCTTAATGATAAAAAAAGACAATACAAAAAACCCAAAAAAACGCCATGTTGCTCAATCAACTGGGTCTGTAGAATACACCGACTGCTTCTTGCAGATGGGTAAGAGCCCTCCTCCAATGAGTGTCCTGGATATGACACTAAAGAATATGATGGGCTTCCGGTAATGCTGGAGCATCGGGGAGTGCGGAGTGCCCAATTTTTGCCGTCATTCCCAGGTTCACCCTACCCTAGATCAGTGCCCGATAGGGTCATATCAATGGGACAAATAGAACTACACTGAATTGGCTGAAATAGGACTGTTTTGATATTTAACTGATAGTAAACAAAAAACTACACTGATACTTGACTGATTTTTAAAAATGTAACGATATATATATGTATAAAAATGAATTTGGCATTAAATAACCTCTAATGGCAAATGTGCCATAAAACCAAACCAAACCAAACCACATCATCAACGACAATCTGAAACTCAATTCCTGTACAGGTTGGAACGATGAAATTGTCGCCCTAGAAAGGATGACAACATTCCCTTTCCGTTTAATTAAAACCGGTTTTCTTTTTTTGTTGCAGACCATCTACTAGTTGGCCAGTTGTGTACAAATCCCAAGAGCGATAGGAGCCTTCTATCATGTCTGAAAGTGACACAATGTTCAACGAGCGAGATCGGAGATATGCCGCTGTACAACCGATGCTCTCTACCGATCCAAGTTATGACAACAGGACCATTGCCAGCACCCTCAAAATGCACATCTGGATTACCATGAATAACAGGGACGTGCCCAGAG
>OY757931.1:21529633-21564633 GCA_963585895.1 Sepioteuthis lessoniana | reverse complement strand
CTCTCTCTCTCTCTCTCTCTCTCTCTCTCTCTCTCTCTCTTAGTTTCTGCAAGCCAAAATGATTTTCTATCGGTTTGTCAGATGTCTTTCTCTCAAAACTTTCACTCTCTCTTTATCTATCTATCTATCTATCTATCTATCTATCAGATATATTTTCTATCTCTTCATCAGTCTGTGTATTTTTTCAGCCTGTGAAAATAATTTTCTATCTGCTTGACTGGTGTGTTCCTCTTAAGACTCCTTTGCACTCTCTTTCTATCTCTTTCGTTCTATCTATCAATCTATCGATTAAATTTCTTTCTTTCTTTCTTTCTTTCTTTCTATTAAAATCTTTTCCTAACTATCTGCTAGTCTGCCTCTGAAGATTTTGTCGCTTTTTCTTTCTTTTATCAATCTATCTATCTATCTATCTATCTATCTATCTATCTATCTATCTATCTATCCCTGTATGTATGTATGTATGTATCCCAGTCTGCTTATCTATCTATCTATCTATCTATCTATGTCTTCATCAAACTCACTGTATATGTCAGCCGCCGCTAGCTTAATGCAAAGCTCTTCGAAAGAATTGAGCACACTGGTAGCCGATAGGGTATAAAAATGTAAACAAAGGCTGCTGCTGCTGCTGTTGCTAAATAAATACCTTAGCCAACATGGTCTGCTTGGTGGTCGAGAGGTCTGAAACTTAGTCTAACATAAAGTTTGACAGGTTTCGATCCCGGCTACGAGTGTCCTGCGTGTCTAGCCACACTGAAGAGTTCAGATAGAGCGAAAAAGTCTGTCAGTGGATTACAATATCTATATCATCATCATCATCATCATCATATCGTGCTGGCAGCACGGATATCCCTGACCCTCTCTCGCCACTCCTCCCTATCGTTCATCGCCCTAGGTAGGTCTTCAGGACAACAACCTGTATCCTCACATAGCTGCTGAATGTACGTTCGAGCTGGTCGTCCTGCTTTTGCGCGGCCATGTGTGGGGATCCATAAGAGTACATCTCTTATGAGTTCATCTCTGCTTCTCCAGCAGTGTCCTGCATGTCTGGTTCGTCTAACTTGGATAGTTTTCGTGATAGGGGGCAGGTGGCCGTACAGTTGGTGTCTTGTGGGGTGTTGCTTCCAGGTCTTGCACGCAGCATTCTTGTGTAATTGCCATCTAGCTTCTTCTCCAGCCGTTTTGTTAGCGTCCATGTAGTGCATCCATATAGCAGTATCGATGTGACCGCTGCCTGGAAGAAACTGCGTTTAATTTTATCGGTTAGGTCTGATTTCCATATAATCGATAGCCTATTGATAGCTGTCCATGCTTTTGTTAACCTCGTTTCGATGTCCTTTTCAGTTGATTCGACGCTGCTTCCTAGGTATGTGAATTTGTCTACTAGTTTAAGTGGGGTTCCTTCTAGAGTGGAGATGTCCCCCGTTTGGTTATAGCACATATATTCCGTTTTGTGTGCATTAACATGGAGGCCTATGCTTGCTGCTGCTCGTTCCAAACTATGCAGAAGTGTTTCGGCTTGGTCAGGTGTATTTGCCAGTAACGCTATGTCATCGGCGTAGTCGGCGTCGGTAATTGTTGTTGCGGGGTATCTTCTACTTCTTCTCTTCGTCAGTTCGAAGCCATTCTCTTTGATTTTGTCAATCGATGTTCTAAGTACGTAGTCTAGACAAATGATAAAGAGGTACGGAGCCAGCGTGTCCCCTTGTAGTACTCCTGCTACAATGTCAAAGTATTCTGTGTCTCCATCCGGTGATCGTACTTTTACTTTAGTGTTTCTATAGAGAATCGTTATTGCCGCTACGGTTTCTTTAGGTATGCCGTACGCTAGTAGGATTTGTTCCATCTTTTCTCTGTGAATGGAGTCGAAAGCCTTGGTAAAGTCGACAAATATTAATGTCGCTTGTAGGTTCTTTGCCCGTACACCTTCAAGGATTCTGCGGATGGTTAATATTTGTGAGGTCGTGGATCTATTTCTTCGGAAGGCATTTTGGTTTTTCCTAAGTATGTTGTCGATTTTGGGTTCTATTCGGTTTCGTAGTAGGGCATTGTATATTTTGGCAGCTATGGATGTAAGTGTTATGCCTCGGTAGTTTTTGGCTAATCCGAGGTCCCCCTTTTTAGGGAAGGGGAGTATGCACCCCTTCATCCATCTATCTATCGGATTTTGATTGTATACTGCGTTGCAGTGTCGGAGCAGTATGTCGTCGAATTGTCTGGTCTTCCATACTTCCGGGGGAATTTCGTCCAGCCCTGCAGCTTTCCTATTTTTAATTTTTCTGAGAACCGAGTCGAGTTCTTCTTGTGTGAACGGTCCTAGTTTAATGTCTAATTGTTTGCTAATTATTCTGGTGATTGGTTCATGCGTTATTTTTGGTGGGTTTCCAAGTAAGTTTTCGAAGTGCTGTTTCCACAGTTTTATTCTTTCTTGGTGGTTTGCTGCTTTAAGTTTTGCTTTGGCTGTGTTCTTTCTTCTGCTCACTTCGTTTATTGTTTGCCAGGCTATTCTAGATTATCTATCTTCCACCGAGTCTCTAATCTTATCTATCTGATTTTGAATGTATTCTGTCTGTTCCTTTATATATATGCCTGCTAATTGATATTGTGCCGTTTTTAGTTTTTGTGTTTGTTGGGTTTTTTCGATAGTTTTTGGAGGCTGTTTTCACTAATGCACGTTTTTCTCTCACCGCTAAAGTTTCCCATGGGACTCTATATTTAGTTTTAATTTTTGTTGGAATGTATTTTGCTGCTGCCTCGAGGTGTGCATTGACGAAATTTTCGTATTCGTCGTTTGGTGTACTTTTTTCCGTCTTTTCTTGTAGTGTTTCGAATCTGTTTCAATGTGCATATATTCGATGTATCAATCATCATCATCATCATGTCGCGCTGGTAGCACGGATATCCCTGACCCTCTCTCACCACTCCTCTCTATCGTTCATCGCCCTAGGCAGGTCTTCAGGACAACATGCCGTATCCTCACATAGCTGCTAAATGTATGCTCGTGCTGGTCGTCCTGCTTTTGCACGGCCATGTGTGGGGGTCCATAAGAGTACATCTCTTACAAGTTTGTCCCTGCTTCTCCAGCAGTGTCCTGAATGTCTGGTTCTTCTAACTTGAATAGTTTCCGTGATAGGAGGCAGGTGGCCGTACAGTTGGTGTCTTGTGGGGTGTTGTCGCCAGGACTTGTTCAAGATTGCACGCAGCATTCTTGTGTAATAGCCGTCTAGCTTCTTCTCCAGCCGTTTTGTTAGAGTCCATGTAGTGCACCCATATAGCAGTATCGATGTGACCGCTGCGATCCAAGACAAGATTCTTTTATTAATAGAATATTACTTTGAGGAAAAATGAATTCTTGTTCCGTAATATACGAAAGAATTGTACCTCTCAATGAAATATAACAGGAAACACTCAATCACTACCGCACAGCTATAGACATATCGATAGTATTAAACATAGTCGGAAATCCATCATTTTGACCGAGAGAAATGTTTTGGATTAAAGGTGGTGATTAGAGGTATTTTTATATAATGATGGGAAACCTAGACGGATGCAGATATGGGAATTGATGGGTATTTACATTCAATCTAGTTCAATTAATAAAGTGGAAACGAAAAAGGTTAATTAGTTGGATATCATATTTATCTCCTTAAAGAAGTGATTATGGGGGCATATTCTTACTGAAATATGAAATTTAGATTTTGATGACCATTTAATTTCTTACAAAATATGATTGCTTAATGAAATAAATAATCCGAAAAGCCTAGTTATTGTGTAAATATCCAATGAAACCGAATGTGAAAACGAACGCCATAAGAACCAATCATATCAAAGCAAAAATAGATAAGACTCAACAAAATAGCAAATGCAGGCTATGTGGTGACAGAGATGAAACCATCAATCATATAATAAGCGAATGCAGCAAATTAGCACAGTGGGAGTATAAGAATGGTATATGCAAAACCCAGCACCTGTCCTAGAAAATGCCATGCATAAATTCCTATGGGACTTTAACATACAAACGGATCACTTAATCCCAGCCAGAAGACTAGACTTAATAATAATCAACAAAAAAAAAAAAAGAGAACTTGCAAAATTGCCAACTTTGCTGTCCCGGCTGACCACAGAATAAAACTGAAAGAATGTGAAAAGAAGGATAAATACCTCGACCTTGCTAGGGAATTGAAAAAAACTGTGGAACATGCAGGTGACAATTATACCAATTGTAATCGGTGTGTTTGGAACAGTAACTAAAGGATTACTTAAGAGACTAGAGGATTTGGAAGTTGGCGGACGAGTGGAGACCATCCAAACGACAGCATTATTAAGAACGGCCAGAATACTAAGAAGAGTCCTGGAGATTTGAGGAGACTTGCTGTCACTCAGACTATGAGTGAAAAACCATCAGCTACCGCTGATGTGAAAAGCTCTAATGAGTGAATAATAATACACACATAAACTCCTATGGGACTTTAACATGCAAACGGATCACCTAATCTCGGTCAGAAGACTCAAAATAATAAAAAAAAAAAAATTGCAAAATTGTGGACTTTACTGTGCAAGCTGACCACAAAATAAAACTGAAAAAATGTGAAAAGAAGGATAAGTACTTCGACCTTACCAGAGAATTGAAAAAAAAAACAATGGGACATGAAAGTGACGATTGTACTAATTGTGAATGGTGCTTTTGGCACGGTAACAAAAGGATTATTAAAGGGCCTGGAAGACTTGGAAGTTGGTGGACGAGTGGAGACCATCCAAATGACAGCATTATTGAAGATGGCCAAAATACTGAGAAGAGTCCTGGAGACTTGAGGAGACTTGCTGTCACTCAATCTCAAGTGAAAGACCATCACTCACTTGAGTAAATAATAATAATGGTTATTAAATAATCACCAGAGGTGGTACTGGGACCGGAGGATTAAGAAATCAAGAGGATTAAGACGTGTAGATACCAGCCAAATTACATATTACATTTTAGATCAATCGGAATAATTGGAAAAGTCCTGGATATTTGTGGAGACTTGCAGTCACTCAGACTCCTATAATAAAAATAATCTGCTAACGCTTGTGTGAATATCTCTCAAAAGAATAGAATATAAAACTGAATCTCTTCTGAAAACAATACAAAATAAGGCCATAAGGACTAACAATGTCAAAGCAAAAATCGTAAAGGTTCAACAAAATAATAAATGTAGGCAATATGAGGATAAAAACGAAACGATCGATCACATCGTACGTGAATGAAGCAAATTTACGTGAGGAGGCTAGTTAAAATAAAAATAGATCCAGTCGAATAGTGGACTTTGCCCCTCCGGCTAACCACAGAGTAAAACGGAAAGAAAGGTAGAGAACTGAAAAGCTATGGAATATGAAAGTAAGCGTGATAGCCATTGTAATTGGTGCACTTCATACAATCACTAAAGGATTGGTTCTGGGGGTAATGAACACGGACTTAAAAGGACAACTGGAGACCATCCAAAATACAGCATTGTTGAGAACGGCCAGAATACTGAGAAGAGTTCTGTTGAATTGGGGAGACTTGCTATCATTCATACTCAAGTGAAACCATTTTGCAAACGCTAGTGTGAAAAACTAACAAAAGCGTAAAACAACAACAACAACAATAATAATAATAATAATACCAGTCCTAGAAAATGACACACATAATCTCCTTTGAGACTTTGACATACACACGGGTTACCCAATCTCGGCAAGAAGACAAGACCTTATAATAATTAACAAAAAAAAAAGAGAATTTGCAAAATAGTCGACTTTTCTGTCCCAGCTGACCACAGAGTAAAACTGAAAAAATGTGAATAGTAGGATAAGTACCACGACCTTGCTAGAGAATTTAAAAAGCTGTGGAACATGAAAGTGACGATTGTACCAATTGTAACAGGTGCTTTTGGCACAATAACTAAAGGATTATTAAAGGGCCTGAAGGACTTGGAAGTTGGCAGACGAGTGGAGACGGTCCAAATGACCGGATTATTAAGAACGGCCATTATTCTGAGAAGAGTTCTGGAGACTTGAGGAGACTTGATGTCACTCAAACTCCAGTGAAAAACCATCAGCTAAAACTGATGTGAAAAACTGTAAAAAAGAGTAAATAATAATAATATGGGTTCGTCATGACAACAAACATCGATAGTATGCAACAAAATAGTTTTATATCGATTATGTCATGCTTCGGCATTAGATAACCAACGATGGTTGATATGCCATTATAGAAATAAAACCTATCGATACCAACTAATTCTAGCAATGAAAATATTTTTTATGAGAACAAAAAATGCATTAAGACACAATTGCAAAATAGAGCGGGATATTTTTAAAAAATCTGACTTGTATCCAAATCAACAACGATAAGAACGATAATCGCACGAGAAACTATATGGTTTTATAAAACAACATCAAAACATTTAGAATAAACTTGAGGAGAATATTTTTCCAATTAATGACTTAATACTTAGAAAAAATTTCCCCACGCAACAAATTGATTGATACAAAAAAAATCCGAAAAATACTTTATTTCAGTATGGACAATACAAAGAAAGCCATCATTAGATAACTTAAAAATCGAAAAAAAGCAACAAAATACCAGATGCAGCAGCTTAAATAGGCTGTGGTGTTCTTTAAAACTAATGTCCCTACTCCATTTTAACATGGTATGACGATATATTGTTCTTTTATTTAGGAAAATGAAATTTTCCTTTTATAAAGTATAAAAAAGACTTATGTACTTTGAAAGAAATTCAAAAGTCAGTTTCAAAGGTCAGGAATAACTGAACGTCCATATTATCAAAATACAAGTTAAACAGGCTTCAGGTTTTGTCAGTGAATTGGTCCATTTTAAATCATAACATATCTTGCTAACCTAGTTAGGTTAAAAGGTCAAGTCTTTGGATAGATTAATCGGATATTTGATTTCTGGTTTGGTAGAAGTGAAAAATCGATACTTCCCTACAAGGCGTTGACTGGGATCTTTAATTAGCAAAGCCACTATAGTGTGGTTTGATTGGATGACCAATCAAATTATTATACGTGGAAGGGATACTCTTTCCAATGAGGTAGATTGATTGGCTGACCATTCAAAAAGTAATAAAAGCATACTAAATCATCTGTGATTGGTTGCTATTCTGAAATGTTAGTTCTAAGCAGAATTCCCTATAAAATATATGTTTTTCGGGTTAGAGAAGAGAAGATGTCAAATATCCATACATAAGACAAGAAAATAAGAAAATATATATCTCAAACAGCAAAAGTCTCTCCAGCAAAATTCTCATTCTCCGAATAACATAGAAAAATATCACCAGTCAAATACCCAAATTATCGGTTTGTCAAACACAAAAGACGAGCATTTTCATATATATATATATATATATAATTGTTACACCCTTGCGTTTCAATAAATAGTTGTTGATTCAGTTAACAGGTAAATATTTTTGTCTTTGAGTTGCTAACATTTAGGCAATTTTTTTCCAACGAACGCCCCCGAACATCAGTAAAACCTCTGGATAGACTGCGTTATCCCCATCTGTTGATCTTTCAAAAACAATATACAGAGAGGGTGGATAAACCAACTAACCGAAAACGTTGTAGTCATGGAACTAAGGCCAAAATCAAGTTCTGTGATTGGCGTAGGACCTCAGTGATTTCTAATCATCCATCCAAGTCAGTTTGCAGGGGCTGTAGAATACACCTGCATCTTTGCCTAGAGGTAAAATCATTTCCAATGAGTATCCTGGAAATGGCATTAAACCATGCTGGAACTTTGAGAATGCAGAGTACCCCATCAATGATATTGTTCCCAGGTCTACACTGGCTCGGAATGGTAGCACTAGATAGGTGCCTATATATGCGTCAAAGAGAACTGTTGGATATTTAGACTATACAAACGAATTACTTATGATAAATCGAATTGTTCGAAATAGAACTGTTTGATCATTTAACTCTCCGTTAATTAAGGACTGATGGTTAAAAGAATTGTTAGTGATACATAGCAATACGTAACACTATTTAATTTTATAGAAACAATCGCAATATTATTATGCAAACAAATTAGTTCTAAATCATTTTTAAAATGAAATTACCGACAAACTAATACTTAGCTTATCATGTATATCTATCTAAATGTTGAATTCAGGCTTGTTTAAAAATCTTATCCACAAAATTTTTACAAATCGTATATTTAACAAAAATGTATTGAAGATTTGTCATTAAATAGCTTACAATGGTTGATATGCCATAAAACCTAACTGAAATCATTATCCAATAATGTGGTGATAAAAAGATACCAACCGGAATTCTAAGAGACAGCTAGAATATTCGTGGGGTAGATAATATTGAAAAAATTCATCTAAGAAAATATATTAAAATTATTTAAACTGTTAACAAAATTGAATAACCGAATGAAAATTTATGCTAGCAATTACTGGATAAACCAATGTAAGAAGAAAAACTTAAAAACAAAGAAACCAAAAGGGAAAAAAATAATTTTCTTCTCTTTTTTTTCTTCTTCTTCTTCTTCTTCTTCTTCTTCTTCTTCTTCTTCTTCTTCTTCTTCTTCTTCTTCTTCTTCTTCTTCTTCTTCTTCTTTTCATTTCTTTCTTCTCGTTCTCTTTTCCCTCTTACGAGTCTTCTTTTTCTTTTTAATCTGTTGTGTTTCTAAGTGGATCCTTTTGTTTAACATCATTACCTCCAACAATCACGTGATAGTTTTTCGAAAAATAACCCTGATTAAATGGTTTGGTTTGGTGCTTTCCATTGAAGTTAATCTAAACCGAAAATCGAAAATGCATAAGAGAAATGCAAATTTAAGCCATAGACTATACGAGATGAATCAATTTTAAATGCTGCAAACTAGCAATAAATAAGTAGAATTACAGGTTAGGCTTGATGAGTAAGATAATCCAATAGAATCAGTGGAAACAGCAGAAAATTAACTTTGCGCTATAAAGTTACCTGCGCAAACCAGAAGCTGTGTAATGTATTTAAAAAAAAATATTTATAGATAAAGACTGCTTAATATCGCTGTTACAGCAAATATATAAAAGTTACGAGAGTAAAGCCCCGATGTGAACGGAGATTTGGTAACCGTCAGTTCCTCGCCTCTGCAATCATCAAACTGCTAAGACTTTTAACACTGGGTTTACGCTACCCTAACACTCCCCAAATATATATATATATATATATATATATATATATATGAATTCTATCAGTCTCTCTCTCTCTCTCTCTCTCTCTCTCTCTCTCTCTCTCCCTATCTTTCACACACACACACACACATTCATACACCGAATGCACCTCTGCAGAGGAGTAAGACACTCTCACGAGTGTCCTGTATATATGACACTTATCAATCTGATGGTGAGGTTCGAGTGATGTTGTAGCTTTTGGGAATTGGGAGTACTCTTTCATTGCCATCACTCCCAGTTCCCCTTTGGTCCGGAATGGTAGGACTTGATAGGGCTCTACTTACGGCTTAAGTAAGACTGAACTGCGTATTTACGCTAAACTGAGTTGTTTGAAATGGGACCGTTTTTTACATTAAAACTCTACTTAGCTAAACTGAATTCTTTGATATAGAACTGTTTTGACATTAAACTGTGTGTAAACAAAATCTATAATTAGCTGAATTGTTTGAATTAGAAAAATTTGACTAAAATTAATTGCTTGAAATAGAAATTTTCTTTACAATTAAACTCTGTACTATTGCTAAACTGAATTGGTTGAAATAGAACTGACAATTTGCATAAAAATAGATTTGGCGTTGAATTACCAACAAAGGTTGATATGCCATAAAACCCAACCAACCAACCAACTTTTATGACGGACTAGGTTCCTGTCTGTTATTTGTTTAGGTTTCCTTTCTTTGTTTAATGGCATATCAACCTTCGTAGATTATTTAATGCCAAAGCCATCCTTCTCCAAGTATTTAACCAATGGCTAGAAGGATAAGAGTGGTTATACCTTTCCCCGGGATATTTGTCTGAAAGTGAACGTCATGGCACGACTAGGGTTCGAATTGGCTTATCACGATTTAGCAATCCATTGCTTTAACCACGACGCCACCTCACTTTTTTATATATGCTCCCCTACCCCTTGTAGGGTTGAGCTCTCTAGCGAATGAAGTAATTGTGTTACCATTAGCGTATATGCAAGGCTCTTCCTATGAATCGAGCTCTCGGTAGCCGTTAAGCGGAAATATGTAAACAATAACAATTGTGATTCATAACCGTTTAAATTTACTTCACTGACGCTGTCTTCCTCGAGGCTGAGTGGTAGAATCATGGATTGGCGTTTGAGTCAACCGCGTTTCGTTCCCAGCTTCGGGAATCTAGCCCGTCTAGCCACACTGATGAGTTCTGATAGAACGAAACAGATCTGTCTATGGATGGCAATATGTATATATATATATATATATATATATATATATTAGGATAACGTTAAGACAGAGTCAAAGGCACTTGTTTATTATCGGTTTTTTGCTTAGATGATGAACAGACTAATGATTAGAACCCCGATCGAAATGGTAAAGCAATTCTAATTTGGATTTCTTTCTTGTTCTTTCTGAAGTCACATCCATAAGCTTTCTATTTCTTTTTCAAACTCTTCCCAAAATAACATAGCTTAAGGTGATGAGTTAATACTAAATAAATAAAAGACAGTAGGTATATTTAAATTTAATATTTTTCTTTACAATATTTTAATAAATTCAATCAATGAAGAAAAACCCAAAAAATTCATGAATTTAAGTTTATATTTTTAATACCAATATATTTTTCACTGAAATTTTTCTAAATTTTTGAATACGTATCAGCACAAATTTAAAATATATATATATATATATATATATATATATATATATATATATATATATATATATATATATATATGTATTAGATGTTTTGAAATTTACCTATTCCTAAATAATTTCTTGGAGCATCTCTTAGCAAAGATTTCTTCTTCAGTAATCATACCATCTTTGAACATTTAGATATCATATTTTCTGATTGGCACATTCCTCATTATGAAAAAAAAAGCCTTCAAGTTTTTAGTTTAATCCACCACTCACTCTTTTTCTTGAAAAGGTCTTTTTTCTGCATTTCTTTTTTTTTTTTTGCTTTATATAAGCCTTAGTTTCGGCATAAGGCAAATTATAGGTTCGTTGTCGTTTCCTTCATGCTAACTTACATTTAGCTTAATTCTAATCTTAAAATGTGCTTGAATAATAGAACTAATTATAAACTTAGATTCGTAGCTTTTTTTTTTTTTAATTGGACAAATAAGACTAAAGATGTTTTAAATATTATTCCATATTCTGCTTCCGGTCTTTTTCTTTTTCTCTGTCTGTCTGTCTGTCTGTCTTTGTCTGTCTGTCCCTATCTCTCTCTCTCTCTCTATATATATATATATATTAAACAAAGAAAATTATCAGGGACTTTGAGATGCAAATGAATCATTGAATCCAGGCCAAAACAGCAGTTAGTATTAATTAACAAGAAAAAAAAAGAACCTGTCACGTCGTGGATTTTGTTGTTCCAGCTGACGACAAAATGTTGGCGAAAGAAGACAAGAAGCTATGCACTACCTTGATTTTGTCAGAACATTGGAACATTAAAGTGGCAGTTGTACCAGTGATAATTAGATCACTTGAAACGATCCCCAAGTACCTGGAAAAGAGAGTGATGATGACTAGATGACACGAAACCATCTGGATTATGGCGTTACTAAAATAGCCTTAGATACTTGAACGAGTCCTAGAGACTTCTGAATACTTGCTGTCACACAGACTACAGTGAAAAATCATCAGTTACTGCTAATGATAATAATAATAATAATAACAAAAATCAAGAGACCTACAAATACTTAGGAATATTGGAGGCAGACATCATCAAACAAGTCGAAATGAAAAACAAAATTCAAAAAGAATATCTCAGGAGAATTAAATCTACTCGAGACAAAGCTCTCCCACAGAAACCTTATCAAAGGAATAAATACTTGGGCTGTACTCCTCGTTAGATACTCGGGACCCTTTCTCAAGTGGAGCAGAGAGGAACTTAGACAAATGGACCAAAGAACTAGAAAACTAATGACCATGCACAAGGCATCGTATCCCAGGGACGACGTTGAGAGACTATATGTATCAAGAAAAGAGGGAGGAAGAGGACTTGCCAGCATCAAAGACAGCGTTGACAACTCCATACAAGGACTCGAAGACTACATGAAAAAACACGAAAGAGGATAGATTACGGCCATCAGAAACAATACTGACAACACGTTAGATAACAGAATGACAAAATCAGGAAACAAAAATGGGAAGGAAAACAGCTCCAAGAGCGTTTTAAACGACTAACAAACAACATCTCACACGAAAAAACCTGGACATGGCTAAGAAAAGGAAACTTTAAGAGAGAAACTGAATCTCTCCTAATGGAAGCACAAAACAATGCCATAAGAACCAATCATATCAAGGCGAGGATAGATAAGACCCCAAAAAATAGCAAATGTAGACTCTGCAGTGAGAGAGATAAAACCATCAATCACATAATAAGTGAATGGAGCAAATTGGCACAGAAGGAGTACAAGGCAAGACACAACTGGGTGGGCAAGGTGATCCACTGAGAAATGTGCAAGAAATTTATATTTGACCATGCCAACAAATGGTATATGCATAACCCAGCACTTGTCCAAGAAAATGACACACACAAGCTCCTATGGGACTTTGATATACAAACGGATTACCTAATCTCGGCCAGAAGGCCATACCATATAATAATCAACAACAAAAAAAGAAAATCTGCAAAATTGCCGACTTTGCTGTCCCGGCTGACCACAGAATAAAACTAAGAGAATGTGAAAAGAGAGATAAGTATCTCGACCTTGATAGAGATTTGAAAAAAACTATGGAACATGAATTGTGATTGGTGCTTTTGGCACAATAACTAGAGGGTTATTAAAAGGCCTGGAAGATTTGGAAGTTGGCGGCCGAGTGAAGACCATATAAACAACAGAATTATTGAAAACGGCCAAAAATACAGAGAAGAGTCATGGAGACTTGAGGAGACTTGCTATCACTCAATCTCCAGTGAAAGACCATCAGCTTACGCTGATGTGAAAATCTCTAATGAGTAAAAACAATAATAATAGTTAGTGACCATGATACCAATTGTGATTGGTACATTTGGTCCTGTAACTAAAGGTTAATTAAAGGGACCTTAGGACTTGGAAGTTGGAGAACGAGTGGAGACCATCCAAAGTACAGAATTGTTGAGATTGGCCGGGAAACTGAGAAAACTGGTGCCGTAAAGAAACTTTCTGTCACTTAAACTCCAGTAAAAGACCATCAGCTAACGCTGATTTAAAAAACTCTGAAGGAGTAAATAATAATAATAATAATATATGCACAAACCAGAATCTCTCTTAGAAAATGAGGCATATAAAATCTCTTAGATTTTGAGATATACGTGGAACACATGATACTGGAGGTGAACAGACCTAGTGATAAACAAAAAGGAAAAAAAAATATCTGCGGTCTTATAGAGTTCGTCCCTTTTCGGAGAACCACCGAGGGAAAACTAAAAAAAAAAACGAAAAAAATATTCAAATACCTTGACCTTGCGAGAGGACTAGAGAATCTGAAGAACATGAGAGTAAAAGTCATAGCACTTGCAATTGCCACATTTGGAACTGTCCTCAAGGGCTTCGAAAGGGTGGTAAAAGACTTAGAAATCACAGCGTTAACCGAGACCATCCAAATTCCAGCATTGTTCAGATCGGCCAGAAAGCGGAGAAGATTAGAGGAGACCTGAGGATATTTGCCTTGGCGTAAACTCCAGTAAAAGACAATCAGCTTACCTTACTCTGAAAAACTCAAAATAAATAAAGATTAATAATAATAATAATAATAATAATAATAATAAATGACAGCATTACTGAGAATGGCCAGAATCCTGAGAAGAGTACTGGAGACTTGAGGTGACTTGCTGTTACTCAAACTCCAATGAAAAACCATCAGCTAATAGTGATATGAAAAACTCTAAAAGAGTAAATAATAATAATAATAATAACTAGAAAACTGATGACCATGCGCGAGGCATTAGATCCCAGAGACTACGTTGAGAGACTATATGTATCAAGAAAAGAAGGAGGAAGAGGACTTGCCAGCATCGAAGACAGTGTTAACGCATCTATACAACGACTCGAAGACTACATTGGAAAACACGAACGTGGACTGACGATAGCCATCAGAAACAATACTAAAAACACGAGAGATAACAGAATAACAATAGCAAGGAAACAAAAATGGAAAGAAAAACTACTCTATATGCGTTTTAAACGACTAATAAACACCATGACACACGAGAAAACCTGGACATGGCTAAGAAAAGGAAACTTTAAGAGAGAAACAGAATCTCTCCGAGTAGCAGCAGAAAACAATGTCATAAGAATCAATCATATCAAAGCGAGGACAAATAAGACTCAACAAAGTAGCAAATGTAGGCTACGTGGTGACATAGACAAAACGATTAATTACATAATAAGAGAATGCAGCAAATTAGTACAGAAAGAGTACAAGACTAGACACGACTGGGTCGGCAAGGTGATCCACTGGGAAATGTACAAGAATTCAAATTTAACCATACGAAAAAATGGTATAAACACAACCCAACACCTGTCCTAGAAAATGACACACGTAAACTCGTATGAGACTTTGACATACACACGGATCACCTAATCTCTGCCAGAAGACCAGATCTCTTAATAATCAACAAAAAAAAGAGAACTTGCAAATTTGTCGATTTTGCTGTCCCGGCTGACTACATAATAAAACTGAAAGAATGTGAAAAGAAGGATAAGTACCTCGACCTTGTTAGGGAATTGAAAAAACTATGGAACATGAGGGTGACGATTGTACCAATTGTGATTGGTGCTTTTGACACAATAACTAAAGGATTATTAAAAAAACATAGAGGACTTGGAAATTGGTGGACGAGTGGAGACCATCCAAACGACAGCATTACTGAAAACGTCCTGAATACTGAGAAGAGTCAAGGAGACTTGAGGAGATTTGCTGTAAATCAAACTCCAGTGCAAAACAATCAGCTAATACTGATGTGAAAAACTATAAAAAAGTCGAACAATAATAATAATAATAATAATACTTCCCAGCGATTTTGAGATAGAAATGTATCACCTAATCCTGGTTAAAAGTGCTTATAAAAAATTAAAAAAAATTCTCGAGAACTTTTTTCCGTTCCAGCTGACCACAGAGTGAAAATTCAACAAAAAATATATCTTACCAGAGAACTAAAAATAATTTGGCCATGAGAGAGACTGTGCAACCAATTGCAGTTGGTGCACTCGGAGCGGTCGCTAAAAGCTTAGAGACGACTTTAAAGCACCATGACATCAGAGAAAGATCGACACCATTCAGACTTTAGCATTCATGAGATCGTCCAGGAGTCCTCAGGAGGTGCCTTACTGTCACTCAGACCTAGTGAAAGCCTCCCAGCTAATGCTTCCCTGCTGAGTGGAGACCATCCAATTTAATGCATTAATGAGGACGGCTAGACTACTGAGAAGAGTCCTGGAGACTTGAGGAGACTTGCTGTCACTCAAACTCCAGTTAAAAACCATCAGCTAAAACGATGTGAAAAAACTCTCAAGGAGTAAATAATAATAATAATAATAATAATAATAATAATAATAATAATAATAGTTCTTTAATAAAAAAAGTTTCACAAAATAAAGCTGTGCATATAGAGAGGTATTTTTCCATATTTCTTGTTCCATCTCAAAAGCCTAAAATAAAATTATGAAAAATACGGATATCTTGCAATCGTTTTTATCAAACTAGTTGTCATCTTTGAGAGTTATATTTTTAAATTAATTTTTCATTTCGTTTGTTTTTATCTTTTTCTTTTGTTTATTCATTTAGTGGTCCCCTTGAAAAAAAAAACATTCACAAAAGCAACTTTTCCTATCATTCCTTTGTTCAAGGTTTTCTTCGTGATACCACAGCGTCTTGCAGTTTGCTTTGTGTTTTATCACAACTATTTATGTCTTGTGAATTCGGAGACTTCATGAAAGGAACCAAAAGTCAATGTTAACAAAAAAAGAAACTGGCTTAACGTTTATAATCGGCACCTGGCGTGACTTTAAACAAAGGGATTACTCAAGCGATGAAACCGAAATACCACCGAAAGTATTGGTTTATTTTCGCTTTTTTTATATTCCAAACAGAGTTCTTTATTTCGTAATTTCTTTTTTTAATCCGTGTCTACTGGAATAAACGAAGGTAGACAGCATGTTCACAAGAAGTATTTTCAAAATGTCTTAATTATTATTCCATACATTTTTTCACACTTATACCTGCAACTTTTTTTTTTTTTTTTTTTTTTTTTAGCAATTAACATTAGCTATCCTCTGCATTCTTTCAGTTTTATGTTGGTTTGTTGTTTTAATAGCATATCAACCATTCTTGGGTTATGAAATATCGAAGTCAGTCATTCTTTTAAGCTGGCCTAGGGGTTAGAGTGTTCGCCAATGGGCCGGGAGACCTGGGTTCAATCCCAGGTCGAGTCATACCAAAGACTCAAAAAATGGTACTTGATGCCTCCTTGCTTAACACTCAGCATTATAAGGTACGGATCAAGGGTAAAGTAGAGCAATCCAGGGAAGGAGTAGCGCCCTCCCCTACATATTGGTGTAGTAGCTATCGAAAAGGGAGCCTTCGGGTTACCCTCGACTATGGTCGCTAACTTTACTTTAAATATTCCTCATTAGAATTTCCAAAAAGTTATACAGTATTCGTTATTTTAAGAAATTATATGATTTAACGTTGTAAACATTTATATCTTTGGGTCCCTTGTTATTATATTCAGAGAAATCATTATTGCGAACATGATTTTTTTATTTCGAGTAAAAATAGCCTGTAAGTAAAAATATACCCCATCTGCAATAGATAAATGGGTGGGTGTCCTTGTGGTGTAATGGTTAAGGCGATGGACAGCGAAATCGTAGGAAGCGAGTTCGTACTCCAGTCGTGCTATTATGTTCACTTTCGGGCAAAGTTATGAACCCTCTTATCCTCCCAGCTATGGGTTAAATAGTACCATAACTGTTCTTCTAGGAGAATAGCTTTGACATTAAATAATCTACAAAGGTTGATATTTAAAAAAATAACCAAACCAAACAAGATAAATGAATATAACTTATGAGATCTTGAGTCAATTTATCCACGTAAACAAATGTATCCAGAAATTGAAAAGAGAAATAGAATATTTCTTTACTGGTGGTAGTTTAACAGAAGTCGAAAGCCATTGTCAGAGGTTTTGTTCCTGAAACATCAAATCAGAGAATCACTAAATTGCCATAATGCTTGGGAAATGAAAAAAAAATCGAAGCTCATATTGCAAATGTCAGCGGCTGGAGGGAGAATTGGGGTCCAAAAAGTCGTTATTGATTCACCTGAGGAAATTAATACGATATTAAAAGGTCCGAAATTCCTAATGATACCAAAAATTATTACATTATTGAAGTATCCTCCTCCTTGCACATCAAAAGATCTATTTTTCCTAAATTCATGGCAACTATACTGGCCTATTGCCTTTGTGAGTAGACTGTTTGACAATGGTCCAGAAGACCAGGGTTCAATCCCAGGTCAAGACATACAAAAGATTAAAAAATGGTTCTTGATACATCTTTGCTTCTATGGAGGTGCTCGTTGTGTAATGTTTAACGTCGTAGGAAATGGACACGGTGACACGTGTTCAAATCCTGGACGAGGCTGATTGCGTTTCACATAGCACTAATACTCTTGGGAAATCCAATTATTCTCCCTCCAGCAATGGGTATATAGTAGGGCAGACTGGGTTCTTCAGCCTTGTTGAGGCAACTAGTCTAGGAGAAGGAAAACTTGTTAAACTTTGATTAAAAATTGACCTAGTGTCATATCATGCCCGAGCGGAGGGGTCGGTAAATATAGATACCTCCATGTTTCTCACTCAGCATTATAAGGAGTATATCAAGTGTAAAGTGGAGCAATCCAGAGAAATGAGAAGCGCTCTCTCTTACAGCAAAGGTGTAGTATCTATTGAAATTAGAGCCTTCGGGTGACTTTTGACTACGGTTGCTAACTTAATTATTTGATTTCAAGTAATATCTTTGCGTACAACAATAGCTTCGAGTTACTATAATTAATACAAATAATTTGCACACGAACAAGACAAACCATATGGAACTCTGCTGAAGAAGCCAGGACGAACTGAAAACTGGCATTCTTCAGTGGACACCTGCACATGGATGTGCCGGTGTTGGCCGACCAGCAAGAATTTATTTACATCAGCTCTACGTGGACAAAAGATGTACCATATTTGACGGCGCACTTATTTTTATTGAAATTATCTTTTATAGTTACACTGCGTCTTATATGCCAAATGTTGGTTTAAAGTTCGTGATATTTGGCCGAAATTTGCTACCTGACAACTCCTATTAGCTTAGGTAATTTACAAAGCTCTTTGCTTCAATATGGCACAAGGCCGAATGAATGGGGCACCCACTGAGACTCGAACTCACTCGTGTAGGTTCGCTAGTCTTGCTTGCTAACCGTTACACCACCAGAGGTGCCCAACTCCTATTAGCTTAGACTAGAGTAACTTTCATATTCCTTCTGTCATAATTTAAAAGGCTTTTATGCAAAATAGATGTGTTATCATTTAGAATGACAGCAAAATACAAGTCTAGACACGACCGTGTGATGAAGGTGATCTGCTAGGAATTGTGCAAGAAACTGAAAATTAGCCACACTACCGAATGGTATGAGCACAAACCTGAGTTTGTCCAAGAGAAGATGATGCACAAAATTATCTGAGATTTTGAGATACCAACGGATCTCATTTTTCCCAGCCAGAAAATAAAAGCTTGAGATAGTAAAAAAAAACAAAAAAAAACAAACAATAAAAAAAAAACAACCTGCTAAATACTGGCCTTATACATCACAGCTAATTTCAGAGAGAAAATCGAAGAAAACGTATCACTGATATTATCTTTTATATCAATGTCATCACGTTTAATCTTTGTAAATTGTTTTTTTCTTGATTTGCTCAGCTGAAATTGAGGTACGTCTTATATCTCGTAAAATACGCTGGTTTGTAAAACCTACCGGTGACTATGGTCGTGTTGGAACGGATGGAGAGAAAGAATCAAGGAAATCTGAGCTGTCATCCTGACTTGTTAATGATGATTTGGAATCAAGAATTCCAAGCAATTAAATGGTTTCACGTAACTAAGGATAATCATTTGCAAACAATTAGAGATCTCGTTACTGTTTACAAATAAACAAAATTGCTGGTAAAGTTTTAATTATTGCAAAAAATTACATAGTTTCATATAACAAATAATAATAATCCTCTGTAAAGAATTATAGAAAAAAATATCTATTTTTTATACACATTAGCACACATATATGGTTTTAATTGTCTCTTGCTATTATATGGTTTCACGTATAGAGTGACTCAATATTTACGTGACTCATGTGACTGCTGATAGTTTTATTAATAATAATTTTGTTTTTGTTTTTTCAGATTTGGAAATAGTATACTATACTAACTATTAATCCTTTATCACAATGCTTTGGGCTCATCATCATCATCATGATGTCGTGCAACTAGCTCGGATATCCCTGACCCTCTCTCGCCACTCTCCAAGGCTACATCCCATACCCCCACATAGCTGCTGTATGTATGTTCGAGCTGGTCGTCCTGCTTTTGCTCGGCCATATGTGGGAGTTCATAGGAGTACATCACTTATGAGCTGGTCTTTGCTTCTCCAGCAGTGTCCTGCGTGTCTGGTTCGTCTAGCTTGGATAGTTTTCGTGATGGGAGGTAGGTGGCCGTATAGTTGGTGCTTTGTGGGGTGTTGCCACCAGGACTTATTCAATATTGCTCTCAACATTCTTGTGAAAATGCCGTCTAGCTTCTTCTCCAGTCGTTTTGTTAGCGTCCAAGTGGTGTCCACTAGAGAGGAAAAATATCTTACATCACAACTTATTTGGAGACGAAATCATTCACAACTGTCTCAAAAAAGATGCAACCCATTAATAAGATGATTTATTTCAGTGAAAACGAACCCAAAAAATATTGCATGTCCTGGAAGCTGATTTTATAACAATTAAAAAAAAAGAAAATATTGATCTGATGTCTCGAGCTCAGATAATGCATTTTTTCATACGACGTGTTCCAAATGATTGCCATTTAGCATTTCTCAGTAATAAATCATTATCATATTATTGCGTTGCATCTACTTTGAAACACCCTATATTAAAACGTAATATATCTATTTGATACATTCGACACGATGATGTCATACGTGGAGAATCCAGAATGTTTCCAGACTTTTTTTGTACAGGCATTTAAAATTGTCGTAGACCCTTGAAAATTCACTATGTTATTGCTATATACCTTAAGAGATGAATGACCAATTTTTATGATTTCAGGTTGAAATGAACAGCTACAGAAGCAATTGGAATACACCATACTAAAATCTGATTGTCACAACTGGAGAATTTCAAAAATGCAATCTGGACGTGAGGACACTTTAGAAGAACGATATTCAATAAAAATATTTTTTAAACTTGAAATAAAATGTCACAGAAACGTATGGAATGCTTCAGACTGCTTTTCGACCATCTTGCATAAATCGAGCATCAGTTTTTGAGCTGCATAAGAGATTTAAGGAAGGTAGGAATTCTGTGAGGGATGATGAGAGGTGTAGGGGGGAATAAGGAAGTGAATACACCAAAGTTGATTGGCCAAATATTTAGGGTTAGGGCTACTATGTTGAGGTTTTAAGGGAGTTCAGGAAGAGATTCTGTCGCAAGGGGTCAGCACTCTTCAAATCGGTTCTGTGGTATTTCCACCAGGACAATGCACCAGTCCTCAACTCCATTCTTGTCACAGACTATTTGAGCAAGATGGGCATCAATACAGTTCCTCACCCTCCCTATAGTCCAGACCTTGCTTCCAATGACATTTGCTTATTCCCTAAGCTCAGAAGCTGTCGGTATGAGACAATTGAGGAGATGAAAGTGACTGTGACGAAGTTCATTGACATGCTCACACAAGAGGACTTCTATGGAGCCTTCCAGAAGTTGTTGCATCGGTACAACAAGTGCATTGCAGCTGGATAATATTATTTCGAAGGGGACTAGAGTTTCATGTGTGTACTCTCAATAAAAGTGCCCACATAAAAATGTCTGCAAACTTTTTTAATGACCCTCTTACCTTTATATCTATGGTAACCGAATCTGATTATATATATATATATATATATGCACGAAGGGGCGCTAAAATTTATCTTCGTATATATGACGGACATTATCTTTTATTTTAGTTTTATTTAATTTATTTTCGGGGCGAGATTACTTTTATGAATTTTGTAACATAGTGTCATATTTTTTTCTTGATATCATAGAAAATTTTGAAGCAGGATTTAGTTTTTTCTTACATAGATAAAAACTAATCAGTGGGTTAGCAACGTCAAATCCCAGACAGGCAACCTTGAACAAAGAGGTAGACAGTAAGACATGAAAGGTGGGAAAGTGAACCCCTTAAAGGCCAGGTCCCCAAACAGGTTGAAACTGTGTCATCGTAGTAAAGGACCTGAAACATCAATCGCACTCTTGCGTCCACTTTAGGACTAATACCCATGGAAAAGGTATGAACCACTCTATCCCACCAGTCACGGCATAGATATAATCATTACTGCTCTTCTGCTAAAATAGCTTGGATGTTTATTAACCCACAGTGGTTGATATACCACAAAAGAAAAAAAAATACGTAAACCAAATGCAAATAGATCAATCAGTATAATATAAAATAATTCTGACGATGTCGTTAACAATTTCTTCAAGGATAGTTATTACCAAACAAAAAATCTTTTGCCCATAGTAAAATGAACGGAGGAATATTTGTTGTATTAGGATAGGATTTCTAAAATCATGATAAAACAAACTAACACGTAAGTATAATATAAGTAATATTTAATTTGCAATTCAGGATACGAGACGAGATTAAACATTTTTAAAAAGATGCATAGGAATTGGGATATCTCAAATATCTGACTGAATATAAGCTCCAGGGAAACACGTATCATTATTGCTTATTTAGGACAAATAATCCGGGCAATAAATATTGGTTTGGTTTCTTTGTTTAATGGCATATCAACTCTTTTTAGGTTATTTAATGCCAAATCTATTCTCCTAGAAGAAAAGTAGCGGTACTATTTAACCCATAGCTGGGAGGATAAGGGGGTTGATACCTTTCCCAAGGGTATTTGCCCGAAAGTGAACGTAATAGCGCGACTGGAGTATGAACTCCCATACTACGATTCCGCAGTCCATCGCTTTAACCATTACACCACGAGGACACCCCATTCAATAAGTATTGATTTTCTCAGAAAAGAATTAAGAGTATAATATGGCTTTAAGTCAAATTCCACCAAAACCCCAAGTTGATCCAGATTTCTAGTATTATTTGTAACAGATCTGGTCATTGGTCTTTACAATTTCCGAAAGATTGGTTGTTTCTCAACTAAAAATCGTTGAGCCGATGTGAAACAGACGAATGAATGAATTATCATTGGTTGAATTGTCGTAAGATTTTTTTTTTTTAATTTACGGTAAAACAATCAAAAACGTGAATATAACTTGACTAAAAATATTACAATTAACTATCAACTACCAAATCAGAGTGCGAGACAACGCAAAAAAAGTTAATAAAAAATGATTTGCATAAGAAAGGGAAAAATCCTAAAACTTTACGGAATGATCATACATCATTAATATTGTTTAATCAATTCAATCAAGTGCTTACGTCATGGCTGCTACTGTAGAAATGTTTAAGCCATTATTCTTAGAAGTAGACGACTAGCAGGCTTCTGTTTTGTTTTGTTTTTTAACATAAGGATAGGAAAACCTGATTAACAACATTTGAAACTGCTTTCAGAAATAATAAGATTATTGAAATATACCATAAATATGGCGCTACATTAGACAATCTATTTAGTAAAAAGACTGCATGATATATTTGAATACACTGTGTAATGTATTTGTTACATTTCCTGTTTCTGAGAGAAAAATACTATTTTCAAATAGCCAAAAGTAAATGGACACAACCGAAATTCTTCGTAAAACTGACAAATAAAAGAAATTTATATTAGTCACAAATCTCGAAAACCTACTCACTTTTTAACATTTTTGGTCGTTTTTGTATAACTTTACTATAAATAAATGGTTTGGGAGAGTAAACGCAGTGGTCACTCTAGTCACAGGTTTGGTTGGTTGGTTGGTTGGTTGTTTGGGTTTAATGGTATATCAACCTCTATAGATTATTTAATGCCAAATCCTGTTTACACATATGTACGGTTTGTAAACACATAATTTAATGATACCATATTAAAGCCACACAAACTCTTTTACTCGCATACGAGTAAATATTTTCAAGTATTTTATATGACATTTGTTTATTTTGTGATGATAGTTTTTTTGTTTATTTTTTATTATTTCTCTCTACTATTTCTAACAAACATAATTGTATTTACCAACCCCTCCGCTTGGGCAGGATATGAAACAAGGTCAATTTTTAAGCGCAGTTCACTAACACAAACATAATAGTATTTCTATTCAGCAATAATTCGCCTTAAGTTGATTAGTTTGTTGTGTTTTCTGGATTGTAACCAAGTCTATTTTTTCTGGTACCACCCGGTTTCTTTCAAGAACGACAAAACATTATCCATGTGGACGTTCACAAATAAGTCCTTCATGGTATTTGCGTGGAAATAGTGCTTTCTGGTGTCATTAAAAACTTTACACTCAAGGAGAATGTGTTTAGTTGTGCAAGGCGTTTGGCATGTCTAGCACTGTGGTTGCTATTCTTACTTAGTCAAAGTTTTTGTGGTAGACTTTGCTTTCCGGGAGATATTGGCAACTTGTTAAGTGCTTCAGACATACCATCTAAAATGTAGAAATAAACTTTGTTCTTGTGAGTTATTTTCGTGACACCAGAAACCATACAAACTTGCAATGATCCAAGATTACTCATTTCAAATTATAAATATGGAAATTCTTGAATTAATTATTTCTCCAATGATGTTTAATGAGAACGTTGACATTTCGACACCTTTCGTAAAGAAGAAATTATTGAAATGACTTTCGGTCTGAAAGTGAATTCTGTCCACACATTTAAATCAATTGGTTAATACAAGATGAACAAAGGAAATTGCTGCAAATATGCCAAATATTGTATCGCTGTTGAACCCATTTACTGAATTTTACAAGTTTTGGTTGAAACTAGGGTAAGCCATTTGCCTAATTTACTAATTAAACAGAGAAGCACGTTCAATATAAGGAGATTTGCGGCTCAGTCGTATCCTGAATTGCAAATTGAATGTTACTTGTATAATACTTACGTGTTCGTTCGTTTTATCATGATTTTAGAAATCCTATCCTAATACAACAAATATTTCTCCGCTCATTTTACTCTGGGCTAAAGATTTTTTGTTTGGTATTAACTATCCTTGAAGAAATTGTTAACGACATCGTCAAAATTATTTTATATTATACGGAGTGATCTGATTGCATTTAGTTTATTTTTTTTTTCTTTTGTGGTATATCAACCACTGTGGGTTAATAAACATCCAAGCTATTTTAGCAGAAGAGCACTCATGATTATATCTATGCCGTGACTGGTGGGATAGAGTGGTTCATACCTTTTCCATGGGAATTAGTCCTAAAGTGGACGCAAGAGTGCGATTGATGTTTCAGGTCCTTTACTACGATGACACAGTTTCAACCTGTTAGGGGACCTGGCCTTTAAAGGGTTCACTTTCCCACCTTTCATGTCTTACTGTCTACCTCTTTGTTAAAGGTTGCCTGTCATGGGTTTGATATTGCTAACCTACAGATTAGTTTTTATCTATGTAAGAAAATACTAAGTCCTGGTTAAACAGAGATGCACGTTGAATGTAAAAGGATTTGTGGCTCAATCTCATAAATCTGTAACCTTTTATTCGTGATCTTATCAGTGATTAGCAAACACGCCTTTAATCTGACCCGTCGGCTGGGACTGTAGAATACACCGACAGCATTTCTGTAGAGGGGTAAGATTCCCCCAACGAGTGTCCTAGTAGTCTAAGTCGGCTGGGTCTGTAAAATACACCGACTTTCTCTGCAGAGTGGTAAGAACCCACCCAACAAGCGTCCTGGAAATGATATAAATGATCTGATTGTGAGGTTTCAGTAATATGGGAGCTTTGGAGAATGCAGAGTACCTCTTCATTGCTATCACTCCCAGGCCCACTTTGACCCAGAGTGTTAGCACCTGATAAGATCCTATCTTTGGGTCAAAAGAACTAAACAGTGTATTTATGCTAAACTGAATTGTTTGAAATGTAACATTTTTTTACATTGAAACTGTGTACTTGTGCTAAATTGAATTGTTTGAAATAGAACTGTTTTGACATTTAACACTCTGTGAATAAAACACTATACTTTTACTAGAATGAATTGTAATATAACTATGTATACTTATAAAATGAATTTGGCATTAACTAACCAACAATGGTTGATATGCCATGAAATCAAACGAAAACTAATGGGTGTAAACAAAAAAACTTTACTTATTCTTGAATGAATTTTTGAAATAAAACTGTTTTAGATATAGAAACTGTGTACTAACGTTAGCTGTATTGTTTGGAGTAGGGCTGTTTATTTATATAAGGGTGGATTTGCCATTAAATAGCTTTCCATGATTGATGTACCATAAAACCAAACCAAACCAAACCAAACACATCCTTCCCATTGGAAAAAAGTTTATGGATGGCGTAACGGTTATACGCGTTGCTTCCCTGAGCTTCTAAGGAGACAATCATCTGAAGGTTGCTGGTTCAATCCTCACTACAGGCGAGTAACAATACAGGAATACTTAACACTTGTACCCGGTTATGGAATCAGAACAGATGATCATTTCATTAAAGGACGTAGTTCGAAGTTCCGTGAAGGTTCCCGAGTTCGACAAACACCTGAAGAAGGCCGGAGGACGTATCAGCCGAAACGTTGTGGAAATAACAATAAAGATGAAGACAATAGTCCAAAAAACCTTAATGATAAAAATCAGCAAGCTTCGTCTCAGAAATTTAGACAACAAACTCCCGAAGAAGGCCGGAGGACGTATCGGCCGAAACGTTGTGGAAATAATAATAAAGATGAAGGATATAGTCCGAAAAACTTTAATGATAAAAATCAACAAGCTTCGTTTCAGAAATTTAGACAACTAATTGGTAAATTTGTTGTATTTTAAATTTGATTTATTGGGGTGAGTGTCATGTAAATCTAGAGAGCCTACTCGTAGAAACCTGAATACGAAAGGGTTCATGATATACCCAAACAGTTCTATTTTTTCTAATTCACTTTGAAGGTTGAAATCAGCGGGTCCGCTAAGTTACTGAATTTAATCTGTGGTGACCCTGTTCACTGCTAAGATTGGTTACCTCTTTCGCCAAGCAGATATTATAAATGACACAACACCTGTATGTCAAAGTAAACACAGCGTCGTAAACCACAGCAGTAACTATCGCTATATTATGTTTTGCCAAACAAAAAAAAATAAGATAATCAGTTTCTTTATCACGAGAAACAGTATGTAAAAAGAGGAATTTTGGATGATGGAGAGGAAATCCAGCTAAAACAGAGAGCGAGTTGGGAGAGAGAGAGAGAGAGAGAGAGAGAGAGAGTAAATGTAAAATCTTACAGTAAGAGACAAAAATGGGAATGATATTAAAAAATGATAGAGTAAAACTACAAAATATAAATAAATAAATAAATAAAACAAAACAACAACAACAACAACAACAACAACAACAACAAAAAGCACTAGGACAATGGAAAGCAAATGATGAAAGGCAACGCATATAATTCTCTGAAGCCACGGGCAACGCCTCAGAAAAATACATTCTTTACTCTTGACTCTCTTTGTTTCAATCTCCCAAACCGGAAACGGATTTGTTAAAGGCGCATGTGCAAACTGCGACCCACCATGAAAAGCCATGGAATCTACGTAACTGAAAACAAGAAAGAAACATCATAGCTGCTCTCCTGCTCAGTGAGAAAGAGAGAGCGAGAGATGGAGGGAGCAAGAGAGAGAGAGAGAGAGTGAGAGAGAGAGAGAGGAGAGCGACATCTTTTCCCATATTTGCACGCTTTTAACTTCTATGGATTCGTTTTCTTCTCCTTTATTTTTGTTGGGTTCTTCTTGATTACAGGAGCAACTGTTGTCTTCATTGTCGCTTGCAAACGGCCATTTTGTCTGTTTTTTCTTTTCTTTTTTTTTTTCTTTTTCTTTTTTTTTTTTTGTTTGTGTTTGTGATTTTACTTCTTGAACTGAACAGTGCTATTGTCATTACTTGATAAAAGCACTTCTAATCATTTTTTCTCCATCTGTTTCAACAATAGAAAGTTGACTTTCGTTGCATATGATATTTCATTTTATTTTTTCGATTTCAAAATGCATTTGGTAACATATTCTTCATTCCGGCTTACTGTTCCTTTTTTAGCAAGAATAATGGTTAACATAATATTAATATACTTGCTTTTAACAACGTACTAACGTAACTAAAAATCTATCACCTGCTTTTGTCACATCGTCAGATATGTATTGCGAATATGAAATGTATATCGCTAAGGAATCACACACACACACACACACACACACACACACACACACACACACACACGCATATATATATATATATATAACTGTCGTAAAATTTCCTTGTCTTCCATCTGATAAAATAAATCATAATTTTGCATTAGCCCCGGTCGTGTCCATACAAACGTATGTACGCACCACTTAAACTCTGACTAAGCGTATTGAGAAAAAGCTTGACATCAATTGCTCAACGAAGCTTCGAGCTATATTAAACAAATCCTGGAAGCAACATCCCACAAAACACCAGCTGTACAACCCCTTACCACCTAATCTCGAAGACCATCCGAATTAGAAGAACAATTTATGAGGGACACTGCTGGAAGAGCAAGGACGAATTTATAAGCGACGTTCTCCTATGGACTTCTTCCCACGGACGCGCAAGTGTAGGACGGCCAGGTAGATCTTATCTGCAACAGCTTTGTAGGGATACAGTATATAGCCTGGAAGACATGCCGGAAGATAGAGACGGATGGTGAGAGAGAGAGAGTTTGGGAAATCTGTGCGAGCGGCACGACCTGGTCATGATGAAACGTTTCTGAAAAAAATTATCTATCTTTTGTATATATACATATATATATATATATATATATATATATATATATATATATATATATATATATATATATGTGTGTGTGTGTGTGTGTGTGTTGATACCTTTGGTTGAAACAACGTACTACTGAACAACCTGTAGTGTGGTAGTTTTGAAGATTTTTGACTGAGACGAAGAAATGAGTAGAACAGTGACAGCAAAATGAGGCACTTTATATCGGAAAAAGCAAAATTCAGATGTATTAGCTCCACAAAAAAAACACATTCACTTTATTGCTGAAGATACAACTTCCCTCAGAATCTGATTCAAAAACAGAATATTTGAAACAGTACCTTCATTTCTGTAAAGAAAAGATTCATATTTTGACAGATAATTACCCTTTCCTAATGCGGTTGTGGTTTTCTTGTGCCTCGAAATTTACATTGTGACTTGTCGCTCTCCCGGTAACTAACTGACGATCTCTTCAAAAATATCCCTTCAATGTAAATGCACTAAGTCAGTTTATTAAACATCAACGAGAATTAAATCTTACAAGTTTTGTTTGTCTACGGGCTGGGAGGATGAAAAACTTTTAGAATAAAAAGTAGAAACGGTTTTTTTTTTTTAACTAAGTGACGGAATGAATCTATCAGCAAATAGAATATTACAGTCAGGTTTCTCGGAATCAATAGTATTTTTTAGAAAATATTCTCATTTAAGTTCTCGAGTCTTTAAAAATAGGGAATTATTTTTGAAAAAAAACAAAAAACAAAATCCTTTTTTTTTTCTGAATTCTTTTCCATAAATGAAAATTTTGCCTTGTTGGAAATTGTTTGATAACAAACATTTTTAATCTGGCAAAATATTTCTTTAGGGGTTATCCAAAAACGTAACAAATCAAGCATAGCGCCCTTTCTTAAAAATAGTTCTCTTAGCATTTTTTGTTTGTTTGTTTGGTGTCTATTAAGTCCAATGTAAAACTCACAGATGAATATGTGATCTGTACAAAGAAACAGATTTTAGTCAAACGGTGTTTATCAATATGGAAAACATGGGATTACAGCTGTGAGAAAAATTCGAAAAATCTACATAGTTTTAAATGAAATTTGTTTTTATTTTCCATAAAAATTAGTGAGAAAAGAATCTAAGAATTTCTCTAATAGCAATATTCTTTTATCTGAGGAATAGTTTATTTGCATTGACACTCAAATCTAAAAATGTAACCCTCAGCCCGGGAGTGGTTTGGAAAGTTTTTATAATTCTGTTGTTCTAAAGACTTTAAAAACTGACCAAAATTCAAATTTAATTTTTATTGCCCGTTGAGTTACTGGTATAAAATATTCTTGCCCAGTCGGTCAGGGCTGTAAAATACACAGACTGCTTCTCTGCAGAGAGCTAAGACCCACCATCAACGAGTGTCCTGATATGACACTAAACGGTTTGATGGTGAGGTTCCAGTAACTGGAACTTTTCGGAATGTGGGGTACCCCTTCGTTGTCATCGCTCCCAGGTCCCTCTGGTCTGGAGTGGTAGCACCTGATAGGGCCCTATGGGCCTAATAAAGCTAAACTGAGTGGTTGAGAGCGGTCTCTGTTGATATCTAAACTGTGTACTTATGCTAAACTGAATTACTTGAAATAGAATTGTTTTTGACATTGAAACTCTACTTACGGTAAACTAAAGTGTTTGAAATAAAACTTTTAGACAAAACAGAATAGCTTGAAATAGAAATGTTTTTTTAGAATTAAACTACTTATGCTAAACAGAATTGCTTGAAATAGAACGGTTTAATGAATGAAAAAATTGGCATTAAATAACCTACAAAGGCTGCTATGCCATAAAACCCAAACAAACAAATAAAAAATGTATTCGTTTAATCTTAATATATAGATATGATTTATATTTAGCCAGTTGGAGAATGGCGAAGCAAGAGATTGATGGTCTCTTTCTTAAATCCCTCAGGCTGACACTAGTTGCGAACGTGTGAAATTAAAGTATTGTCGGATAAATAAATTCGGTGACCATAAGAATGTTTCTGAGTTGCTCTTCATCCCAGAAAAGAGGAACAGAAAACAATGGGATGGAATAATCAAAGAAACAACGATGAAAGAGATTACACAACATGATGGCGCGAGAGAGACTCAGCGGCGTCAGACGAACGCAGAGAGAAGAGCTAGGCCCATGGGCGATCATAGTTAGAAATAAGAGAAAGAAAGCAACGTTAATATTTATAGATAAGACGTAAGAAAGAGATTTTGCAAAAATGAAAGTTCGGTTACAGAGGTTGCATGATTTTTCAGTATGTCGATCAATGTTGTGTTATTTAATACTGAAGTAATTTTTTTTTCTCCCACAATTATATCATTTCAGATTTCTATGTCTATTTAAGAATATTTATTTGTTCTCAATTAATTATATTCAATCGATTGTTTCAATGTCATACAAATATTTTAATTATTTATTCCTCTATGATACGAATAATCTCAATTTCTGGGTTCAATCACACGCCGCGTCATACAAATGACATTTAAAATGGTACCTGATACCTCCTTGCTTAACACTTAGCAATATAAGGTATGTATCAAGAGTATAATTGGAGCAGTCCAGGGAAAGGACTAGCGCCCTCCTTTACACCTCGGTGTAATAGTTATTGAAAAAGGGGCCTTCTGGTTGCCCTCGACTACGGTCACCCACTTTACTTTTTACTTATTCCTATATATATATATATATATATATATATATATATATATATATATATATATATATATATATATATATATATATATATAAACTAATCCTATGTGAGACTAATAATTTCAATTGATTATTTCAGTAATTCTAATAATTGTAATTAATAATTCTTGTGTGATGTAAGTATTTCCAAAAATAATTTCTGTGCGATACGAATAATTTCTATTATTTATTCAAAGGTGATGCCAATAATTTCTGTCGCCCAGTCGGCTGGGGCTGTAGAATACAACGATTGCTACTCTGCAGAGGGGTAAGACCTCCCTAATGAGTGTCCTGTTTATGGCACTAAACAGTCTGATGGTTAGTTTCCAGCAATGCTGGAGCATTTGGGAATGTGGAGTACACCTTCATTACCATCGCTACCAGGTCCATTCTAACCCGGAGTGGTAGCACCTGATAGGGCTCTATCTATGGTTTAAATATAAATAAACTGTGTGCTTATGCTAAAACGAATTCTTTGAAATAGAACTTGCTTGACATTTAAACTGCGTATTTATTCTAATTTGAATTGTTTGAAATAGAACTGTTTTGACATTACAGTGAGTGTAAACAAAAAACTACACTTAAACTTAATTGTTTGAAATAGAACTGTTTATATGTAAAAAAATAGATTTGGCATTAAATAATGTACAGTGGTTGATATGCCATAAAATCAAACCAAATAATTTCAGTTAATAGTTGTTATGTGATACTAGTACTTCCAATAAATCTTTCCTTTATTATGATAATGATTTAAATCAATTATTTCTTTGCTATGATAATGATTTAAATCATTTATTCCTTTGTTATGATAATGATGTAAATTAACCTTTTCTTAGTTTTGATAATGATTTAAATTAATTATCCCTTCCTTATAATGATTTAAATTAATTATTCCTTCGTTAGGATAATGATTTAAATTAATTATTCCTTCGTTATGATAATGATTAGAATTAATTTTTTCTTTGTTATGATAATGATATAAATCAATTATTCCTTCGTTAGGATAATTATTTAAAATAATTATTCCTTCGTTTGGATAATGATATAAATCAATTATTCCTTAATTTTGATAATGATTTAAATTAATTATTCCTTCCTTATAATGATTTAAATTAATTATTCCTTCGACATGATAATGATATAAATTAATTTTTTCTTTGTTTTGATAATGATATAAATCAATTATTCCTTCGTTAGGATAATGATTTAAATTAATTATTCCTTCGTTATGATAATGATATAAATCAATTATTCCTTAGTTTTGATAATGATTAAAATTAATTATTCCTTCCTTATAATGATTTAAATTAATTATTCCTCTGTTACGATAATGATTTGAATTAATTTTTTCTTTGTTATGATAATGATACAAATCAATTATTTTTTTTTTGTTATACTAATAATTTCAGTTAGCAATTCTAATATGATATAAATATCTAAATTAGTTATTATAATTTGATACTTATAATTTCGTTTAATTATTCCTGAGTAATAAAAGCAAATTCAATTAATTATTCCTTTGTCATAATTTAAATTAGTTATTCCTCTTTAATATACATATTTCAATTAAGAATTCTTATATGATACTTGTAATTTCAATTAATTACTTTTATGTGATGCTTTAACTTAATTATTCCTATGTCATATATATAATTTGAATAAATCATTTGTATGTTGCTTTTATAATTTTAATAAATTGTTCCTAGGTGAAACTATTTATTTCATTTAATCATTCCTATAATAAAGGAATGATTTCAACCATTTGCTCCGATGTGATATATGTAATTATGGAAATCAGACCTAAACGATAAAATGAAACGCAGTTTCTTCTAGGCAGTGATTGTGTCGATACTGCTATATGGATGCACTACATGGACGATAACTAAACGGCTGGAGAAGAAAGTAGACGGAAATTACACAAGAATGCCGAGAGCAGTATTGAACAAGTCCTGGCGACAACATCCCACGAGACACCAACTATACGGACACTTGCCCCCCATCACGAAAACTATACAAGTTAGACGAACCAGACATGCGGGATACTGCTGGAGAAGCAAGGACGAGCTCATAAATTATGTACTCCTATGGACCCCCACATATGGCCGTGCAAAAGCAGGACGACCAGCTCGAACTTACATACAGCAAATATGTGAGGACACAGGATGTAACCCTGAAGACCTGCCGGAGGCGATGAATGATAGGGAGAAGTGGCGAGAGAGGTTCAGGGATATCCGTGCTGGCGGCACGACATGATGGTGATGATGATTACTCTATGATAATTATTTCAATTGATTATTCTTTTGTCATACTAATAATTCAATTTAGTTATTCCTATGGGACACAAATGATTTTTAAAATGTTATATTACTTTGTGTAATAATTCCTATAAAGATATATTTTCTACACAATCCCAATATCAACAATATCATGTTTTTAGCAGTGAATACGTCCAAACAATTATCGTAAACCGCTCCGTTTGACCTATAGATAGTTCTCTAAATGGCCCCATCACACTGGCTTAGACTGAATCCTGTGTAATATACTAGCTTAGCTGGCGACGATGAACTTAGCAGATTCAATGCGGTCGCAAGATAACATCAACAAAGTGGGTCACAGGAAAGAGAAGATAAAGGAGGATGACGAAGATAAACGAGGATGGATACAGACACAGATATTTCCGCTCGCAGATAAGATCAACAAATTACCGGAAAACAAGAAGGGAAGTATGTAAGTTCCGATTACCAATCATAAACAGAAAATACGAGAGGAGAAGTGTATGTTCATACATCCGCATGGGACTTGAAAACACAATATAAGGTCTTTAATTCTGGACTGCAGCCAGAGACCCGCTGGACACTCAAGCAGACCTGTCAGCTCCTTGTGTGTGTTTTATGGCCGTCGCAGTACTTCAAAAAAAGGGCCCCCACCACAGAAGAAAGATATGTGCGAGCTCTCTCTGACTGCATTCCTATTACACACAATCGTCGCCGTCGAAGAATAAAAATATAAATTATTTTTTTATATATCTACGTGTCCTTCGTTGTTTGTCCAGCGATTCAATATACGACACATGTAGTAATGGTAATGAAAGTGTGATTCTGCATTCTAGATATGAACAATCATTATCAAAAGTAGGGTAATCTCATAGTCAGTTCATTATTTTTGTAGGGGACACGGCCGGCGAAATCTAAACCCAACCAAGATGCTGAAGAAAGAAAAAGACGGAAAGCTGTGTTTCAAAATAGATGCAACCAGTCAATATGATAATTCATATTGCAATAATTAATCTTTAATCTGAGTCTTCAAAAGCAAATTTGCCCAGTCGGCTGGGGCTGTAGAATACACCGACTGCACCTCTGCACAGGGGTCAGATCCACCTCCAATGAGTGTCCTGATATAATACTAAACAATCTGATGTTAAGGTTCCAGTGATGCTGAGGCTTTGGGGAATGCAGAGCACGCCTTCATTGTCATAGCTCCCATGTCCACTCTTGCCCGGAATGGTAATACCTGATAGGGCCCTATCGATAGGTTAAATAGAATTAACTGCCAGCTTATGCTAAACTGAATTGTTTGAATTAGAACTGTTCGACTAAAATAATAGCTTGAGATAAAAATGTTTTTGACAATTAAACTATGTACTTATGCTAAACTGAATTGTTTGAATTGGAACTGTACTTACGCTAAACTGAATTGCTTGAAATAGGAATGTTTTTGACAATTAAACTGTGTACTTATGCTAAACTGAATTGTTTGAAATAGAACTGTACTTAGGCTTAACTGAATTGTTTAATATAGAACTGTTTTGACATTTAACTGTGTATAAACAAAATGCATTCTTATACAGAACTGAATTGTTTGCATTAAAACTGCTTGATTAAACTAAATAGCTTGAAATAGAAATATTTTTGACTATTAAAATGTACTTATGTTAAACTGAACAGCTTGAAATAGAACTGAATAATTTTATAAAA
>OY757931.1:21429633-21512133 GCA_963585895.1 Sepioteuthis lessoniana | reverse complement strand
GAATAAACGTTTATTTCTCCGTCCATTGAAGCATCAAAAGAAAGACGAAATACAAGTATGAAAGAAAGAAAGAAAGAAAGAAAGAAAGAAAAGGTCGGACTGACAGAACTGAAGAACAATGCTGAATAAACGTTTATTTCTCCGTCCATTGAAGCATCAAAAGAAAGACGAAATACAAGTATGAAAGAAAGAAAGAAAGAAAGAAAGAAAGAAAGAAAGAAAGAAAGAAAGAAAGAAAAGGTCGGACAGACAAAACTGAAGAACAATGCTGAATAAACGTTTATCTCTCCGTCCATTGAAGCATCAAAAGAAAGACGAAATACAAGAAAGAAAGAAAGAAAGAAAGAAAGAAAGAAAGAAAGAAAGGGGTAGTTATTGAAGGAAAGAAGACAGACCGACAGAATTAAAATAAAGACAGATGCAAATATGATGTTTAACAATCCACCGAGAGAAACAACAAAAGAAAGACGAAACGGATTGACAAAGAGGGAAACAACAACAAACAGGATAAAAAGCGGTACAGATCAAAAGAAAAAAGAGAGACCAAGAGATTTAATGTAGACAGAGATGTAAATACAATGTTTAAATGTTCATCAACAGAAACATCAACGAAAAGTCAAAATAAATACAAAAAAATGAACAAAAGTAAACAAATAAATAAATAAATACAGAAAGAAAGAAGGAAAGAAAGAACAGGCACAGGCAATTAATGAAAAGGGAGAAATGCAAATACATGGCTTAAAGAACAAATAATCTGAAAAATGGCAGAACAAAGCCTGAACCTTGAAATGAACATTAAACTCATGAAAACCTTTGGCAATAAAAAACAGACAGAAAATAGGACTTAATATGCTGATCAATAGTTGAAACTTCAGACTAATCTACTTCGTCTACAAATATTCTTTTTACATAGATGCAATTCTTACACACAAGACACACATGTATTTGAATGTGTTTAAGACTAACTTAAAACTAAGAAGTTATATTATTTACAACAAGAATTTCGAATAATAAAAAAATAATTACGTTCAGCATGATACGGTTATAAGATTTTTCATTCAACAAACAAGACTTATCGATACAACATATAACATATAACTGTTTAAATACAAGGCTAAGATGTACTCTTTTTTCTGGGTTATATATATATATATATATATATATATCCACACAATGAGGAGATGTGATACAACAAAACAGTCTGTCTGTGGATGATCACATGTATGCCTTTACCTCCCGTTGTTGATCGCTCCGGACCACCATGTACCGAATGGGTTTACACATGTATCGCAAGGTGTTGAGTCGGAGTAGACCCTACTGTAACCTCACTGTGGAAAAAGGTGACGAACACACAAAATTCTGTTTTGGCTCATTAAGGAAATTTCTTTTCGCTAATACACTTTTCAAGAAGTCGGAGGAGGAAAAGAAACAGAATAAGAAAGCTAAGTCAACCGCGTTCGGAGGACAAAGGGAAACAACACGTCATGAGGAGAAACAAAGCATGAGCAGAGACAAACTTTGCATGTTCTTTCAGGTTTTCTGCTGCAGTTCTAATGCACCTGTTCCCTGGTTTTGTTTCCGCACCTGTGCGTCTTGTGTGAGAACACTTTTTTTTGGGGGGGGGGATTTCACCCCAAATGAAGGCTCTAATTTTCATCTCTGTTCACATCGTCTTTGGCTGGTCTTCAATTCATGTCTTTTCCTCGTCAAATTTCCCACGAATCCGAGTTGTCCCCTAATTCCACCTGAATTTGGAGGGTGGAACATATCCATTTAAAGAGGTTCCACAACAGCTCAGAAGATTTTGGACCCTTTTTTTTTTGGCTTGCCATTTATTATAATAAAAGTCATGATTGTTGATGAGCCAGTCACGGCAGACCTACAACAAGTAGTTTAGCCTGACTCACTCAGTTCAGCTAACCGTATCGTAGATTCTCTGTCTGGTTTTTCTTATTATTATTCCTTTTTATTCTCTCTCTCTCTCTCTTTCTCTCTCTCTCTCTCATGTTATCTCTCTCTTTCTCTCTATCTTTCTCTTTCTCTCTCTCTCTCATGTTATCTCTCTCTTTCTCTCTATCTTTCTCTTTCTCTCTCTCTCTCATGTTATCTCTCTCTTTCTCTCTATCTTTCTCTTTCTCTCTCTCTCTCTCATGTTATCTCTCTCTTTCTCTCTCTCTTTCTCTTTCTCTCTCTCTCATGTTATCTCTCTATTTCTCTCTATCTTTCTCTTTCTCTCTCTCTCTCATGTTATCTCTCTCTTTCTCTCTATCTTTCTCTTTCTCTCTCTCTCTCTAATTAGCCTCCCGTTCTCTTTTTAACTTTGACTCTCCATAAGCCTCTCAACTAATTTACAACACCAACAGGGAATTACCGATTGCTGAATACGCCCAAATGCAAAGCCCTTCTCATGATTTGAGCACTCAAGAAGTCGTTAGCGTCTCTTTATATATATATATATATATGTACACAAAAACTCTTTCACTTACGCTGATGATGAAGACAAGTCTGCTGTAAGATATCCGACTGGCATAAAATCAGACTGGTTTCGATACCAGCTTGAAGGATCTCACGTGTCTACTCATACGGAAGATTTGTGTTAAACGAAACAGTCTCTCAGTGTTTGGCAATATATATATATATATATATATATATATATATATAGTGTGTGTGTGTGTGTGTGTGTGTGTATGTATTTATGCAAAAAAGTATTTGTTCACACTAGTTAACGATTATTTTAAACTTACAAGTTACAGAATCACATTCGGAGAACATTTATGTTAATATTGTTTTCGGAGTTGTTTCTTAAGAGTTATGTTGCTCACAGTTATAATATCAAGTATTCCTATCTAATGCAAATAATTTGCACATAGTTGCATAGTTTCATGTAACGCTTTATAATAGTAATAATTACGTGGTTCGAAGTAATTATTCCAATCTAATTATTTCAATTTAATAATCATAATTATTTTCCTAATATTTATATGGTTTCAAATAACTAACAGCAAAATCTAATGAAAAACTATAGCTCCAAGCAACTATTCTAAATAAAAATAATTTTCACATTGTTATATGGTTTCAAGTACTCTATCAAATACTATTCATTTTCTGATGTCTCTCTGGTTCTCTTTCTGCTTCTGCTTCTGTATCGGCTCCTCTAGACTTCTGCGATACAGGAAGTCATGTGGTACGAGCCACTATTCAAAATTTTCAAACAGCTACATATCAACCACAGAGGAGACCCTTCACCACCATCATCATCATCATCATCATCATCATCATCAAGTTACGTAGACAACACTGATTATTCATACTCGCTATTACCATCCGTCCCTATCATCTATCGGTCCCAACGGATCCTCCGAACAGCATCCACTGATGTGTTCATGAGTCTGGATCCATTGAAAAACATCGCTCATGAAATCTTCCACGCTTTTCCTGCAGTGTACAGCATGTTTTGTTCGTCTTGCTTGGATAATTTGTGAGATAGGCAGTAAATGGCCGTATGGCAGCTGTTTTGTGAGGTGTTGCTTCCAGGTTTTGTTCAAAACAGTGCGTAACATTCTTGTATTGTACCCATTTTGCTTTTTCTCCATGCGTTTCATTAGCGCCTATGTGGTGCATCCATACATTGGTAGTAACACAATCACTACTTGGACAAAATCCCGTGATATATTGTCAGAGAAATGTGATTCCCATATGATCGCTAAGCAGTAGATTGCTGTCCATGCCTTCCTTAGGAGTCTGATGACATTGTCTTCTGCAGATAAGAAATTACTACCATGGTTTGTGAACTTGTGAACACATATTAGAAGACTGGCTCTTGAATTGGAGATGATTCCCTCTCGTTGAAAATACACTGACTTTTTTTAAAAATTTGCGTTCAGTGTCATAAGCGGAATTTCCGCTTTTGAAAGACGGCTAGTTGGTTTGTGGGAAATCCATAGCCTAGTTAACCTTTCTGGTTATTTAATATTAAATCCTATATATATATATATATATATATATATTGTGGCATAATCAAGGTCATAATAAAGAGGCATAACACTTGCTTTATAAAACATATATCACTCTCTTTATTTCTCGAAAGGATCGAAACTTGTGTTAGTGTGAGAGAGAGACAGAGACAAGGAGACAAAGGACGCGGACGCAAACTGGTGGAGGACTACTATCATCATCATATCGCGCTGGTAGCACGGATATCCCTGACCCTCTCTCGCCACTCCTCCCTGACCAATAACTTCTAAAATCCCTTGATTCTACATTCAGATCCACAATAAGCACATCTGCATCTCGGTCGGGGTACGTCAAGGGGGCATTTAGCACTCACCACACCTCTGGGTACTCGCTGGTCATGACTCTGGCGACTCTTTATCTGACTGTGACTGACCATGCTTCTGTCAGTACGTGTGTACATACAATTCTCCAGACACCCACGCGTTCCGGTTGTCAATCCACGTGATCTACATCCAGCTGTCAACTCATATGAGCTGCTCACACCAACGCATTACTTGTATTCCGCTAATCATTTTGTTCAAACAGTCGGAATATCCTTTCCCAGAAATCCCCGATTGACAGTTCTGTCAAAGGTATATATATATATATATATATATATATATATATATATATATCTGCTTGGGCTGCCTGCGCGAATTTCCTTATCTCTCCCTCCCTCTCTCTCTATCTCTTTAGCCATTCTTCTATATCCTCCATCACATTCAGCAGGCCTTCCATACTACACCCTGTTTCTGAACCGAGCTGTTGTTAGTTGTTAGTTCTTGTGAGTCGTCCAATATTAGCACATTTATATGAAGGGGTCCATAAGAAAACTTTGCTCATGAGTCAGTCCATTCTTCTCCGACTGTGTCCTATATATTTTGTCCGTCTTATTTGGAGGGTTTGAGAGATGAAAGGTATGTGGCCATACAGCAGTTGTTCTATGGGATGTTGCTTCCAGGATTTATTCAGTATAGACCATTGCATTCTTGTGCAATTCCCGCCTGATCACAACCATCATTTACGAAACTACTGCTATTCATCTATCAGGGTGATGACTGTTGATGAGATAAAATACAACCGTCGAAAGATTACAATGATTCTCACAAAAACCATGGAGACATATATATATATATATATATATATATATATATATATATATATATATATATATATATATAAGGGAACAGTTTCTTGGTAATTTCATTTTAAAACCAAATATTACAGTTCATTTATCTGCGCATATAAACTGGTGTCATATATTGCTATCAAAATCTACTAATTCCATCTAATAATATATTAATCTATTAATAACTTTCTTTACACACGATAAAATGATTTCAAGTATTCTTATCTTATAATATCAATTCTCTTTATCAAGTATTCCTATGTAATGTAAATAATTTGATCATGGCTGTATAATTTCAAATCATTAATGATAATAATCTTTGGTAAAATATTCAACAATTCTATTTGACCAAAAGAGCGGATGCTCTCAGGTAATATTAATCCGGGTCAGAGAAGATCTTGGAGTAATAGCAACGAAGGTATACTCCATATTCCTGGAAGGTCCAAGAGTGGAGACTAACCATAAGACTTTATTACAGAAACCAGATCTTTCCCCTAGATTTCTATTATACAGTATGTCTCAAAATAGATGAAACCTATTAATATCATAATGATTTATTACTGACACAAGCGCAATGGCGGTCATTTTGAATACGTACGGGAAAAATGCATTCCTTGAGCAAGAGACATGAAATCAATGTTTTTATTGGTATGATATCAAGTTCCAAAACATGTAATAATTTTTTGAGTTCCTTGTTTCAGTATTAAATCATTATCATATTATTGTGTTACATCTATTTTGAGACAGTTTTAAATAATTTTGTCTCCAAACAAGCTATAACGCAAATTAATTTTCTCTTATATCTAAGGCATTGTGATCGAGGATTAATTGTTGTTATCATATATCATTTTCAAATCTGAAACAAATAAAACACAACATTATTTTTTGTATAGTTATTAGCAGTTATATTAGTCCCGTGTATTTTGAGACAACCTATATATACGCAATGTTTATTTTTCCAAACGACATTGCAAAGGTTCTTCTGGCCCCCATTATAGGAGTTCCAGTTATCTCAATTCCAGTTAGGTTTAATGATTGGTGTGGTAATCCCTCTGCAAAGATCTATCCCCAGCCGGCAGGGCATTCTATTTTGAATTGGTCTTACGGTGGATAAAGTCAGGAAATTCTAAGACCCACTGACAGGGTGCTAAACCTGTTCAGTTTCTGTGGTAAGATCGGTCTATAATTAAAAAAAAAAGCTTCTATTTCGGAATGATGGAAGGATTCTCATAAACATTTTATAGTCACGTATGTCATTTTAGTATTTAGATTATCAATACTGATTTAAAATGCAGTCGGAGAACTCAAAAAATTATCCATAAATTACGAATTTAAAAAGAAGTTTTTTTTTCTCTAAGTTAACATATTCTAAATGTATTACTTTAATGATGAAAAGCAGCATTGCAATGTACTATCTTTGAATGGTTACTGTTCTATATATACATGTAAGTAAGTAAAGTAGGCTACCAAAGTCGAGGGTGACCAGAAGGCTCCATTTTCAATAGCTACTACACCGAGATGTAGGGGAGGACGGTACTCCATTCCTTATGTATTCATATAAGATGGTTTACTAATTTATATATATATATATATATATATAATTGTAGTTCAAAAAAGCTTCAATCAGACTTTAGATTTGTAATCAATTTCTCACATTTATATTTGCGTCACCTGCGTGAAAATTAAGGTATGAATCTAATTTTTTTAAAGCTTTATAAGTATTGGTCCTGGAGGCAACACCCAACAAAGCAGCAGCTATACGGCCACCTACAACCTATCACGAAAACAATCAAAGTTAGCCGAACCAGACATGCAGGACGCTGCTGGAGAAGCAGGGACAAGCGCATAATTGATGTTCTCCTATGGACCCCCTCACATTGCCGAGCAAAAAGAGGGCGACCAGCTCAAACCAACATACAGCAGATCTGTGCCGATACGGGATGTAGACCTCTGGATCTGCCAGAAGCGATGAATGATAGGGTGGAGTGGCGAAAAGGGATCAGGGATATCCGTGCTGCTGGCACGACAAGATGATGATGATAAGAAGTAGTGGTAGTGGTAGTGGGTTGCCACAAGAATACGTTTAGTTATGTCTCTTTTATATTGGTGAGCCGTAAATATTGTAGAATAACCAATATATATATATATATATATATATATATATATATATATATATATATATATATATACAGAAAGAGAGAGAGAGAGAGAGGAAATACTAGGCTTTATAGACTTGTTAGGGAAACCGGTCTAAGAGGAATTCAAAACATGATCATATTTACCCAAACCCTCCGCTCGGGCAAGATATGACACAATGTTAATTTTTTTAAGCGGAGTTTAACAGGTTTGAATTCAGAGTTTTCCTGCTCTTAGACTAGTTGCCTCACCAAGGCTGAAGAACCTAGTCTGTCCTACTATTTACCCATAGCTGGAAGGAGGATAATTGGATTCATACCTTTCTCAAGGGTATTAGTGCTATGTGAAATGCAATCAGTCCAGGATTTGAACTCGTGTCGCCGTGTCCAATTCCTGCGACGATAACCATTACACCACGGGCACCTCCAAAACATGATAGGCATTCTTCAAGAGAATATGTGACATTTTGTGGCACCGTAGTTACGCCTCAGCTCATCTAAAACGTGTAGCCAATTCTACACAGGCCTTTTCTACTACTAACATATCACCTCAGTAGATTTTCTATTTACATATTTAACTGATCTGCTGGAGCCTGATACGTCAATATAGTTGTGGCGAGGATGTTCCTACACGTATTGACGAAAAGGAAGTGACTATATTCATCAATGTTAGTCAATAAATACTTATTTTCTCCTTGATTTAAAGGAAGTCATCCTTTGAAATCTGAATTCATTCTGAGTGGCTTTGATTGATATACTTCCTCTTCTTTTTCAAATCTTGGCTTTTCAACAGCATACTTACTCATAGGGGAGAGTAAACCAAGTTAATAACACGGTTATGAGAGGGCCTACTTTTCTCAGACTCAAACTGATTACGGGAAAGAATCTTGGAAAACAGTTGATCACATCATGCAAAAAATATTTCGTACAGACATGATCATCTTCTCAGATGTAACTAAGCAAATGATCTTGTGGGAATTGACTGTAAGATCGGAGAAACATTTGGAGAAAGCTCAAGAATTACTAAAGACCGGTGGAATAATGAAGAAGTCGGTGCTGGCTAGCTTTTAGAGAGACAATAGAAGTGCGATGTCGAGGTTTTGCCGGGTGTTGGCTCTCTACGCACTAAGAGGGTGTTTGAACTAGGATGAAGTCTTCGACAAAAAAAAAACAAAAAAAAAAAAATTAAAAATGAGTATATTCATATGAAAGTAGAAAAAATTTATTAGATTTCTGTCTTAATTTCCGCGAAGATTAGACTCATTCACTTGTAAGAGGTATATGACAAATCTAAAATCTGGGTAAGGGTTATGATTTTTTAGATGACCCGCGTATTTTCCGCTATCGATTTATTTTTATTGTTTTTACGGCATATCGATCTTCGAAGGTTATTTTGTGCCAAAACTATCATTGTAGAAAAGGAGCAATGGTACTATTCGTGCATTAGCTGCGAGATAAATAGGATCTTATCCTTTCCAAGTTTACTATTCCGAAAGTGAATTCAAAAGAGTGACAATAGATTGAACTCGCTGATAACGTTAACCACTACGTCACAGTGACTCTTATACGTTTGTGTCAACCGGGTTTCGATCCCTGCAACGGGAAGATACCATCTAGCCACACTGATGAGTTCTGATAGAACGAAACAGATCTTTCTGTGGATGACTATAGAGATATATATACTCCCCTACCCCCGTGGGGTTGAGTTCTCTGGCGAAAAAGTAATCGTGTTGTCATTAGCGTCTATTGCAAGCCTCTTCGTAGTTGAATTGAGGTCCCGGCTACCGTTGAACGGATGTATGTAAACAATAGTAATTGTGATTCATAACCGTTTAAAATTTAATTCTCAGCTAATATCTCTTCGTGGCTGAATGGTTAGAAGCTTGGGTTGACGTTTGAGTCAACCGGGTTTCGATCCCACCTACGGGAAGATACTGTCTAGCCACACTGATGAGTCCTGAGAGAACGAAACAGATCTGTCTGTTGATGACTATATATATATAATCCAAAAAGATGAGTTTGGAATAATTCAATTTCAGAATATATTGGAAGATTCTTATAAATCTCCAGGAGTGCTCAATATATGATAATTGATACATAAATTTACAAATTTCATTCTGAGTAAATTCATATAATTGGGAGACAGACTCAACAGGCCGTCAAAGGATAGTCTATTGAGTTATTCTTCCAATTATATATGTATATGTTGGAACTTTACTGGTTTCCATATTTTTTTAAAAAAGTGTTAATATCCTTTTTTTGCCAAAATAGGCTCATCAATCAGTAATTTTTCTACCCGTATACACAAATTTATTGTCCCATCGACGCATTCGCGCTAGTTTTTAAATTTCTTGATACTTTGCAATATTTAACTTGGCACGAAAAATTTGTCCCAAATTCAGAATCATATAAGAAATCTTTTTTTAGCTTTTTAGCATCATCGATTTTTAATCTAATTTCAAGCCTACCCAAATTGTATAAATGATCGATGAAACATATATTCCTTCAATAATATGGACTTATCTGAACTCATACAAGAGTAGATAATTTTATATCTACTCAACCGTTCGACTTTTATTTTACGTGAAAATTTAACTTTCTTTTCTAAAAAAAAGCATCTTATATCATGTAAATTATATAATTATATATTGTATATTATTATATTGTATATTAATATGTATGTATTATTGAATGTATATTATTATATTGTGCCCGTGGTGTAATGATTATCGTCACAGGAAAATGACACGGCGACACGAGTTCAAATCCTGGACGAGACTGATTGCATTTCACATAGCACTAATACCCTTGGGAAAGGTATGAATCCAATTATCCTCCCTCCAGCTATGGGTAAATAGAAGGGCAGACTAGGTTCTTCAGCCTTGATGAGGCAACTAGTCTAGGAGAAGGAAAACGCTTAATTCAAACCTGTTAAACTCCGCTTAAAAAATTGACCTGGAGTCATATCCTGCCCGAGCGGAGGGGTTGGGTAAATATGATATTATTATATTATTTATATTAATATTGAGAGGATATGATTGTGTTTACATAAGATTTTTTAGTATTATTTTATCAATATAAGCTTGCTAATAAAATATTATCTGCAGGCTTAAATATATTTCGATCCTTACATAATGACACTCCTATACAAGGATACTTTACAGACACAAAACGATGTTCCTTTAATTTAGCTCACTATTACTGCTGTATTCTATGCAAAAATCTTAACAATCATCTTTTAAAAATATCTACGTACTGACTATTATTAGTTTTGCTTCCAAGAAAAGATTCTGTACGTTTGTTTACAACAGTATTTTCTTTAAATTTAAAAATATATAATGCCTAAATTTGTAGATCAGAGTTTTATTCACTGATCTAATTCCTTTTGTAATATTTCCCCCGATTTTCTATCCGAATCGATATGTGTGATTTTCTTATCATAAAGGATTGTGGCGTCTAATGTTACCATGAGTGATTTGACGTTATTTATTTTGATACGGAGCTTATAAAGTGGATGACATCTCTAATTGAGTTTTTATTTTATTTTATAAGAATGGTTTTATTCGAATATCCATTAGTTTGTTGAGTCAATTGGTGCAGCATGATGTGTCTGCTACTTGTGGTCAAGATTTAAGATAACGGGATTTTGGAATTTCTTTGTATTCAGATATCGGTGTTTCTACAAAATATTTCGATGGATTTGTGGATTTTTGGTGATCCGTAAAAATTGCTTGTTTTAGGTTTGGTTTCTTTGTTTAATGGCATATCAACTCTTTTTAGGTTATTTAATGCCGAAGCCATTCTCCTAGCAGAACAGTAGTGGTACTACTTAACCCATAGATGGGAGGATAAGGGGGTTAATACTTTGTTTGTTTTAGAAATGTAGTTTGTTCGGAAGTCTTTTTCATTTTTAGTTAGTTTCTCATTGCTATTGAGCAATTTTTTTGTAATTTTTTAAACGTATTTTTGTCTACATTTGTTCTAATTAGGTTATTGTTGGTTTCATTCCTTAGTATTTCCCTGGGTTTATTTTGTAATATGTTATATTCCAAAAGGCCACTTCTCTCCGCTTTTCTGTTTCTTTTAGAATCTTGTCGTTGTTTTCAAGTATATTTTACGAACTGTCTTTGTTTGGATCTACGGTTGTTGAGTGTAAATGTTTTTTTTTTCTTGTAAATTAGTCCTCCAAATCTTTCCGAAAAATGTTTCAAAGTCACGGTCAATAACTTTGTACAGGAAGAATTTTGAATTATTTCCTTATACTTGTGAGTCATTTATATATTATTTTTTATGTAATTTCTCAATCATTATAAATTTTCTTTCGACGTCTTTGAGATCTCTTTAAACATTTTCTCGATTGAATTTTGGGATGGGGCAAAATTACAGACTTATTTTTTTGAGAAATAAACTGGAAATTTATTATAAATTGATGGATTGATTATTTCGGGGTTTTTGTTGTTGTTGTTCTTTTTTTTAGTATTTTACCGACACTGATTTCTTGATCGGCCTATGTCATATACAAAAGTTTTCTCATTTTGCTATTATTTTTCCTTGGGTAATTTGTGCAGTCAATATATATATATATATATATATATATATATATATATATATATATAATCGGCTGTAGAATACACCGAATGCACTTCTGCAGAGGAGTAAGACTCCACAACAAGTGTCCTGATATGACACTAAAAAATCAGATGGTGAAGTTCCAGTAATGCTGGAGCTTTGGGAAATGCGGATACCCCTTCATTACCATTGCTCCCAGGTCCACTCTGACCCGAAATGGTAGCATATGATAAGGCTCAATCTAGGTGTTAAATAGAACTAAACAGCATCCATATGCTAAACTGAATTTTCTGAATTAGAACTGTTTTACTAAACTGAATAGCTTGAAATAGAAATATTTTCGACAATTAAACTGTGTTCTTTTGCTAAACTGAATTTTTGAAATGGAACAATTTTTGACATTTAAACTGTAATTACACTAAACTGAATTGTTTTATGTAGAATTGTTTTGACATTTATCTGTGTGAAAACAAAATCTATACTTACACTAATCTGAATTGGCTGAATAAGAACTTTTTAAATAAACTGAATACCTTGAAATAGAAATGTTTTTGACATTTAATCTGAGTACTCATGCTAAACTGAATTTTTTCGGATAGAACAGATTATTTGTATGCAATGGTTCTGGCGTTAAATAACCTACAAAGGTTGATATGCCACAAAACGCAAAAATTAAACCAGCAAACACACACACACACACACACACACACACACACACACACACACACACACACACACACACACACATATATATATATACATATATATATATTTATTTGCATATATATATATATATATTAAGCTATATATATATATATATATATACTTATTATTCGAATGCATATATATATATATATATATATATGCTTAGAGAAAGAGAGAGAAATACAGAAAAAACACACACACATACTCATACACATACATACAAATATAAATATATGTGTATGTATAAGTGTGCAAGTGTTTGTATGCGTGTGAGTCTGTTCCTATCTTTCTACCTCTTACTCTTAATATATATGTATATATATGCCTATAAATATACATGCAAGAAAAATATATATATATATATAAATAGAGAGAGAGAGAGAGAGAGAGAGAGAGAGAGAGAGAGAGAGAGAGATGTGTTTCATGACGTTTCCTCGGAAAAACCTATACTAATTCAAACAAAGTTTACATTCTCTAGTTTAAAATATGTTTATACAGGATGTGCAAGGAATTTCACAACATATATTTAGCGAACCATGAAGGGAAAGCAGTCTAACATCATGTTACACAGCATGCACTAAATTATGACATTTGCATTCCTTTTTCTGCCGTATTGAGTGATTTCGTTCGGAAGCTTCCAATTTGATACAGGAAATGCCATTACTGTTCCCGTAGAACTTGTCACTACCCACAGAGAATCGAAGATAATCAGCTTCTTGAAAATATCTACGTCCATCGTATTAAACGTCCAGAAAGAGCGGGTAGACTTTCACGTGGATGGGTCAGTTATAACCAAGAGAAGAAAACATACTATGAAGCAAGACGATGTAGGGATGCTAAATTTTAACCATCAGGAACAAAGCATCATCACTCTCAAATCCAGCAATTGAGCAAAGGCTATTAAGCATTTAAAATGACATTTACAAGAATCGGCTGAAAAGTACGTAGACAGACAAAGACACTCTCATAGAATATGATCAAACGAGGATTACTGTTTATCATAGTCCCTGTTGTGCGTCATATACTTCTTCAATCGGTGTTGAAGTGCTTGGATCTCATTGTTCTAAAAAGTCATCAACAACAGAAATTGGAGGTGCCCGTGGTGTAGTCGTTATCGTCGTAGGAAATGAACACGGCGACACGAGTTCAAATCCTGGACGAGACTGATTGCATTTCACATAGCACTAATACCCTTGGGGAAGGTATGAATCCAATTATTCTCCCTCTGGCTATGGGTAAATAGTAGGACAGACTAAGTTCTTCAGCCTTGGTTAGACAACTAGTCTAGGAGAAGGAAAACTCTGAATTCATACCGATTAGATTCCGCTTAAAAATTGACCTTGTATCATACCCTGCCCGAGCGGAGGGGTTGGTAAATAGTATCAATAACAGAAATGATGTGATCATATTTAATTTTCAGCCTACTGGTCTGATATCTAGTGCAAATAGGTCATCAGAAGTGGCTATCTTAAAATAATCATGATTATGTCTCTGCGCTCCACTTAAATGTACTCTCGTTGAGGAACTAGTTGTTACGAAATTCCAAGGAATGGTTAAGGGTTTCCACTGTGGACCTTACACCCATCACGAACAAAAAGTAACTTTTCGAGACAAAAAAAAAAATTCTGCGGGTATTCTCGATGAATTAAAAATGATGATATTATTTCTATTTTCCATTGTTTAAAATGCCCAAGAAATCCGTTAAAGAGTTCGTAGGTTGACCAAGATACTGTCATAGTGTTTTATATTGACCTCCGACCCGGCCAAACATGCCATTCCAAAGACCGCGGAAGTTGCATATTCAATTGGCGTGGGCGATCTTAGCTGACAATATGGGACACGGTTAAAATCTTACGGTACAGTCACAAACTAATACACCGGAAGAGTGTGACCTGTGAACTGCATGACAGTTATTTCCACTAGATGACGATCAAATATGCCATTCCAAAGACGGCGGAAGTTACATATTCCGTTGGCCATTTATGGGAAGAGATTGAGTGGTCGTTGAACTATTATATAACTCAGTGCGCTGGAAATTCAAGGAGTTTGAATATCAGAGTGTTGGGGGAAATGATGCTGTAGGGAAAACAGCACCAAGCAGAAGGGGCCCTCAGGACCCCCGATTGAAGTGTTTGGGGATCAGAAGAGTTAGAGAAATTATGCTGTAGAGAAAACAGCACCTAGCTGAGAGCTGGACCCCCGGGCCTCCGGTTGAGGAGAACGGGAAACAAACGCTGATAGCAATAAGAGTGGGGGTCAATATGTTGCAGTTCTGTTCGGTCTCCAACTCCCTCTCACACAGTAACCTTTCAAATAAAGTGAGAGGTATATTTTTCTAAGAACTGTGTCGCTCGTTTTTATTGTGTCGTCGTTATGATTTCGCATGCATATGTGTTTGTATAGTTGGTCATGATGGTGACTATACAACAATAGAATGTGACTAAATGAGGTTTATTTCTCAACAAACATCCCCTTGCAGTCCACACAATTATTTCATTTGTGTTGCGGTGCTTGGATTCCATCTATCAAAAATGTTGTCTACAACATAAATGACTTTATTGTAAGAACTTTTCCGCCAATGAACTCATCAATCCTTTACCGACGTGTGTATATTTTATTTGAAAACATTATGATATTTTGTTTGAAAATATTTACTTTTTTATTCTTAATCGGCTCTTAGTTACCTATCTGAGGCGCGAGTAGAATACTCCTACATTGGCATTACTTACTGGTCCTCTCTGATGTAGTGTAGTCATATCTGTTTGCCCTCTATCAACAGGTCAAATAAATGAGTTAGATATATTCATATTCGACAGGACGTGGGGAAAATGTTAAGAACATGTAAATATGACCGTAGAATGAAAGCAAATCGCTATCCTCTTGGCAAGAAAAAAAGCGAAGATGATTTGACATGTCATTAAAATCAATAGTTTTTTTTATCTACTAGTTATTTCACGTATTTATCGAGCAGTTAAATCTGCTTTATTGGTTTGGTTTAGTTTCTTTGTTTAATGGCATATCAACCTTTGTAGGTTATTTAGTGCCAAAGCTATTCTTCTAGAAGAACAGTATTGATACTATTTAACCCATAGCTGGGAGGATAAGGGGGTTCATACCTTTCCCAATGGTATTTACCCGAAAGTGAAAGTAATAGCGTGACTGGAGTACGAACTCGCTTACTACGATTTCGCAGTGCAACGCTTTAACCATTACTCAACGAGGACACCACCAATCTGCTTGGTATACCATGTTCATCTTTTTTCTTTATAAAAGAAAAGGCCTATAATATAGCGACTGCAATCTCTGCAAATGGGAACCCCAACGCACTATTTGGCTACATATAAAGATAATTAAATGAAAGCAGGGTAATATTTTCTTCTTTTTCTCCATGTTATGCAATGTAATGTAATAGTAGAAAAATATCAGTGATTATATTGGCTTAGTCTGTAGAATTTATCCACTGTACCTCTGGAGAAGAGAAAGACCCACCACAAGTTCCCTGGGTATAACAATTAACTTCATCTCCTGGTGTAACTCCAATTCTGGAATTTTGAAGAAAGTGGGGTTCCTCTTCATTGCCAATACCCCGACGTTTACTCTGACCTTGGTTATTAGTACTTGTGAGAGTCTCTCTATGGGTCAAATAAAAGATTCTCAATCATTTACAAATGAATGCAGGACTTAGAGATTTGAAACCAGACTGCTGGGTGCAAATTATATATATTAAGTAGAAATTCTTGATGAATAGAATTTCTAATATCAAATAGCCACACTTGAAACTATTTAACTATGGGCAAACATGAAAACATGTTCCTTCCCTGTGGGTTGAGCAACCAATTCGGGAATTGCCGGCTACCACGTACGCGTAAATGCGAAGCTCTTCTCATGAACTGGACCATCCCGCAGCCGATAAGCGTATATGTAAATAATTGTATACGTAAAAAATCCCTTCCCTTACGCTGAGAGGACGATAGTGTTCGGGTAAGATATCCATTATACGTAAAGTCACCCGGGTTTCGATTCCAGCTTGAAGCATCTTGGATCTCTAGCCACAATGAGGAGTTATGATACAATGAAACCATATGTCAGTGAATGACAATATGTATATATAAAATTAACCTAAATCGCGAGTCGAAAGTTCTTTGATTTTTTTCAAGGGGTCGGACGAGGTTGGCCTTTTCTTTCTTTTTGACCCATAATTTTTTTCTTTTTCCCCTTCGAGATACTTTTATCTCTTGTTCCTGGCAGGGTTTTTTTTTTTTTGTTTTTTTCTGGTCCCGTGAATACTGGTAGATATTAGATTAGTATATATATATATATATATATATATATATATATATATAATAGTGTTTGTCATTAAATAACCTTTAAGGGTTTATATGTCATAAAACAAACAACCACTCAACTGGTCCGTCTCCGCAGTCAGTTAGGAAAGTCTGCTTCGAGTGCTCTGAGTATTCCTACCACTTGAAACCTAAAAACCCATACAGCACGTATACATTCAACAGTCACAATATAAAGAGCGTACTCACATACGTACAGACATGTCTAATAATTCCACGCTTTAACAATAAAAAAATTATTCTTCACAAGTATGTAAGTCCCTCACAAACTTTCAAAACATTTTTTAAAAAACGTATGTACCATAAACGACTTGTCTGCTTACTTTTCTACATTTACATTATTAATTTTTTTAAATTACATTCCATTTTGCACCCTAATTTTTATTAACTTTACTGGGCGAATAAAAATATTTGAATTTCAATATTGATTTTTACATTTCTTTCTATATATATTTACCCAACCCCTCCGCTCGGACAGTATATGACACAAGGTCAATTTTTAGGCGGCGTTTAAGAGGTTTGAATTCAGAGTTTTCCTTCTCTTAGACTAGTTGCCTCAACAAGGCTGGAGAACCCAGTCTGCCGTACTGTTTACCCATAGGTGGAGGGAGAATAATTGGATTCATACCTTTCCTAAGGGTATTAGTGCAATGTTAAACGCAATCAGTCTCGTCCAGGATTTGAACTCGTGTCGCCGTGTCCATTTCCTACAACCATAACCATTAAACCACGGGCACATCCATTTCTTTCTATAAACCAGATGAACACACCAGCTGAGCTTAAACATTTGAAAAGATGACACCAAAACCAATTCTTCATAAAATCAGCATGTTTTTCTCTCTCTCCCCCAATGCGATATTTTCCAATTATATTTTTTTTTAATTTCCAGGTTTATTCTCAGTTTTTTTTCTCATACTTTACTGAGGCTTTAGCAAAAACAAAGGTAAGGAAAAATTGTTAGACGTATTCTTTTTTTTTTTGATCCCTCCTTTTGGTGATATTTTTTAGTCACAGTGATAAAATGAGCTGTTCCATAAAGTGAACTTTTGTATTTCATGTTGTCTGTTACGATCAAATATCTTAATGTCCTGATTTGTTGCTTTTTTTTTCTTGTATCATTTTACTTTTTTGAGAGTTTTCATTGTAGCGTTAGCTGGTGGTTTTCCACTGGAGCCCGCCTGACAAACAATCTCCACAAGTTTTCAGGAACCCTTCTTAGTATTCTGGCCGATCTCAACAATACTGTAATTTGATTGGTCTCCACTAGACCTCTTCCTTTCAAGTCCTTCAGTCCCTGTACTAACCCTTCGCTGTCTGTACCGACTGCTGCAATTACCATTGGTATCACCATTACTTTCATGCTTAATAGTTTTTTAGTTCGATAAAAGGAAACGCAGTTTCTTCCAGGCAGCGGTCGTGTCGATACTGCTGTATGGTTGCACCACTTGGACTCTAACAAAACGGCTGGAGAAGAAGCTAGACGGCAATTACACAAGAATGTTGCGAGCAATATTGAACAAGTCCTGGCGGCAACACCCAACAAAGCACTAACTATACGGCTACCTGCCTCCCTTCACGAAAACTATACAAGTTAGACGAACCAGACACGCAGGACACTGCTGGAGAAGCAGGGACTAGTTCATTAGAGATGTACTCCTATGGACCCCCACATATGGACGGGCAAAAGCAGGACGACCAGCTCGAACATACATACAGCAGCTATTTTAGGATACAGGTTGTAGCCCTGAAGACCTGCGGGAGGCGATGAATGATAGGGAGAAGTGGCGAGAGAGGGTCAGGGATATCCGTGCAAGTGGCACGACATGATGATTATGATGATGATGAGCAAGATCTTGAAAATAATCTCTGTTTACGCTTTCTTTCAGCTTTACCCTCTCGTCAACCGGAACGGCAAAGTCCACAATTTGCAAGGTTTTTTTTTTTTTGTTTAATATCAGTAGTTCTGGTCGTCTAGCTGAGATTCGGTGATCCGTTTGAATCTCAAAATAAAAAAAAAATACTTTGTACGTTTCATTTTCTAGGACAGAATCTAGGTTGTGAATATTGCATTTGTTCATTTGGTCAAATTTAAACTTTCTGCGCATTTCCCAGGAAAAAAAACTTTATCACGCAAACATGACTCGTCTTATATTCTTTTTGCGCTAATTTGCTGTATTCGCTTATTATATGACTGATCCTTTCGTCTCTAGCATCACGTTATATAGGGGTGTCCTCGTGGAGTAATGGTTAAAGCGATGGACGGATCGTTATAAGTCAGTTCGAATTCCAGTCGCGCTATTACGTTCGCTTTCGGATAAATACCCCTGGGAAAGTTATGGACCCCCTTATCCCCTAGCTATGGGTTAAATAGTACAATTACGGTTTTCTTGAAGAATGGGTTCGGCATTAAATAACTTACAAAGGTTGGTATGCCATTAAACCAAAAAACCTGAACCACATTATCTACATCTGCTATTTTGTCTATTTTTGCTTTGACATACCTAATCCTCATGAGGTTATTCTGCACAGTTTTTGGAAGAGATTTAGTTTCTCTCTTCACGTTTCTTTTTCTTAGGCATGTCCAAGTTTTTTCGTGTGAGATTTCGCTTGTTTGTTTCTTGAAGTGTCAATACAGTTGTTTTTCTTACCATTGTGGTTTTCTGGTTGTTTTTATTTTGTTGATGCTTGCAGGTTTTTCAATGGGGTCTGAATCTCAACATATTACCTCAGGGGTCAATTTTGATTTTCTAGCCGATATCTTTTACTTTAAATCTTGATGAAACATTGCCATTGTTTGCTATTTTTTACTAATAATTTATTTCATCGGAATGTTAAGCCGAATAACGACGTCATTGCAAGAGTAAAGTGGCCTCCCGATCTTAAAGGAAAGATTTAGAAGTCATCAGAAGAGCTTAGCTCTGATTGGCTGTTACAAAATTATATATAGAGCCATTTCTGTGGTCATTTTTTCTTGTGTGGATTGGCAGGTTAGCTGCCGGGATGGGAGTTGATTTGGTTTACTTTGATTTCTTTGTTTAATGGCATATCAACCTTTGTAGGTTATTTAATGCCAAATCCATTCTCCTGGAAGAAAAGTAGTGGTACTATATAACCCATAGCTGGGAGCATAAGGGGGTTCACACCTTTCCCGAGGGAATTTGCCCGAAAGTGAACGAAATTGCGCGACTGGAGTACGAACTCGCTTACTACGATTTCGCAGTCCATCGCTTTATCCATTACACCACGAGGTCACGCTCATGGGTTCTGGAGTAAGATCACTGGCAACTGGGTCATTTGGGTGTGGGGGTCTGATGCTGCAAGACCCGAAACCCCCCATGAAACCAAAGGAAACATCACTGATGACCCATCCCGATGCATCAATGAAGATATATGATATAAATAAAAAAAAGCAGATTATTGTCTGACTAAAGATCTGCGAATACGAGAAAACTGCACAGATAGACATTCTGTTTGCTCGAGAGAAGCAAGGTTAAACATACCAGCTGCTCTACGCAACTTAGCATCAGGCTCAAAGACTGATTCTTTTAAGAGCCATATATTCTAATAAATATTGATTAAACAATGTTATATGTTAAATAATTATGTTTCCTTAGTTTTCTTTAAAATCCTTTTCTTGGCAATTATCTTATTCTTATTCTTATGAATGTTTAATTACTCGAGGTTCCTCTGAAACGCATCTTATAGAAATAAATAGTTTGCTAGTTACATAGATAAAGAAATAAATATGAAAAAATTTGTTTAGTTTCTTTGGTTGTACTCTTTAACACAAAGCTAAAAACGAAAAGGGGTTCTGCCTTTCCCAAGGTATTAGAACGAAAGTAACGCAAAAGTGTTATTGGAGTCAGAACTAGCCTACTACGTGTTGCAGTCCAGTACGTTAGCCATTACGCCCCGAATAAATATATATATATATATATATATATATATATATATATATATATATATATATAGTAACAATAATAACTTTGTGAGTCAGGAATTAACCTACTATAGTTTCGCCTAAGCGGCTCATCAGGTAACCTAATCCCGACTCACTAAGTAATTATCGTTACTATTTTACTCTACTTAGTATTGAGCACTTTTTGCATTGTAGCTTAACAGCCCTAACAGTGTTTTTTTTCCCCTTTTTACCAACCAATTGCGTGTCTTTTGTTTTTTTTTTTCAATTGATATGACAAGGTTGGCCTTTTCTTTTTTTCCCAATATATGTATATATTTTTTTTCCCTTAACAGTGATTCGTTGCATATTTTGATCTTCAAATGTAATGCCGGATTTTTTTCTTATCATAAGGGCTATTATTCGATATATATATATATATATATATATATATATATATATATATATAATCAACTGCAGACAGAGTGCTTCGTTGTATCACAACTCTTCAGTGTGGCTAGACAAGTTGGACTCTCCAAACTGTACGTTAGACCTAGTATCATACCACTCAGCCAACGGGTGACATACGCCAGCTCGGGATTTATAAGGCGTTATGTTGTCGCTTTCGTTTGTTTACATTTTGCCTTACCGGACACCAGAGTGCTCAATTCGAAGAGCTATGCGTTACGTACGTGGCAGCCGTTAATTTCTTCACCAGAGTGCTCAACACCCCGGGGAGGGGAAGCGTATATATTGTCATCCACAGACAGAATGTTTCGTTGTATCACAACTCTTCAGTGCGGCTAGGCCCGTTGGACGCTTTAAGCTGGGAGCGAATCCCGACCAACTTTACGTTAGACTCTGTGTGTGAGTGTGTGTGTGTGTGTATGCATGTGTGAGTATGTGTGAGTCTGTTTGTAGGAATCTCTCTCTCTCTCTCTCTCTCTCTCTCTCTCTCTCTCTCTCAATCTATCTATCTATCTCTGAATTTTGGATTAGGTTGAAGCAAGTAAGTATGCTTATAATCCGATATTTGTAAATGATTTGACAGATGCTCAATCAGATTTGAATAGAAGGAAATATATAGAATGGTGTGAATGAATTTTGATAGATAGATAGATAGTTGTTGGTTGGTTGGGTTTTACGACGTATCAACCTTTGTCGGTTATTTCACGCTAAATACATTTTTATGCAAATAATCAGTTCTATTTCAAACGATTCAGTTTACCATGAGTACACAGTTTAATTTTCAAAAACATTTCTATTTCAAACTATTCAGTTTACTCAAACACTTCTAATTCAGCTTATTCAGTTTTGTATAAGTATAGATTTTGTTTACACGCAGTTAAATGTTAAAACAGTTGTATATTAAACAATTCAGTATAGTGTAAGCACACTTTCAATATCCAAAATAGTTCCATTTCAAACAATGAGCTCGCAGTTTAAATGTCAAAACAGTTGTATTCTAAAGAATTCAGTTTAGCATAAATAAGAAGTTTAAATGCAAAAAGGGTAAAGTCGAGAAACCACGGTTTAGTTCTATTTAACCCATAGATAGGACCCTTATCAGGGGTTACCACTCCGGACCAGAGTGGACCTGGGAGTGATGGTAATGAAGGGGTATTACGCATTCCCTAATGTTCCAGTATCACTAGAACCTCACCAGCAGATTGATTAAAGTCATATCTTGGACACTCATTGGCGCAGGGTGGTCTTACCCCTCTGCAGAGAAACAGTCGGTGTATTCTACAACCCCAGCATACAAGACAATAGATAGATAGATAGATAGATATTGACTAAATGAGATTGAAAAATAGAGCTGCACAGATTAGATTGGAAAACAGTTAGCAAGATATCAAGCTATCAAGCTTGTTAGATATAACCCGGAAGAGTATAGAAAAATAATAAAAAATAATTAATTGAATTAAAAATAATCATTAAAATATGCAGAAACTCCCAGAGACCACTGACGAGTGACGCATGCGCAAATAAAAGGAACTGTCCAGACAAAAAGAGGATTCTTACTCTCTTTCAGCAGCGACCAGTGGAGTGACAACACCTAGATCTTTATTGCTAATTGGTAGTGGACTCTATGCGTCCGTTTTTAGACGACGCATTGGCTAACCCCTCCACTAGTAGAAGTCGTCTCTTTCATCACCAACCCATGACTAATACACAGGATTTAGACAACCACCCAAAATCGACTAACACGTCGCTAAAGCTTTATATACCAAACACGTTGTTAAAGTTCTAAATACCAAATTTGGATATATATACTCGAGAAACGAATAACACAAAACCTTTATTTACCGAACACGTTGTTAAAGCTCTAAATAACGAATCTGGACACATATATACCCAAGAAACGACTAACACATTTTAACACCCTGACTGGGAGATTCAACTATTTCATTTGTATTCAGGAAGAATTTCCCCGCCCACTAAATGCTTGTGGAACCCAGAAAAAAAGACAAAATATAAAAGATAATTTCGTCTCCTATCTTTTACTGTCTTCTTCTTTCATGTAATTCCTTTACAGCCCTCATATCCAAGAAGTTAAACCATCAAGAAAACGCAGGGTAAGAATAAAATAACTCAGAATGGAGTCATATAGCAAACACCAACACAGTTTGCCTTGAGACCCCATAACCCTACAAAAAGAGATATGAATAGACTGAGATAGATAGATAGATAGATAGATAGATAGATTGTAAAGAACAGACTGGTAGATACAAGGAAAAATGAGATAGATAGATTGCTAGATAGATAGATAGATATGAAAATGCTGAGATAATGATATAAAGCTAAATTGATTAGCTTGGAAAATATTTAGTTAGTAAACTTCATTGATACGAACTGACTAAGAGAGACTTGAACAAGTTGAAACACTCACACACACACGCACACACACACACACACACACACACACACACACATAAATACACAAGCGCTTGCCTGTGTCTGTCCATGCGTGCACCATATATATATATATATATATATATATATATATATATATATATATATATAATAGACAATTTTAGATAATTAGCTATGACTATTGATACAAATGGAAAGAAATAGATATATGAGTTGACGATTAAAGATACATAGAATTTGTTAGGGAAGAGAGTGATACATGTTTAATTTAGAATTATATATTTACACACACACACACACATACACACACACACATACTTACACTCACACACCCTTACACACACACACACACACACACACACACACACACACACACACACACACACACACACACACACAAGCACACACACACACAGACATATATATATATATATATATATATATATATATATATATATATAAAGAGAAACATAAAATGACAGAAAGAGTTGGAAAGAGAAATACAAAGTTAAAGAGAAGAAAATTCCAAAGATTTTGGTTCTCCTTTGATACGCACTTCCGGATGAGAGTGCGTGTAAGGAAAAGCATGGGGGGGGGGGAAATGTCAACGAATGTTAAATTGCGTCATGGCGGAAGAATGACTTGGAAAAAAACCCTTTGACAAATGAACAAAAGGGAGATAATCCAATCACTGAGATCCATCTATAAAACGAAGGACACGAATTCCTAACTGAAAAAAAAAAAATAATAAATGAATAAAAAAAAATACAAAAATAAAATGGAATAAAAACATAAACGAAAACATAATGTTGCGAGAACTGGAGACAACTGAGGAATGGGCTTAAAGCGGAAGACCTGCAAAACATGATGACCTGGATTCGTAATCAAGTTTCAATTCAAAGACTTGTATTTTTACATACAGGCAAACCCATGGTTCATAAGATCAACCAACAAATGGGGGAGGTCGGTATTGTTAAAAGTAAAATGAAAAAAATAAATAAATAAGAAAGCAAAGCTTTATCACAAAACTCACGAACATGTCACTGAGCAAAATTCCATTATTACCTGACTGAAAACGATATTCGTTTTCGTATTGTTACCATTTCTTGTATAATTTTGTTATTATCAGCTTTTATAGTGACATCGATCGTATTATTGGTGGTTGTTTTTACTTTTATCCTATTTTATATGGAATTTTATTGTTAGCAGTTAATCTTTGGTAACTATGGCATTTGCTGTAATAGCAACAGAAAGTATTAGAGGTTTACTGTAAGAATTACTAAATCTGTAGTAAAAAACCAGACAATCCGTGAACGCGTTGGGCTCCTGTTTTAACAGCGGTACAAGAGGATATCAAAGTTCTATTAATAGAGGCGCTCGTCGGATAATGGTTATCGTTGTAGAATGGTCCAGTGGGCTGGGGATGCAGAATACTACCACTGCATCTCTGCAGTGGGGTAAGATTCGCCTAATGAGTGTCCTGAATGACACTTAACAATCTGTAGATAAGGCTTCATTAATACTGGGGCTTTAGAGAATGCGTTGCACCCCTTCATTGTCATCGCTCCCAGGTCCAGTTTTTCCCGGAGTGGTTGCACCTGATAGCGACCTATCTATGAGCCATATCGTACTAAACTGAGTATTTACGCTAAACTGTATCGTTTGAAATTGAACTGTTTTAAAATAGAACTAAACTGTGTAATTATGGTAATCTGAATTGTTTGAGATTTAATAAGGCGTTAAATGATCTGAAAAAGGGTTGTTACACAGTAAAAAAATAACAACCAACCAACCAACGTAATAGAAAATAGGCTTGGTGATCCGAGCTCAATTCCTGGACATGGCTGTTTGCATTTCGCACTCGGTGGTAACAGTCCTCAGAAAGGTAGAGATCAAAAAGTTCTCTCTCCAGCTATGAGAAACTTATAGGGCTGACTGGCGTCTTTCAATTTTCAGTAGCAAAGTAAATAATCTAATCTCATACCATTTGTATATCAAAGAGGTATGGGCCCCGACAAGCTTCTCCCCACGAAGATACGACCTGAGATTTCCACAATCAGCAAAATAGATTAAGCAATAAGGCTTATTAATTAGAAAGGAGTGAAGGATTCTGATTTATCGTTAACACTGGACCATGATAATATCTTTTGTATAGCCATAATTATATCAATAACAATACAGGCCGACTCTGTTGTTTTGTATACGGGTTTTTTTTCTACCTTCAGTCCTTGGTGACACGAGGAGAGAGACACAATTCCTATTTTGCCTTAGCTAATCATACTATGCAGACCCACCCCACCCAAACCCGCAGTGCATCTCGTGGTGTTTACGATCCCTGCCAGCAGAGACCCAAACAGATCTGTTTTTTCAGATCCGAAAAACTCAGCCGCGCGCTTCAATAGTAGAAACTAAACTAATCTGTCTTTTCAAAATCCTTAAATTTTCGGGGCCTTCTATTCCGGGTAAGACCTCATCAACTCAATTCACTCCAACGGCTGTTCACCCCTATTTCCTCTCGGGGTGTTTATTATGACCAATGATAATTGTCATATCCTTTCTGCACGGGCGTAAGAGTGTACCACTGAGTAGTTTAAAGCCTTACCAAACTAAATAAATAAGATATAATTAACGAAAAATGATTAATATGAAAAAATAATTACTTTAATTATATAACACACCTTTCTCCCCCACAAAATGGAAGTATTTTGTGATAAAATAAGGCTTGTTATTTAGGAATGTATTTTGTTATGCAGTAAGGCTTGGTTTGGTTTGGTTTCTTGGTTTAATGGCATTTCAACTCTTTTAGGTTATTTAATGCCAAAACCATTCTCCTAGAAGAACAGTAGTGGTACTATTTAACACATAGCTGGGAGGATAAGGGGGTTCATACTTTTCCCAAGGGTATTTGTCCGAAAGTGGACGTAATAGCGCGACTGGAGTACGAACTCGCTTACTACGATTCCGCAGTCCATCGCTTTAACCATTACACCACGAGGATACTCCCTCGCAGTAAGGCTTGTTATTTAGGAATGTATTTTGTGATGAAATAAGGCTTCATATTAAGGAAGGGGTGATGGATTCTATTTATCGTTAACAGTTGACAATGATAATATTTACGCTTCTATTTTATAAAGAGTAAATATTCTGGTGTGTATGTTATCGTCATCATTGTTATTTCGATAAATGTGATGATTAATTACATACAGAGTTAATCCTTACCACATAGAAATTTTATTCACTTATAGACATAAAGAGAAATGCTTTATATCTTCAGATCGAGCGTATTCACTTTATTTTTCACCTCTTTCTTTGTATTTCATGTTGAGTCAATCCCAGGTCGCGTCATGTCAAAGACTTTAAAAAATAGTACTTACTTCCTCCTTGCTTAACACACAGTAAGTTAAGTATTAAGGGTAAATTGGAGCAATCTAGGGAAAAGAGTAACGCCTTCCACTACGCCTCAGTGTAGTAGCTATTGAAAAGGGAGCCTTCTGGTCCTCCTCGACTACGGTCGCCAACTACTTTATTTTGTATTCAAAAAATAAATCAAAGTCGTATATTGATAATGTTGAACTAATCTTTATTTATATAATATATGATAAATGTACGTAATCGATATCAATGATATATTATGTGATAAATCTATGAAGATAATATATCATTATAGTTATAATTAGACATTATCCTCTTTTTTAAATCAATTATTATATTATATATCGATATGTTTACTTGTAGATTTTTTAAAGCTACTTAGCTGTATTCGCTTATTATATGATAAAATGATTCGTCATTAAATAACCTAGACTTACTATTCTCTTCCATATTAACGTTTGATCGAGATTTACTTTCACTCCTTGTGAGTTTTTTACGCCAGTTTCAACGTGATTTTTCCTTGAAATATTAGACACTGTAAGTCTTATGGGGGCTCCAGAACACGTTAACGTATACAAGCTAATTTTAAGAGTGCTGAGGTCTAAATAGTGGTATTGATTCTTCTTCTGATCCTCAGTTCCACTTCTGTCTTTTCCGAACCTTGGAATCGTTCTATGGGCATCAAGTACAATTAGTGGAGCCATCATCTTCATTTTACTCAGCTTTTTTCTGTTCTCTGTTTTACTGAACAATCTGCTCAAACAGTAAAGGCCCAGTCAGCTGAGCTGCAGAATACATCGACTGCTTCTTTGCAGAGGGGTAAGACTCCCCCAGCAATTATCCTGGATATGACAATAAACAACCTGAAGTAATGCTGGAGCTTTGGGGAATATGGAGTACTACTTTATTACCATCACTCCCAGTTTCCTTCTTGTCCACAGTGGTAGCACCTGATACGGTCCTATCTATGGGCCAAATAGAAGTAAACTGTATGCTTATGCTAAAAAGAATTATTTGAAATAGAACTGTTTTTACATTTAACAGCATGCAACTTTATATTTGAATTGTTACTGATTCATAGAAATACATGAAACCATTTAACTTTGTTGACTAAACTGAATAGTTTGAAATAGAAATGTTCTTAAGATTTAAACTCTAGTTATGCCAAAATGAATTTTTTGAAATAAAACTATTTAGATGTATAAAATGGAATTGGCATTAAATAATCTACGATGGTGGATATACCATAAAACCAAACAAACCGAACCAAACCAAATTGAACAGTAAAATTCACTAGTTGGTAAGTTCTTTTCTCCTTGTTAAGGAACACAAGGTCTCTCTTTTGGGTGGTAAATATTGATCCATTGGTATTTTAAAGAAATATAGAATTTTGTGTATCTCATTTTCTCGGAAAGGTTGGGGTTTGTGCATTTATCATTTGACAGAATAGCTGAATTTTAGTATTTGGCTCAATTCCAAAGGGATCACTTTTCCCTCTCAGTCATGCCTACTCGTGTATTCTTTTGTGACAGTGCGCTGAATTGGCTTATTGTGTGATTAACTGTATCACCTCTGTTCCCACATTACAAAAACCAGCTAAATTTGACCCAGTCAGTTATCGTTGCAGAATACACTCACAGCATCTATGTGTCCTGGATATAACATTAAACAATCTGATGGTGAGGTTCCAGGAATGCTCGAGCTTTAGGAAATGCAGAGTACTCCTTTATTGCAATCACTACCTGGTCATCTCTGACTGGGAGTGGAGGCACCTATGAGTCAGAAAGAACTAAACTGTTAACTTATGTTAAAAACTAAATGGTTTGAAATGTAACTGTTTTGACATTTAAACTGTGTACTTAGGCTAAACAGAATTTTTTGAAATATAATAATTTTTACATTGAAACCGTGTACTTATTCTAAACTGGATAATTTGGAATAGAACTTTTTTGACAATTAAGTTGTGTACCAATACTGAACTGAATTGTTTGAAATAGAACTGTTTTGACATCAAATCTGTGCACTTTGGCTGCAGTGAATCGTTTAAAATTGATGTCTTTTGACATTTAAATGATGTACTTATGCTAAACTGAATCGTTTGATATAAAATTATTCTTACATTTAACTACGTGTAAACAAAAAAAAATGTATTTACGCTAAACTGAATTGTTTGAAAAAGAACTGTTTTTATGTATAAAAATGGATTTGGCAATAAATAACCTACAATGCATGATATAGCATAAAACTAAACCAAATCAAATCAAACCAGTGTTGTCCTCGTGGTGTAAGGGTTAAAATAGCTGGACTCCAGAATCGTAGAAACGAGTTAAAACTCTATTTGCGGTGTTAGCTTCACTTTTGGGAAAGGTATGAACCTCCTTATCCTTCTGGCTATATGTTAAATATTACCACTATTTTTCTTCTAAAGGATAGCTTTGGCATTAAATAACCTACAAAGGTTCATATGCCATTAAACAAATCAACCAAATCAAACCAAACACTTGCTATTCTTCATAAGTAGTCCTTAAGATATTCTCTTGTGCCCACCTGTTGGTTGGTACTGACTAATTTAACTACTGCACTTTTATCACCGAGGTCACCGATTTACTGTAGGTGTCGATCCATTATTCTTAAGGACGGGATCTTGGTGACTACGGATCCCGTGACCCGTAACAGAACTAGTCATGTGACCTGCAACTTACTGAGTCAGAATGAGAGTCGGAGAGGCCTAATCCGTGTACAAAACCGATCATGTTATGCCCTTACAGCTCAATGGCTGTCTCAACCGTATTCTTCAAATTGCTCTCATGGTAAACAAGTAGCGAACCCTAATTAATCATGGTGACTGATGGTAAACTGCGCTTAGATATCTGAAACCATTTAATGTATTTGTTCAGCCTGCTTACAAGACACTTAGAATACACCGATTGAAGCTTTATAAAGACAGCCTTTAACGAGTTTCCGAAGTATGACCATATACTGAATCTGATGGTGAGACTCCAATCCGAGAACTTTGCGTGATTTTTAGCAACCCTTCATTGATATGACTCCCATGTCCACTCAAACCCAAAGTGTTTGTACCTGTTACAGTCCAATCGATTAATCAAATAGAACTGTTCAATCATTTATTACACGTGAAACTGTTTAAGTCTATGAAAAGTAGTTATTAATATTGAATAGGTTTGTGTAGAATTATCGGTGTGAAAGTAGCTATAAGTGAAACCCTTTAACTGTATTCAATTAAAATTGATAGAGTTAGATAGCAGTCATCATCATCATCATCATGTCGCGCTGGTAGTACGGATATCCCTGACCCTCTCTCGCCACTCCTCCCTACCGTTCATCGCCCTAGGTAGGTCTTCAGGACAACATGCCGTATCCTCACATAGCTGCTGAATGTATGTTCGTGCTGGTCGTCCTGGTTTTTGCACGGCCATGTGTGGGGGTCCATAAGAGTACATCTCTTATGAGTTCGTTCCTGCTTCTCCAGCAGTGTCCTGCATGTCTGGTTCGTCTAACTTGAATAGTTTTCGGGATAGGGGGCAGGTGGCCGTACATTTGTTGTCTTGTAGGGTGTTGCCGCCAGGACTTGTTCAAGATTGCACGCAGCATTCTTGTGTAGTTGCCGTCTAGCTTCTTCTCCAGCCGTTTTGTTAGCGTCCATGTAGTGCACCCATATAGCAGTATCGATGTGACCGCTGCCTGGAAGAAACTGCGTCTCATTTTATGTTACGAAAAATCATTAGTGTTAAATAACAGCCAATCCTTAAAAGAGTATGCTTTTTGAGAGGTTCCAACGAATCGATATTTGAAATTAGAAGTACAATACAATGTGATAAGTTTTCCGAATTCGAATCTCTTGCTTAATAAACGATCGGATTTGGTAGCTAAATGTTCTGTGAAAGTAAATATTTAAATTGTAATTTTCAGTTTGACTATTTCATGTGGCTGAGTATTTCACAAGCGTAATAATCACGTGACTCAAAAAGTGGGTATAGTTTAATATTTTAAATTTAGGCGTATTGTATGCTTGCACACATGGTGATCAACGACATGAAACTGTGAGTCGTATTGTGATCGTATTTCATTTCTGAAATAAATTATATATATATATATATATATATAGCCTTTGCGATTCTACCCGCCACAACGACACTGTCAAGTAAAAACTTATTCGGGCGATTAAAGTTATTCTAGACGCCTGGTGGTCAAAATCACGATGAAAGGTATATCTCCTAATATAGAAAAAGGAAAACTGATTCTTTTTACAAGCCGAAAGTATGGCATTGAAGATTCACATGTTATTTAGAATGACCTACAATGATATCAATGAAATCTTTGGTCTTGTGTCTGATGCCTGATGATCATCGAAATATCTGGTTAAAGAAAAGGGAGTCGCATCAGCGAAATGTATCGCAATCCTCAAAAGTACATCTGACAAATGAAATTTAGAATGCCCAGCCCCTCTACCCCTTAGACGTCCTGTCATTGTAAATATTCGTATAATCAACGCTTCCACGGTGGAGCCTAAATATCTCTGTTGTCCAGTTTGAAAAGGCTCACAGACTTTTTAAAAATTCGTTTGGAAAAATTATCCTTGACTCAACATCTATAGGGGGTGTCCTCGTGGTGTAATGGTTAAAGCGATGGACTGCGGAATCGTAGTACGCGAGTTCGTACTCCAGTCGCGCTATCGTGTTCACTTCCGGGAAAATACCCTTGGGAAAGGTAGGAATCCCCTTATCCTCCCAGCTATGGGTTAAATAGTACCTCTACTGTTCTTCTAGGAGAATGGCTTTGGCATTAAAAAACATAAAAAAGAGTTGATATGCCATTAAACAAAGAAACCAAACCGAACCCAATCAACATCTATATTCACCCACTGCTTACGAAAAGTAAAAACAAACATTTGAAAGAAAAAAAAAAGTATACTTCTGTCAACGACGCACCAAGCTACAAATTATGCAAGTAAGTAATATTCATATTTTCTACACTTATGTCTTACTTCCCAGAATAACTGAACAAGTTGTAAAATTATTGACTATAATTGGGTGAAAATGGAGTCGGTCGAGTAAGATGATTTGGAGGCGAGTAAATTTCCCTCATTCTCGACCGCCTGTCGAGTGATTTATTTTTAAAATTTCAAAGGCTATATATATATATATATATATATATATATATAGCTTTTGAGATTTGAAAACGAAATCACTCGACCGGCGTGTCTAGCCACACAGAAGAGTTCTGATAGAACAAAGCAGTCTGTCTGTGGATGACAATATATATATATATATATATATATATATATATATATATATGTGTGTGTGTGTGTGTGTGTATTAAAGTATTGGTATCTTCATTGGTCTAATGTGTGGGGTGTTTGCCAATGGTCCTGGAGACCGGGGTTCCATTCTCATATGTCATACCAAAGACTCAAAAAAGGCCTCTTGATGCCACCTTGCTTAACACTCAGCATTGTAAGGTATGGATGAAGTGTAGTGGAGCAATACAGGGATAGTATTAGCGCCCTTCCCTTAATCTTTGTGTTGTAACTATTGAAAAGTGAGCCTTCGAGTCACCATCCACAACGGGCGCCAACTTTACTTTATTTTAGAATAATAGCAAAAATCGTCCTGAATGTTATTTTCTGGTAGGCAGATTGTTGAAAAATACAAGCCGAAAAAAATTAACACCAGTAGTTGGATCTGTTTTGATTGGTTTATTGTACTTGCGTTTAATGACGTTGTTTTTATGAATTACTTTCGTACAGAAAAAAAAAATCTCAACAAATAAAAAATATCAGAACAATAATTCCTAACCTAATTCTATTTCCAAGGAAATGAAGTAAATAGTTAATTAGGTGAAAGCAATTTTTAGTGTCCCTCTTCGTTTGGTGTTTAATGAAAGAACCACGCATATAGACGTACGTTCTTTTTTGTAGATATATTTTTAAAGATAATTAAATAGTCAATTTTTTTTAATGAAAAGTCGACCACCATTGTTCTGGAAACTTCTCATCTTACAATTGGTTCTGTTTTACTTTCTTCTTTATTTTTTTCTCATTCAAACGGCGGGAGTCCCTGTTGGGCTGTGACAAACGTTCTGGACTGCAATATCATATTTTTTGTGCTTCCACATTTTAAATTAATAATCGCTACAAATGCTGCTGATACTTACAATATTTATTTCACTTTTACTGAAATCCACTAAACAAATATTCTTTCTTTGTTAGAACCCTGCAGGATTTTCCTCAACAAAGAAACCATTCCTATCTGTTACTGTTTGATTGTAGTCTTAGTATAAGCTAATCATGATTATCATCATCATCATGTCGTGCTGGTTGCACGGATATCCCTGACCCTCTCTCGCCACTTTTCCCTATCGTTCATCGCCTCTGGCAGGTCTTTTGGGCTACATCCTGTATCCTCACATAGTTGCTGAATGTATATTCGTGCTGGTCGTCCTGGTTTTGAACGGCCATATATGGGGGTCCATAAGTGTACATCACTTATGAGTTCGTCCCTGCTTCTCCAGCAGTGTCCTGCATGTCTTGATCGTCTAACTTGGATAGTTTTCGTGATAGGTTGTAGGTGGCCGTACAGTTGGTGTCTTGTGGGGTGTTGCCGCCAGGACCTGTTCAAGATTGCTCGCAGCATTCTTGTGTAATGGCCGTCTAGTTTCTTCTCCAGCCGTTTTGTTAGAGTCCATGTTGTGCATCCATATAACAGTATCGATGCGACCACTGCCTGGAAGAAATTGCGTTTCATTTTTTCGGTTAGGTCTGATTTCCATATAATCGATAGCCTATTGATAGCTGTCCATGCTTTCGCTTTGATGTCCCTTTAGTTTTGATGTCCTTTTCGGTTGATGAGACGCTGTTCCCTAGGTAAGTGAATTTGTCAACTAGTTTAAGAGGGGTTCCGTCTAGTGTGGAGATGTCACTTGTTTGATTATAGCACATATATTCCGTTTGACATAGAAGCAATAAATAGCCTACGATATTGATTTCTGGGAAAATAACTTTTCTAATGACTTTTGAAAATGACTAGCTTATATGAAGCATTTCTTTTGGATTTTTTTTCTTTTTTGCCTAAGAGGAGCTTCTTTATGGATTTAATGCTGAACAAGATTAATTTGTTTGTTTTTCGGGTGTGTGGTTATGACATATCAACCATTGGAAATTATTGCCAAATCTATTTTTAAACAAATAAACTGTTCTATTTCAAACAATTCAGTTTAGCATAATTACACAGCCTAATTCTCAAAACATTTCTATTTCAAACTATTCAGTTTAGTCAAACAGTTCCACTTTAAGCTAATTAGTTTTGTATAAGTATAGTTTTTTGTTTATACACGGTTAAATGTCAAAACTGTTGTATTACAAACAATTCACTTCAGCATAAGTACACAGTTTAAATGTAAAAAAAAATATTTCAAACATTTCAGTTTAGCATGAAAACAGTTCCCTTTCAAATAATTTAGTTTAACATAAGTACGTAGTTTAATTGTCAAAACATATCTTTTTCGAGCAAATCAGTTTTGCATAAGTATACTGTTTAAATGCCAAAACAGTTCTATTTCAAGCAATTTAGTTTAGTATGCAGTTTAGTTCTATTTGACCCATAGATAGGACTCTGTGAGGTGCTACCATACCTGATCAGAGTGAACCTGGGAGTGATGGCAATGTAGATTTACTCCGCATTCCAAAAACCTCCAATTTACAAGAACCTAACTATCAGATTGTTTAGAGTCCTATCCAGGACACTCATTGAGGGGTCTGCAGAGATGCATTCGGTGTATTATACTGCCCCAGCCGACTGGGCAAGAACTGGATTGAGTAATTTTTATTGGATCTGAATTTGATGTCAACCGTTTAATTTAACTAGAACTAAAACCCTTTTTAATAATTCATCCTCTGTCGTACCGTCTAATATGTCACACCTTTCAATAGCAACAGTGTATAAAAATGTTAAATAGGCAGGAATAAATAAGTTATTCAAAAAGCCAGCAGCACGAAGTCAGACGTGTTGACATCACCATATCTTCTGGTGAATTTGGTCAAACATGTGTCTGATCTAGCACTCCGGACTTAGTTTTGCCAAAGTCACTAGCAATGACCATATAAGTAGTGACGGGAGCTCGTCGGACGAGGTGGAAGTAAGGGTGGAGTGTTCAATAAAACCTAATTTAAGGAGACAGGGGTTATTTTTCTCTTTTAGTCGCTGAGGTACTGAGACAAGCGTTCACGTGAGCGGAAAAGAAAATGAAGAGAAGAGTACTCTTCTTCGAAGAACGAAATATCTAGCTCCTGCGTTGTGTACGTCATCGTTTTCCTTTCTAATTGCACATCCCCTGAAACTAAACAGAATAAACAAATAAACGAGATCCTAACACTTAAATCGAGTAATGTTTTTTTTTTCATCCACGTCCAACAATCGGTCATTACCGACGAAGCAGTTGGCAGTAAATATGCATCATGTTTCAGAAATTACATTTAAAAAAAAAACGACAAAAATGCAATAATTTATTAATTGTAATACATTTCAACTCATATTCTTGAATAACAAATAAATTATTAGCATTTTATTTTTTAATAAATAAACTTTTTTCATTAATTTTTTAATAGATAGTTTAGAAACATTCGATACCCAATCGTATTGACTTCCTTATAACTAATCATGTTTTTGTTTCTTCCTTATATTACGTGGATTTCTATCTAAACCAAACCAAAACTTTCCAAATCTGTGAATGATTCTACACCTGCATTTACCACTATAAACACATCACCCACGTAATTCATTTAATAAGATTCAAATTGGTTTATTGTCGTCTCAATGGTTGAGAGTATATTGCTCATTATCATATCTATATACAAGAATTTCTTAACGGTTTTAAATATCATTCATTACCATGAAAAATGCAAAGAAGACATTACATACATTATGTTTTTTTTTTTTGTTTATTTCTCATTTGTCGTGTATGTTTGTCTGGTGCTTGTTCCTAGATTGGACAAAAACGCCGTTGATCATCGTTTCTGTGCAGATGGCAAAAGAATTTTGACAAACTAGAATTTATTGTTTAGTTCAAACATTTAATATTTGTTTTAATTTTGTGTGCCTTGTTATAGTATGGATTGAGAGTGAAAGAACAACTGAAAAATACAGGGTGAAACGATAAAATTGTCACCCTAGAAAAGACATGATTCTATTCCCGTTCAATGAAAACCGGTTTTCTTTTTTTCTTTTTTTTTTTTGTTGCAGACAATCTACTAGTTGGCCAGTTGTGTACAAATCCCAAGAGCGATAGGAGCCTTCTATTATGTCTGAAAGTGACACAATGTTCAACGAGCGAGATCGAAGATGCGCCGTTGTACAACTCATGCTCTCTACCGATCCAAGTTATGACCACGGAACCATTGCCAGCACCCTCAAAATGCAAATCCGGACGGTTCAACGTGCCCAGGGTGATTACAACAAAGTTTCAGGCTACGTTTATAGTCTTTGGTGTGGTTTCAAGTGAGGACCACATCATGCCACCTCACATCTTCGAAATCGGCTTAAAAGTCAACACCAGAGTGTACCTGGGTGTGCTGAAGAGTGTGGCGATCCCCTGGAGCAATCCGGTGGCCGTTGGCAGACCCTGGGTGTGGCAACAGGACTCGGCGCCGCTCCACAAGTCCAAAGAGACCCAGGCTTGCCTACAGAAGGAGTGCTACGACTTTGTACCCTTCTCTCACTGGCCCCCTCCTTCCTTGACATGAACAAGATGGACTACTTCGTTTGGTCATACATATAGAACATCACCAACATGACCTCCCACAACACCAAAGCCAGCCTGATCACCGCCATCCACCGAGTATTCGCCGAGCTCCCGCCGGCGCATGTAGAAAAGGCATGCTCCCAGTTCTGGATCCGTATCGAGGCGGTGATTGAGGCTGAAGGCGGCTATATTGAATAGATGTCAGCTCTACTATATAATCAGGTTACCTGAATTAATTTTTTCAATAAATGTTTTAAAATGAAGCTGTAGCGTTGTTTTCTTTAGGACGACAATTTTATCGTTCCACTCTGTATGAAAAGAGCTGGTTTCTACGAGAGTAAAGACTGCAAATAAGCACGTTGTGTTCAATATACGTTTTCAGTACTTTCAAGACCTCAGAAACTGAAGCATAAATAAATATACAAATAGATAAAATGACTGAAGATTCTACATTTGGGACAAGATGCGTTTTGTTCTTTTATGCACACGTCAGACGGTCTTTATCATTGATATTGCAGTTATCAATTTCGATGCAACGTGATGTCATTTATCCTGGTCACAGCAACTTATGACTACTCATTTGGAATGTTCTACATGCTGTTATCAATTCATCCAAAAAATTGGCTGCGTCATCTTGGGCTGTAGAATATAACGACTGCATATCTGCAGATGGGTAAGATTCCCCTAACGAATTCCCTAGTTATAACTCTAAACTATATGATTGTTATGCTCAAGCAATGCGTTATACCCCTTTATTGCCATCGCTCCCAGGTCCACTCTGGTCCACAATGATAGCTCCTGATAGGGTCCTATCTATGAGGCAAATAGAACTAAACGGTATACTTATGACAAACTGATTTGTTTGGAATAGAATAGTTTTGACAGTTAAGTCTGTGTGATGAAATAAAACTATAATTATGCTAAACTGAATTGTTTGACTTGGAACTGTTTTTCATATTCAAACTGTGCTTATGCTAAATTGAAATGTTTGAAGTAGATCTGTTTTTGTATATGAAAATGAACTTGGCATTAAATGACCAACAATGATTGATATGCTACAAAAAGAAACCAAACCAAACCAAAACAAACAAAACCAAACCAAACAAAACAAAACCTGGTTCTACACAAGCATTTACCACTATAAAAATCATCCACGTAATTCATTTGATAAGATTCAATTGAGTTAATGGTCATCATAATGGCTTACGGAGTACATTACTCATTATTATATCTATATACTAGAATTTATTTAGGATTAACATAAAAATTCAAAGAAGACATTCCAGGTTAAACTGGACTATTTACTTTTCAAACGGTGACTTGTCTAGGAGTAAAAAACAACTCTAATTTCAAAAACTGATGTATATTTTAACAGCTGTTGGAGAAGTGAATTTCACGTAAAATAAAAAAGCACCTGAAATAAAATTAATTTCTTGATCAGTTACATTCTGCTGGGCTAGTTTTCAGTTATTCCTTTATGCAAAACTGTTGTAGATACAGCTAAACGGTCATCGTCGTTATAGTTGGACTAGAAAAACCGAGTTCAAATCGCAGACGAAGCAGTTTGTATTTCACTTCACGCTAGGAACCGCGTGGAAAAAAACATGATCCCATCTCTTCTCTCTGCGTTATATATATATATATATATATATATATATATATATATATATATTATAACATTGTTGGTTGTCACTAAATCACTTTGTCGGTTTGTGTTGAACCAATTGCAATATGATATAGAGAGTGTTAAATATCTAGGATAAAGCTACTTGCTGCCACTCAGACTCCAGTGAAAAACAATCAGCTAACACTGATGTGAAAAACTCTAAAGGAGTAAATAAATATATATGTATATTAGATATTAGATATATATAGTTAATTCCATGAATTAAATATATATATATATATATATATATATATAGGTGAATAACTGGGAAGCCGGAGTTTTCAGTAGGTGAAGAAAAAAATCTCTAAATTCAAAACCAAAGGAATACATTTCAGTTTAATTGCCTACAGAAATTGGTCAGTAACTTAATGCCAAACCAATCTTTGAAGAGGAACAGTAGTTCTACTATTTAAACCAAAGAATGGAGAATAAGAGGATTTTTGCGCGAAAGTGAACGTAATGGCGCGACTGCAATTTGAAATAGCTTACTATGTGTGTCGCAGTCTTGTTCCTTAGAAAATACGCCAAAGAGACGCCAACAAATACGTTTAACAACAACAATGTAATATTATGAAAATTTAATAAACATCCATTTATTAACTTTGGTCTGATTCTTAGAAGTATTAGCGTATTACTAAATATATTTTCCACGAGATTTTAAAAAAATGTTCTTTGGAAAGAGAATGAGTGCAAAGCAAAGTATGAGATTTAATATAAGTGAATACACTGACTGTGTTGTATACCGTGATAATGGAAGAAACACAACACTTCTTTATAAGAATATATACGTCCTTCTATTCTTTCGAAAAGAGTCAAATCTCTGAAATGTGTGAGAGACACAGACAAAGACAGGGAGACAAAGACAGACTGCTATATTGACCCATAACATCTTCTCTTGACTATACCACGCTGTGTTATCTTCAAGACCCCACTTACTACTTCTTCAGCTTCTTGGTCAGGGCCGTACTCAACCAGAGGCCCGCTTTCAGTGACTGCAACCTAGTACTGACTCAGGGACTCAAATATTCCAATGACCCGTACCCTCACATGGTCATATGCATATATCATTTCATAACGCCCACGACTTCCAATCGACCACGTGATTACCCTCCGTTTATTTACACATGTTCAGAGAAATCTCTGATTGATGGCTTAGGTCAAGGGTCATTATAGAACAACTCTCTCCTCTGCGTAGGGGTAAGGCTTCACCCCAGTAAATGGCTGTGCTGGGTAGGATACTGAACTGCATCTGATGGTGAATCTCCAGTTCTTGATATATAGGGATTGTGGAGTAATCTTTCATCGTCATTACTCTCAGATCCACTCTAAATGGGAATGGTGGTATATGTGAGTGTTCCAAACAAATAAATCTGTTAAATATAATTTGTATTCAAAAAGGTAATATGCAAAAGAACTGAAGAAAAACAACACACAAATGTAAATAAGAACATACCCCAAACGCGATTCCTTAACATCGATGCATACTTATCTGAATCTGGAGCTTGTTCCGAGATTACCCGACCTCAACTAGGCCCCCTAACATACAACCCTCACGGAATATCAGTAACAAATATATATTCACATTGCACGAGGCTTTCCGGCCTGGTAAGTCTTTGAGCAGCAAGTTCACCTAGAATCCGGGCCTGGACACTTAGCAAAAGCTAGCATAGTTCACATTGCACCTCATGATCCTATGAACAACATTGTCCTGCAGAGTATGAAGCTCAGCTTGTGAACGGCTTTCTGCACCCCTAAATCCCCTCAATAAAAATCATCAGATAAATATACCTAACTTAGATGTATGAAACAAACATAGACGGATTATCATGTAATTAATATCAACGAATGAATGTTATCCAAACTACTTTGCGAAGCCTAAAAAATTAGGACGGCATGGTCCTAGCGAAATCTTCCAACTTGAATGTCTCAATTTTTATTATTTCTACTTCGAATGAATTGTCACTTATTATACGTGTTCAATTTTTGACCAAATAAATTATTTTATAGCGTGACGAAATTACATAGTCCATTATTCATTTGTAATGCAGAAGAATCCTTTTGAACGACTACGACTATAAATTATCTGGGTAAACACGTTTCTTAATATATAACACTTTCTTATATTTGAAAACTGTTATCATATATTGATATAACCGATATTTTTAGTTTGTAAGCCACGGACCATACCTGAGTTAGACCTGATGGAATTTAATCCATTCTGCTGGCTTGATTGGAAGAGGAATTTGAAACTTACAGCAAGTTCTGTCCGCAAAAACATTAAAACCATTCCACGTGATTGAAGCCACTGCAACTTCAGTCGATTTTTGTAGCTATAGCAATACACCAAATGCAGATAAAAAGTGCTTTGTCAAGCTAGAGTGATGTTTATTCCCTCGCGCATGCGCAGTGCGACGTACATTAGAAAACAACAAAATATGCACAACCATTTTGTCCAGGACATCGGCAGAGATGAATTTAAACGTCCGGGCTATTTGACGCTTACGTTATTGATTTTGTGAATCAGTAAAAAGTGGGTGACTGGCGTATTATCACATTTTGTCATTTTTCCTATTTCATTCTTTTTTTTTGTTATTACGTAAAAAGAAATATATATATATATATATATATATATATATATATATATATATATATATATCTTCGTTGGGTAAAAGGACTTGGACCAAAATTCTTATAATGTCGTCATCGTCTGCCCGCTTTGAGCTGCTGGGCGATGTGTAGTGTCTGCGTAAGTTCTATGTAAATAAACGAACAAACAACAACAACAAAAAGAAGAAAAAACAAGGAAAACAATAAAAAAAAGGAGGAAAAGAAATGGAAATTTAAAAAAAATATATTATACAAACAAGCATATAATGAGCGATGCAGAATGGGAAAAGAATGGTTATCGGGTCTAGGAAGATGACATCAAAAGTAATCGTACGAAATTGTGCTTTTAAAATATACCATGGAATTAATGCTAAAAAAAATAACAAGGCAGCTGAATCCGATAAAATATGATCTCTTCCTCCTCCTCCTCCTTAACATTTACCACTGCCACCTCCTCTTACTACTCATAATACTAAGACAACAACAACAACAACAACAACTAATAATAATAATGATGATGATGATGATGATGATGATGATAATAATAATAATAATAATAATAATAATAATAATAAGAAGAAGAAGAAGAAGAAGAAGAAGAAGAAGAAGAAGAAGAAGAAGAAGAAGAAGAAGAAGAAGAAGAAGAAGAAGAAGCATGAATTTCTGGCGTTTTTGTTCATTAGGATGATTCGAAAAAAATTGGAGGGGTGCGACAAGATGCGAAATATTAACCGCGAACAAATTTTTTTTTTCCTTTTAGAATAAGTTACAATATAAATCAATAATAATGAAAAGAAAAGCAGAAAGACGTCAGTTTGTATCAATAGAAGAGAACTAGAATTTGTTTAGCTCGTTTCGTTGCGCTAAAGATGAATGCACCGTTGTATATAATATAAAAGCATAATAATGTGATGGTTCGAGAAATTTCGGACGAACCTAGACTTTCAAGTATTATGAAGTAGACCTAAAATCTTAGATTCAGATGTCAAGCTGCAAACCATTGAGGAAAATACCGTAAGTAACACTCGGAGAGTATCAGGTAAGTTTGACATCTAAATATATAGTATGTTTCGACATTTTCACTCCGTTGGGGAAATCATCAAAAGCTGCTGATTTTTTCTCACATTACCAAAATATTATAAAACTTTTGACTCACGATATTATTTTGAGATTTTAGAACTTAGACACTTTCTGATATTAGAATTGGGTTGAGTTAATAACTTTATTTTACAGTTGAGAAATGCGATTGTTTTTATTCTAACTGCCGGAGAGCTCTGTCAGAAACACGTTTCACAATAAAGAGCTATGAACTGCCAGAAATTAGATTCTTCAGGATATATGGTCATGTGATTGGGTGAAAGGATGAACTTAAGAACATTTACCAAAAAGGATTTAATCCGAGATTAATTGAAACCACAATTCAAACTAAATCTGTGATTATTTTATATGATATTGATACACAACATGAAAATATAACGGTATACGTTCTATGAATAATATAATTCATTTTACCAAACTAGTGGCCGTAAACCGCAACTCTTTGGTTGACCGGGACATCAAACCTGGGAGTGAAAATGGTTAGTTGATTGCTTGGTATGTTTTACAGCATAGCAAGTCTTTTTCGGGCCATTTAACGCCGAATTAAATAATTTTCATAAAAGTTTCAAACGTTTCAGTTTCGGATAATTATAGATTTTTGTTAACACACAGCTAAATGTCAAAACGGTTCTATTTCAAACAATTCAGGTTAGCGTAAGTACGTAGTTTAGACATACAGTTAAAAGTAAAAATTATTAATTTCAAACAATTTAGTTTAGTCTAATGATACTATTTAGTTCTATCTGACCCATTGATAGGACCCTTATCAGAGGCTACAAATCCGGGCCAAAGTCGACCGGGGAGTGATGGCAATGAAGGAGTGCTCCTCAAAAAGTTTCATATCCAGGACACACGATGAGGGAATCTTACATACTGCAGTGATGTAGTGTATTCTGCAACTCTAGCTGACTGGGCCATGTGGACCTGGGAGCGATGGCAATGAAGGTGTACTCTGCATTTCCCAATGCTCCAGCATTACTGAAGCCTCCATCGTGTTGATTAGTGCCATATACATGACACGCGTTGGGAGAATTTCACCCCTCTGCAGAATTGTTGTAAGGCTATTCTGCAGCCCCAGCTGACTGAGCCACTGTTGTTGGATGACTTCTTTGTTTAATGACATATCAACCTTTGAAGGTTATTTGATGCCAAAGCCATTCTCCTAGAACAGTAGTGGCACTGTTTAACCCATAGCTGGGAGGACAAAGGGGTTCATACCTTTCCCAAGGTTATTTGTCCGAAAGTGAATGTAATTGGGCGACTGGAATACAAACTCGCTTATTAGGATTCCGCAGTCTATCGCTTTAACCATTACACCACGAGGACACCCCACCAAGGGTCACTGTGAGTGAAAATGTTAAGTCACTAGTCAAACAAGAAGACTTGTTGTTTAGATACGTATAAGCGTTTTATTAACTTTGACTTGGTTAGCTGTCTTGGAAAAATCAGGTACTAGGGAACGGGAAATCATTAATAATGCTGGGTATATGACATAATTGAGGACCCACTCCAACCAGTCAACAAAACCAAAAGGGCCGATCAAATATCATCAATAATTTTGAATGATTTTGAATGTGAAATATCGTGAACTGGAATCGACACGTTCTGTACGACCACTTACGTACCATCTCAAAATCCATCTTATGAAAAGGAACAAGACTAGCAGTACACAGCTGGAGAAGCAAGGATGAACTCGTAAATGGCGTTCTTTGATGGACCGCTACACATGGACGTACCTGTGTTGGCAGACCAGGACTAACCTGTTTATATCAGCTCTGTATGGGCACAGGAGCGAGGGATAATAGGGACGGACGGAAAGAGGTTGAGAGAGAGAGCGAGAGAGAGATAGAGAGCGAGAGAGAGATAGATACAGAGAGAGAGAGAGAGAGAGCAAGAGAGAGATAGAGAGAGAGCGAGAGAGAGAGAGAAAAGAGAGTCAGGGAAATCCGTGCAAACAGTGGATAATGAGGAGATGGGTAGATGTTTTCAATTACTCATGATCTGCATACCTGTTTTCTTTTAACTCCTAAAATAAAAAAAAAATATAGTTTCCATATTTTTAATATATACTCGTATATATATATATATGTGTGTGTGTGTGTGTGTGTGTGTGTGTGTGTGTTTCTTTCAGGACAATTTTTCAGTCAGACAATTTTATAGCTTATTCCGTATATACGAAATGACACTTCATATCTAATCTCGTGTTTACCGGCACAGTACAGTCAGTCTAGACATATGACAATAAATTTCAATCTCAAATATCGCGAGAACGAGAGTGAGATTATAAGGACGAATAAACAAACTCAAAAAGATTCTTTTCTGACAACCATGATAGATCGTTTCCAACAATTTTGCAAACACGTCTCCTAGTGTATACATATACACGCGCGCTGAAACCTCTTTCTGTTTCTATATTTCATTGTATGTGAATATATGTGGCATGTATGAGTATATTTCTGGTACTTGATGGTTTATTATGCGAGATATGATGAAGAAATATGTTCTGTGTCATTGTATTTTTCATTTGAGCTTAATCAGCGGTATAAGGAAAGGAAAATAGATATTTAAAGTCAGAATACATTTATAAAAATAACTATATAAAAGAAAAACGTTAACATATATACAGACGGGCTGTGTTATTCTCATCAGTCTTTTTTTTTTTTCTCTCATACTCCAAAATGGTAATTTTCCCGCTTTCTACCCCACAGATGTCCTTGACGTCATACCTTAAAAAAATGAGATATTCCCATCATCAAAAATTTCCATCACCCATGACAAGATTAGCGGTTGTCATAGTGTTTTTTTCTTCTCTCGGATACCCGTTCATAGTTTAGTGAAGTGGTTTTTATACTGTGGTCTGGAGCTCCCAGTGAGTCTCTAAGGCAAGCAGCAGGTGTATACCAAGGTTGCAAGGGTATCTTGAAAATTTACCGTATCCGATTAGGGATAAAACAGTAAATTCGTATTTCTACTTGATAGTACAAGTATGTAGGAATACAAATTTGCGGTTTTATCGCTAACTGGATATGCGGTTCTAATTGGATATATAATATACACTTGGTATGTGTATAGGTAGCTTGTGTACACGTATTAGAGACGTGTTTACGAAAACGTTGGAAACAAACCATCATGTTTGTCTGAAAGTTATCCTTTTTTAGTACTATTTACCCAATCCCACCGCTCGGGCAGGATATGACACAAGGTCAATTTTTAAGCGGAGTTTATCAGGTTTGAATTCAGAGTTTTCCTTCTCCTAGACTAGTTGCCTCACCAAGGCTGAAGGACCTAGTCTGCCCTACTATTGACCCATATCTGGAAGGAGAATAATTGGATTCACACCTTTCCCAAGGGTATTAGTGCTATGTGAAATTCAATCAGTCTCGTTCAGGATTCGAACTCGTGTTGCCGTGTCCAATTCCTACGACGATAACCATTAAACTACGGGCACTTCCACTTATCTTTTTTAGTTTGTTTATTCGTTCTTTGTAATAAGTAATTGTGAGTATCCTCCTTTTTTATTAGTACCCAGTCTCATTGGCCTAGTGAGTAGAGTGTTCGCAAACATGTTTTAATTCAGAGTTTTCCTTCTCCTAGAGTAGTTGCCTCACCACGGCTGAAGAACCTAGTCTTCCCTACTATTGACGCATAGCTGGAGGGATAATAATTGGATTCATACCTTTCCCAAGGATATTAGTGCTATGTGAAATGCAATCAGTCTCGTCCAGGATTCGTGTTACCGTGTCCATTTCCTGCGACGATAACCATTACACCACGGGCACTTTCTTCCTTACCCAAGTGTATAAATCAGAGACTGAACATAATAGCACAGCTGGAGTTTGATCTCCCTTACTTCGATATCAGAGTCGAGCAAATTATCCAATATGCCACTACACCACATGGACTCTTCACATTAAAATTATTCGTATTAGATAAAATCGTGAGAAAAACAATAGGGAATGTCCTCGTGGTGTAATGGTTAAAGCGATAGACTGCGGAATCCTAGTAAGCGAGTTCGAACTCCAGTCACGCTATTACGTTCACTTTCGGTCAAATACCCTTAGGAAAGGTATGAACCCCCTTATCCTCCCAGCCATGGGTTAAATAGTATCACTACTAGGAGGTGTCCTCGTGATGTAATGGTTAACGCGATAGACTGCGGAATCCTAGTAAGCGAGTTCGAACTCCAGTCACGCTATTACGTTCACTTTCGGGCTAATACCCTTAGGAAAGGTATGAACCCCCTTATCCTCCCAGCTATGGGTTAAATAGTACCACTACTGTTCTTCTATGAAAATAGCTTTGGCATTCAATAACGTACAAAGGTTTATATGCCATTAAACAAAGAAACCAAACCAAACCAAACAATTTAGAGAAAACAAAATCATTCAAATTAGTATTTCATATTTACCTCATTAGTATTGGGGGTGTCCTCGTGGTGTAATGGTTAAAACGATGGACTGCGGAATCCTTGTAAGCAAGTTCTTACTCTATTCGCGCTATTACGTTCACTTTCGGGCAAATACCCTTAGGAAAGGTATGAACTCCCTTATCCTCCCAGCTATGGGTTAAATAGTACCACTAATGTTCTTCTAGGAGAGTCGCTTTGACATTAAATAACCTACAAAGGTTGATATGCCATTAAAAAAAGAAACCAAGGGGGTTCCCGTGATGTAATGATTATCGTCGTTGGGAATTGTCACAGCAACACGAGTTCAAATCCTGGACGAGACTAATTGCATTTCACATAGCCACTAATACCCTTGGGAAATGTATGAATCCAATTATTCTCCCTCCAGCTATGGGTAAATAGTAAGACAGACTAGGTTCTATATTGGAGGTGCCCGTGGTGTAATGGCTATCGTCGTTGGAAATGGATACGGCGACACGAGTTCAAATCCTGGACGAGGCTGATTGCATTTCGCATAGCACTAATACCCTTGGGAAAGGTATGAATCCAATTATTCTCCCTCCAGCTATGGGTAAATAGTAGGGTAGACTAGGTTCTTCTGCCCTGGTAGGGCAACTAGTCTAGGAGAAGGAAAACTCTGAATACAAACCTGTTAAACTCCGCTTGTGTCATATCCTGCCCGAGCGGAGGGGTCGGGTAAATATGATTAAACAAAGAAACCAAACCAACCCACCCCCCAAAAAAAACAATTAAAATAAAAATATTTTAAGAAACAAATAATGTCACATAAAAACGTATAATGAATGTGAGTCTGTAATCTGTAGGCGTTAAAAAAAAACCTTGACTGGTTGATACGCCGTTACAATCAATGAATCAAGTATGTATAAAGAATACTTGCACTGCTTAAAAGCTTTGCGAAATTTTTCTTCCTAATATATTTCTCATGATTTGTGTCATGGCAAAATGGCTCGAGTGCTGAACTCCAGTCAAGCTATTATGTTCACTTCACGAATAATACCCATAGGAAAAGGATAAACCCTTTATCGTAGCTAAGTATAGGTTAACATGTGCCACTGCTGTTATTCTAGAAGGATGACCTTGGCATTACATAAACCAGGGAGGTTGAAATGCAATTAAAGAAAGAAATCAGACCAAACAAGTATTCGTGTGGCAGACACCTGTCATGTGCGTGAACAATGTTTGGTTTGGTTGGTTGTTTGGTTTTATGGCATATCAACCATTGTGGGTTATTTAACATCACATCCATTTTATGCAAATCGTCACTTCTATTTCAAACAATTCAGTTTAGCATAAGTACACAGTTTAATCGGCAACAATATTTCTATTTCAAACTATTCAATTTTTTCAAACAGTTCTAATTTAGCTTATTCAGTTTACTATAAGTACAGATTCTGTTTACACACAGTTAAATGTCAAAACAGTCCTATATTAAACAATGCATTTTAGTGTGAGTATAGTTTCAATCTCAAAAACAGTTCCAATTCAAACAATTAAGTTTAGCATAAGCACGCATCTTAAATGTAAGTACACAGTTTAATTGTCAAAAACGTTTCTATTTCAAACCATTCAGTTTAGTCAAACAGTTCTAATTCAGTTTATTTAGTTTAGTATAAGTACAGCTTTTGTCTACACGCAGTTAAATGTCAAAACAGTCTTTTATTAAGCAATTCAGTTTAGTGTAAGAACAGTTTCAATGCCAAAAACAGTTCCATTTCAAACAACTCAGTTTAGCATAAGCCTGCATTTTAAATGTAAGTACAGTTTGATTGTCAAAAACATTTCTATTTAAAGCTATTCAGTTTAGTCAAACAGTTCTAATTCAAACAATTCACTTCATACAATCAGGATGAAGTTTAGTTCTATTTAACCCATAGATAGGGCCCAATCAGGTGCTACCATTCTGGGCCAGAGTGGACTTGGAAGGAATGGCAATGAAGGGATGCTCTGCATTCCCCAAAGTTCCAGCATTATGGAACCTCACCATCGGATTGTTTAGTGTCATATTTAGGACACTCATTGGGGGAAAATTACCCATCTGAAGAGGTGCAGTTGGTGTATTCTACAACCCCAGCCGACTGGGTAAGACACAGAGTTAATATTAAGATATATATTTTTTTTATTTCCGTTTAGCATTAGTACACAGTTTACATGTCAAAACAGTTCTATTTCTAGCATCTAAGCCTAACATAAATATGCAGTTTAAATGCAAAAAACGGTAACCTCAAGAAACCATGCTTTAGGTATATTTAACCCATAGATAGGACTGTCATCAGGTGCTACCACTCCGAGCCAGAGTGGACCTGGGAGCGATGGCAATGAACGGGTACTCCACATTTCCCAAAGTTCTAGCATCATGAAACCTTACCAGATAATTGTTTAGTGTCATATCCAGGACACCTCTTGGAAGAGAGGGGTCTTACCCCTCTGCAGAGAAGCAGTCGGTGTATTCTACAGAACCAGCCGACTGGGCAAGGGAACAATGTTTGAATCTCATCAATGACTGTCAGATGGAATAGTTCTATAATGATTTAGAAACGATTAATCTCATTGTTAATACATTTGACTCTTAGTAAATCTCCAGCTTGGATGATCATTTTACATTAAAACCCTTTGAATAAGCAGTAACTACAAAAGGTGTTTACATTAAAGACAATCTGATACTTCTGCAATGACAATTATGTTAGTTTTGTTTCATGATTCGTTTAATTTCTACCACACGACTAGATATGAATAAAATAGAGGAAGAGACTTGTTTGAAAAAAAAAACATCTTAGAGCAGAACGAAAAACATCTCTGGCTTCAAATATAGGAGTACCTTTGCAGACTTTGCAAGGAAATATTTTTAAAATTTTTATTTTGAAAGTGATGCTTGGAAATTAATAGTAAATAAAATATCTCGGAATGATTGCTATTTTAGAGGTGAGGTGATGATTTTAATTAAATATTTCATCATGATGATCATCAAGTCGCGAGGCCAGCATGGATATCCTTGACCCACTCTCGTCAACCGTCTCTACCATGCATTGCTTCTGGTAGGTCTTCAAGACTATATCCTGTATCGGCATAGACCTGTTGTAAATAGGTTTAACTGGTTGTACTGCCTTTGCTCGTCCATGCAAAGGGGTCCACTGGATTATATCACTTATGAGTTTGTCCCCACTGCTCCAGCAGTGTCCCGCATGTCCGGTTCGTCTAACTGATAGTTTTCGTGATGGGTGGTAGTTATCCGTGCGGCTGCTGCTTTGCGGGGTGAACCCTTCAATATTGCTTGCAGCATTATTGTGTAATGGTCGTCAACTTTTTTTTCCATCCGTTTAGTTAGCGTCCATGCAGTGCATCCATATAGCACAATCGACACGACCTCTGCTTGGAAAAAAAGACTGCATTTTATCTTATCGGTCAGGTCTGACTTCCACATGACCGATAGCCGTTCACTAGTTATCCATATCTTTGCTAGTCACGTGTAGATGTCTTTCTCGGCTAATGTGGCACTGCTTCCTTGGTAGGTGAACTTGTCCCCTAGTTTCAGGGAACTATCATTTAATGTGGGGATGTCACCTATTTAGCTACAGATAATTATTATGCTAGATCATAATAAAGTTATTTGCTTACGTATGCATATTTTTCGGTGCATTATATATATATATATATATATATATATATATATTTATGTGTGTGTGTGTGTGTGTGTGTGTGTGTGTGTGTGTGTGTGTGTGTGTGTGTCCCTAATACGAGTAGATTACCTGTGGTGTAGTAGCTAACGTTCTGGACTGCAACATTATAGCAGGCAGTTTCAAACTTCAGTTGTGTGTGACTCAGTCGATAGGGGCTGCAGACTACACCTATGGCATCTCTGAAGAAGGGTATGACCTCGCCAAGGAGTGTCCAGTTTATGACACTAAACAATCTTATTATCAGGTTTCAGTAATGCTGGGGCTTTTGGGTAAGTTGATTACCCTTTCATTACCATCGGTTCCAGGTCGATTCAGGCCTAGAGTGGTAGCACTTAATAGAGTCCTATCAATGGAACAAACGTAACTGATTAACATTTAACCGTGAACTTTGTCATTTAAGCTGAGTGAAAATATATAATTAATGCCCAAGTAAACTATTTGAAATTAAACTGTTTAATCGTTTAACTGTGTGCAAACAATAAACTGATGTTGCCTCCCATCACGAAAACTATACAAGTTAGACGAACCAGACACGCAGGACACTGCTGGAGAAGCAAAGACGAGCTCATAAGTGATGTACTCCTATGAACCCCCACATATGGCCAAGCAAAAGCAGGATGACCAACTCGAACTTACATACAGCAGCTATGTGAGGACACAGGATGTAACCCTGAATACCTGCCAGAGGCGATGAATAATAGGGAGAAGAGGCGAGAGAGTGTCAGGGATATCCGTGCTGGCGGCACGACATGATGATCTTTAATTGAATTGTTAGTGATACTTAGCAATATTTGAAAACATTTAACTGTGAGTAAAAAAATGAATAATGGTAAATGTAATTATTCGTTTTAGATTGAAATAAGTGAAACCATTTAAATGAGCGCAAAATTGAGTTCATGTCGTATTTTGACCTTCGACCCGACCCAAAATGCCATTCAAGGTGATGTACCGGGAGGAAGTGACACATTCCAATGGCAGTTAGGAGAGGAAATCTCGTGGGCGGAAAATGGGACAAGCTAAAAAATCCCATGATACTCTCATAGACTGACGCACCGGAAGAGAGTGACCTCTGAACTGCATGACAGTTATTTCCGATTGATGACGATTAAACATGCGATTTCAAAGACCTAGTGGGCGATCGAGTGTGCGTTGAACTATTATATAACTCAGTCAAGACAGCAGTTCGAGTGGCAGTTGCAGTAGAGTTGGAGACGGAGATAGACGAAATCTGGTAGGGAAAGCCACACCCGGCCGAAGGGGCCCTCGGGAGCCTTGATTGAATTGGGGTCGAAAGAACATGCTGATAAGATGCAGTAAAGAAAGCCAGCACCCAGCAGAGTGGACCCCAGGGCCTCCGGTTGAGCATCAGGAGAACGAGAAAGACTCAACGTTGACGGCCATAAGAGTAGGGGTCAAAATATTACAGTTTATGTTCGGTCACCTGCTCCCTCTCACACGCAAACCTTGAGTAACCCTTTTCGAACCCTTGCAATAAAGTGAAAGGTAAATATTTTGTTAAAGATGTCTTCCTGCGTCTTTATCCTCGTGTCTTATGATGCTGTAGATGACGATATAACATTCAAACTTGTTTTGAAATGTTGATGACAAAATGTATTTAGAAATTATATATTTAATTCGTTTATATAAAAAGGATGTAGCATTAAATAACATAAAATTGTTGATATGCCCGAAAACCAAACAAAATTAAACCAGCCATGCCATTGCGCTTCTTTTTTAGAATAATACACTTGGGAAAAGTATGGATGCCCTTATCGATGAAGATATGAGTTAAATAGTACTTCTACTTTCATTCTTGGCTTTGTATTAGAGAGCTTATGACGGTTGATATGCCATTAAACAAAGAAACTAAACCAAACCAATATATATATATATATATATATATATATATATATATATACTTTCTTTAAAGAAAAAAACCAAGACCGGTTACTTTAGGATTATAAATTTATTTCCATCCTGTTTTGTGTTTCTGATGTAAACCAAAAACACAAAGAAAAATATAACAGGATGATTTTGAATGATTTTCTTGTCCTGGACGAATTACTCCCAACTCTGGTTTAACTGGACCGAATAATATAATATATATATATATATATATATATATATGTGTGTGTGTGTGTGTGTGTGTGTGGGTGTGTGTGTGTGTTTGTATGTGTGTGTGTGTGTGTATTGCAAATAATTTAGAGTATATATGAAGTTATGTTCTAAATATCATTGATAGAGCGTCTATATCCAAGGTACGATTGAGAAGGCAGGGTTTGCAGGATTTGGTAACAGTCAATTATTCGCATATGCTTTCATCAGAATTATTCATCATATGCTTTCATCAGACCAAATGTGACATTTACCAAAAACTGTTAAAACTATATCTACACTCTTTGTGCGTGTGCATGTGCATAAGTGTATTTCTGGTGCGCTAAATTTATTCTTATCTGCATATACTCTATTGCAAGACCGCTTAACCTGTACACACACACACACACACACATATATATATATATATATATATATATATATATATATATATATATCTTACATATTTCAACGAATGTATGTCTGTGCGCACAAAAAAGGTTTAAGGAAATAAAATAATATGAAAAAGGGGAAAAAAAAAAAGAAAATATGGTAAACATTTACAACATCTAAAGTAAGTTCCGGAAGTTGCCGGACCAATTAATGCGGCATGCGCACTCTTGACTTTACGCATTGCCATGTGGTTAGAAGAACAGAACGGATTTTAGGTTGGACTCATAAACGAAAAAATAAAAGAGAATTTCGGACAAGTAGGCGGTGAACAGGTTCAGGCACAGGAAGAAATGCTGATCTGGAAAAGAACAGATGATTAGAGCGCAAAAATGGAGGAGAAATGTACAGGAAATCGACAGCAGATGGATAGGGAAAGCAACAACAACAACAACAAAAATGTATTGAGATATATTGAAAGTATAAAAAACGGTACAGTGATTATTAATGGGACCCTTAAGCAAATGTTTAGTGTATTAATTCATGAAACTTTAAAAAACATGAAGAAAGATTTAGCACCGGCTTTGGTTTAGTTCTATGGCATATCAATCCATGTGGGTTATTTAATGCCTGTTTATATATATATATATATATATATACGTGTGTGTGTGTGTGTGTGTGTGATTTGAAAACGAATAGTTTGTCGATTTTTTTTAAGAATCGAGATTTCATTTGTTTGCACAGAGCTAAATGGTTTTAAATGTTGCAATTTATTATTTGCTCACTGGTAAATTGTTTCAGGTATTGTAATGTTTTGTTAGCACACTTGTAAAGGGTTTGTATATATCTATTTAGTACGAATGATTCTATCTAATATTAACCATTCGATTGCATACACCTAAATAGCTAATACATCTTTTTGACCCACAGGTAGTACGCAAACTAATGCTCCAAGTCAGAGAGATTCTGAGAGTAACCGCAATAAAGGTAGAGTTTACATTCCCCAAATATCCTAAACTAAGCCATCACCAGCAGTAACATTTTACTATCATATCCAGGGTACTCGTTGGGGAAGATGGTCTTACGTCTCAGCAGAGATGTAGCAGGCGTATTCTACTGCCCTAGCCGACAGAGCCACCGGTTAAGGATAATGCTAATCTATACATTCACTTCTTCTCCGTCATTAGATTAACGGGATCTTTGTGCTATTCTGAAATCTGTGATACAGCAAATTTCCTTGCGTCTCCGGCCTTTTTTCAAACTATTCAAAATTTCCTCAACAGTGCTGTGTTCTAGAAAGTCTGGATGGTTTCTATTCTTTCCTTGAATTCCAGCTCCCCGCACCCTCTTTTTCCAGGATTTTCGGGACCCCTCCATAGACATCAACAATACCATCCCCATTCTGCTGCATTGCTTTTTCAACTCTTTGGCATGATGAGGATATTTGTGTATTTCTTCGTTTTTCTTTTTAAATATATGGTCAGTTTGAACGATAAAATCTACTTGATGCCAATTAGCACTAATTAGCACTAGATCTGGTTTTCTGGTCAGGATAGGGTTAATTGTGTGCATATCAAAGTCGCAGAGAATTTGCTGCGTCTCGTTTTTCTTTGACAATTTCAGATTCCTGCATTTACCATTCATCAGCGCGGCTAAATTCTAATCTGTTACACAATTCCTAGTCGATAACCTTCCCCATCCGATCAAGATTACTTCTGTACCCCTTTTTTTACCAGTCTAATCAATTCGCTTTTAATGTGATCCACTGTTTTATCTCTGTCACTCCATAGTCAACACTATCTCCTCTGATGCCTTTTATAATGTTTTGCTTCAAGATAATTGGTACCTATGTAATCATTTTGTGAAATGAGAAAAAGGATTCTGTTTCTCTTTCGATATTTCACATTCTTAGCTATGTCCGCGTCATCTTGCAAACTATTTGCTAAGATTGTTGCTTGAGATATACATTTTCTTCACCTTTTCGTTATTATTATTTACTCCTTTAGAGTTTTTCACATTAATGTTAGCTGACGGTTTTTCACTGGAATTTGAATGACAGCAAGTCTCATCAAGTCTCCAGGACTCGTCTCAGGATTCTGGCCGTTCTTAGCAATGCTGTCGTTTGGGTAGTCTCTACCCGTCCGTCAACTTCCAAGTACTCCAGGCCTTTTAATAATCCTTTAGTTATTGTGCCTAAAGCACCAATCAAAATTGGCTCAATCGTTACTTTCATGTTCCACAGCTTTTTCAATTCTCTAGCAAGGTCGAGGTACTTATCCTTCTATTCACATTCTTTCAGTTTTATTCTGTGGTCAGCCGGGACAGCAATATTATTATTATTAATATTGTTCACTCATTAGAGCTTTTCACATCAGCGATAGCCGATGGTTTTTCACTGAAGTCTGAGTGACAGCAATTATTATTATTATTATTATTATTATTATTATTATTATTATTATTATTATTATTATTTAGCCTTACTTATATATATATATATATATATATACATGTGTGTGTGTGTGTGTGTGTGTAAGCAATACAAATGTGATACATAAGCGTTTAAAATTCCTACGCTAAATCGAGTTTTCTCATAGCTGTTAGGTTGGTATATGTGTTGGCTGAGTTTCGATCCCAGGTTCTAGAATCTCGCGAATCTAGCCACACTGAAGATTTGTGATACAACGAATCAGTCTTTCTGTGGATGACCATATATCGTTTCTCTCTCTCTCTCTCTCTCTCTCTCTCTCACATCCCTTTAATTTCTTCCTCTCTCTATATTATTCTCTCTCTTATTACCATTTCGTTTATACAGCCAATAACCGTCCGATGTATTAGTATTATCTCAGCCTCTCTTTCTTTAATCTACGTTTTTTTTTCTGACCGACATATAGCGTTTTATTTTTAGACTGGCTTTTTACAAAACAAAAACGGGATTAAAACGCATAAGATGAGAATATCTACTTCTACATCTTCTTCTTCTTCGTCTTATTATTATTATTACCTGACTCGTTTGAGAGTTTTTAACACTCAAAGGAGTCTGAGTGACAGCAACATCTACAACATCTACAAGGAGATGAAAGAGGCTGTGACGAAGGTCACTGACACGTTCACACAAGAGGACTTCCGTGGGGCCTTCCAGAAGTTGTTGGAACGGTACAACAAGTGCAATGCCATCCGCAGGAGATTACTTCGAAGGGGACTCGAGTTTCATGTGTGTACCATCAATAAAAGTGCCCATTCGCAAAAAAATCTGGAAAATTATTTAATGATCCTCGTGTGGTACTATAGCTTCACGGCACCTAGTTGGCCGCTGGTCTCGTGATTACCACATGTGTCGACTGGTCTTTCTCTGTTTCTTTCCACGCCCACGTTGCTTTCAGATCCGAGGAAATGGTTCAGGAACCAAACCCGTTGCCATTGCATTCGCCATTTTGACACTGCCTAATTGCAGTTAAAACTCCGCCAGTCAACTACTTTCACTTCCAGTTTGTGGTGTTTGACTAAAAATTATCTAAACAACTGTGTAAATAAACGTTTCTTACTGGTTATAACAAACGCCTTATTTTCGTCATTTTTAAAAATTTGCTTGACAACTTTTTCTTCTCTCCAACACGAATTCCAACCTTCATCGACTGGACCTCATCCATCTTCTCTTTCCTCGGATCTGAAAGCAACGTGGGCGTGGAAAGAAACAGAGAAAGACCAGTCGACACATGTGGTAATCACGAGACCAGCGGCCAACAAGGTGTCGTGAAGCTATAGTACCACACCCGTATATGCATAATTAAACAAGAATTTTGTTACTATCTCATTTGGTGGGTTTGTGGCAGACCAAGTGCAGAATAATTTGGTGAGTCCTCAGTATCTGTGATAGAGGTATTATATAATAATAATACAGAGATATAGAAGTTTTATCTCTATATAATACAATGGATGCTTATCTTTGACCACTGGTTTCACGTTGTCTGCTTAAGATAATCATCAGGCAGAGAAAGAAAGATTTAAGAGAAATCGAAAAAATCGAAAAATAAAGTCTGCCGTGTGGCGCTAGTATCTTCATACACACACACATATACTAACGATCACATATAACACTACACACATTATCACGCAAATATAATCTACACACCAAAATCTTTCTTTCTCTACATGATGATTGGCATAATAAGATAGCATTAAACCAATGGTCGCAGATAAGCACACATACTGTTAAATATATACAAAAGCTAATGCATATTTATTTATTATTATTATATCACACACACACACACACACACACACACACACATATATATATATATATACACACACACACACACACACACATATATATATATATTCTTTAGAAAAATAGATTAGTTTGATAATTCATTTTGTCAAAGAGCATTTTTTTCATCATTCATTGTGGGAAAGCACGTGCAATACCCTGCCCTCATCAGCCGCCAACCAGGGTTATAACACAGTTTCGGTAGCTCAAGGCAGTATTGCCACTCCTGACACTACCAAGCAGCTTTGCCACCGGACAGGTTATTTAAAAGAAACGTGTATATATATATATATATATATATATATATATATATATATGCGCCACATCAACTAAAAGCAGAGATTATTAAATATTATTAAAATTTTAGTTTATAAAAGAGAAAATACATGAGGGTCGTTTAAAAATTTCGAAGTCTCCACTAGAAAAAAAAAAAAGTTAAACATTTCTGTTTTGGCTACACCCTTTCAAATATAGCTTACTATTTCTTGTTTTTTTTTTTTAGTTAGTATTAGTACATAGCCATGATAAATATTTCCAGCAATGCTCTTCTTTCTTGGTGAGATTCAAAAATTTCTAAAGAATCTTCGTAAAATGAATGACATGATCGGCGAACAGTTCAGTTATAAATCAGAATTCTGATGGAAGGTTTTATTCATTCATATTCTATAAACTTCTGTTTGAGAAAGCTGGAGTAGATCTGCAAAAGAACATTGCATTATCCTCTTTTCGGCTCCAAGAAAAAGGTTTAACAACCAAAAATTATACCAGTGACGAGAAAGTCAAAACTGAAACGATGAAATGGCTCAAAAAAATAGTCAACAAAATTTTGCTAGGCAGGGATACATGAAATCATTCAATGGTGGAACATCGGTATTGAGAGAAACGGTGACTATGTTTGGAAAAAGGGATGTGATTCACAGGGGACCAGCTTTATTTTGATTTATGATAGATTTTACTACCGCTAATTATTCCTGTACTAAAGATAAAGGCATTCATTTTTGACTAACCACCGTACATATGTGTATGTGTCTGCATGTATAATTTTATAAGGACATCCAGTACATAAACTAATATTTACAAAGTTTACGGGAGCAGTTTCCTTTGGAGAGCATATGGCGTTTTCAAAAAGCCCCCAGCCTCTTCTATCCACGCATGTCCTGGAGCTTCTGAATTTTGTCAAATAGGCTGTCATTCTATGTCACATAATTAGTTCGTAACACTGGATATCTTTATTCCCCTTAGTCAGAAATTATTTCTGCCGATGTTATTGTAGACGTTTTTCTTTCTTCTTCATCGACTTTTTCCTATAATTAAATAATTCAAGATGTTATAATCCACCTGCGTCTACATCTCATTCATTCCTCATTTGTCGGGAGAACACAAAAGGAGCCCAACATTCTTTTTGATTTGAGGTCAGACAACATATTTTTCATAACATCAGTGTCGCTACCCTAATAAACTTCTACTGCCGACAGAGAAAGACCACCCAAGAATATGATTCCTTTAATCTCTCATTTCAAAGAATTACCGTTGCTGCAGAATTTACTTTTTGGATACGTGTTTTATGTTCGGGAAGAGCAGTGTACGTCCTCTAACATGCAAACAAAGTAATAAAAAGACCTTTTAAAATCGTTCAGGTCTATGAAAAGGCATGTAAAATATTCACAGAGTCACACAGACACACACACACACACACACACACACACACACAGACAGACACACAAACACACAAATATATATATATATATATATATATATATATATATATATATATATATATATATATATATATATATATATACCGATCGATTGGCCTAATGGTAGAATGTTCGCCAATGGTTCAGGAGAAAAGAGTTTTATCCCCAGGTCGAGCCATACGGAGGACTCCTAAAATGGAACTTGATGCTACGTTGCTGAACACTCATCATTACAATATAGGGATCAAGGTTAAAGTGGAACAATCCTGGGAAAAGAATAGCACCCTCCTCTACACCTCGGTGTAGTAGCAAGTAAAAGGGGACCGTTCGATCGATCTCAATTACGGTCGGCAATATACATATGTGTGTGTGTGTGTGTGTGTGTGCCTATAGGTTACATCATTGATACTGAACACCATTTGATAAAATTTGGTCCACCATTAACTCACTAAGCGAGGTAGTGATAAACATAATCTCCACTATATATATATATATATATATATATATATATATATATATATATATATATATATATATATAGTAGAGTTTTATGGTGGACCAAATTTTATCAAATAGTGTTCAATATCAATAATGTAACCTTCAGACATAGAGGAATATATATATATATATATATATATATATATATATATATATATATATATTCAAAGATTGTTGTAGGTCCAAATGAACAATAAGGATATATTGTTAAATAGGAAGGTCTACGAAGAGATTTAAATTTTTTGAATTTATTTTTTTTGTTCTAGATAGATAATTCAAAAATTTCAAATCTCTCCGGGTACCTTCCTTTTTTAATATATATATATATATATATATATATATATATATATATATATATATATATATATATATATATATAGTATCATGGTTATGATCGTAAGAAATAAACGTGGACATCAGATTTCATATCATGCCTTGGTTGTTTATATATTAAATACCACATATACTCATGGAAATGGTAGAAATTCTACCTATTCTACCACTTGGTAAATAGAAGAACCGACTGGGCAATTTAATCTTTATACATACATATATATATATATATATATATATATATATATATATATATATATATATATATATATGTATGTATGTATATATTTAGGCAGCATTTCTTCGTTAATGCAAATTTCATTAAACATAATAGACATTTTATGCCTACATATTTTCTTTTGGATCCCTTCGAATTCCCGTATTACTTTTATCGTATTCGGGGGGAATTGATTTAGGTATTGTCCATAGTTGTATGTATCCCGAGTACTTTCTGCCCGACTTTGGGCCATCATCAGGGGAGAATCTGTTACAAAAGTGATGTAACTTTTGTTTTAGCAAATTACTACTGTGTAAAGACGTCTTTGCTGTTGGATATTATGGCGTTTGGAGATTATGGCGTTTTGTAACAGATTACTCAATAATTGTCTTTTTTTTTTTGATATTCTAAAGATCTCTTTTCTAGCAAGAAAATCCTTCAAGAGGGTTTTCAATTGCCCAAATATATCTGATATCCTTTTTTTTCACTAATGTGTAAACCTACGCCATCAAGCGCTCGATTCTTAACCATGGAAAAAATAAACAAAGTATTTTTCGTAAAGAACGTGTTTCCCTCTCACATAATAGATTCCGCCAATTTTCTCCTAACCGTCTCAAGCATATAAGCTATTCGAAGTTTTTGCAAAAGTCATAAATTCTTTGCTGCTTTAATTCACAGAGATAAGCTCTTTATCATAAATATGTTTTTACTGTTCACACATATATTTTAAAATTTCATACTTTCTACTGTTAAATGAAAAAAAAAATCAAAATTTAGTATCAATACATTTTATTTAGTCACAAATTATATATATATATATATATATAGATCATCATCCTCATCATTGATTTCTGCTAGCAAGGACTTCCCAGACCCTCTCCCGTCACTTGTCCCTATCGTCCTTCGCTCTCGGTTGGTCTTCCAGCCTAAATCCTGTATCAGAGCTGTTGTAGATATGTTCTAACAGTTCGCCCTACACTTTCTCGTTCGTGTGAGTGGGTGCACGTCAGTACATTGCTTATGGGTTCACCATTACTTCTAGAGCAGTGTTCCGTGCGTCTTGCTTGTCTAGTATGGATGGCTTTTGAGATGGGTGGTAGGTATCCGTACAGCAGCTGTTTTGTGGAATGCTGCCTCCAGGCTTTGTTCAATAAAGCTTGCAGCATTCTTGTGCAATTGCCGTCAAGTTTTCTCTCCATACGCTGAGTCAGCGTCTACGTGGTGCATGCATACAGTAGTAGTGACACCAACCCTGATTGAAAAAAAAAACTGTGCTTTAGTTTATCTGATAGGTTGACTTCCGTATGACCGATAGTCTATCCATAGCTGTCCTAGCTTTCGATAGTCGCATTTTGATATCATTTACGGTGGATGAGACGCTGCTTCCGCGGTAGATAAACATGTCCACAAGTTTCAGAGATCTACTATTTTGTGTGTGTTTTATAATTGCGGAATGATTGTTTTTTTATATTATCATTTTTCGTTGGTTATATCTTATCATTCGGTTTAGTTAGGTTTAGAATTATTCGGCTTAGTACACGGGTAAGGGCACACATTGAGCGCAGGTGTTCACGATCGCGCGCGGGGAGGATGTGACAATCACAGATGTCATAATAAAAACCCCGGATAGGATATAAGGACTGGGGATTTGATTGACATCATGCCCGGAAACGATGGGCTGAGGATTTTGGGTGATTTTTTAAAAAAAAAAAGAAGTTATTTGATTTTTGAAGCTGGACGAAACGAGTTGATTTTTGGACCTGGGCGAGGCCAGTCCAGTTGGGTCTACGAGATGCACCGCGCGTGGTGGGGTCAGATGAAACAGTCAGCATTATAAAATTTGTGTGTCTCTCTCCTCGTGTCGAAAACTTACACTTAAAGAAGGTAATAAAAGTTTCGTACCTGAACTACCGAGAGTCGTCAGTGTTTCGATTCTTTTTCGGATTCCTATGCATGTGAACGTTTCACGTATCTGTATATTTTACAAAACCACATCTGGATATGTTACATGTGTAGATGTCGCCTCTTTGTTTAAGGTGCATTAAGTCTTTTGTTTTGTTTGCATCGGCACCTGATGCCTGTTCCAGAATATCCTGTAGCTATTCGGCCTGGGGGCATGTTTTGCCAGAAGCGCTATGTCATCAGATTGTCTGCGTCTGTAATCGTTCGTGCGGAGTATCTTCTGCTTCATTCTTTGCCATAGTAAAGCCATTTTCTTTCATTAGGTCTGTCGACGTTCGAAGCACGTAATCTAGGCAGATAAAATCAGGTATGGAGCTAATGTGTCCCCTTGCAGCACACCTGCGACAATATCAAAGAAGTCTGTGACTTCTTTTTTACCATCATTATGGCTGCTACGGTTTCTTTGAGGAGACCGTAGGCCAGAAGTATTTGCTCCATCCACCCTAGTTGTATGGAGTCAAATGCCTTGGAAAAGTCTACATATATTGTCGTCTCGAGGTTTCTTGCACGAATACCTTCCAATATTTGGTGAATGGTAAGAATTTATGATATTAAGCTAATCTTTTACTTTCATAGACAAAATAAGACCTAAAATATGATTTTAAAAAGTTTACGTATAAAACAAGAACATTAACCGAGGAATTATCCTTGTTTTTGACACAAAGTACAGAAGCTAAAGATTTTTTTTTGTTGTTTTTTGTTTCTTTTTATGTTTTCTTTTCTTTAGGGAATGCTAACTGTCTGTTAATTTTAGTTCAAACATCGGATGTGAATTTGTGTTAAATGTTGGGTCTTTTTATAGATATGAACGCACGTGTTGTTCCTCAGTATTCCATTCCACACACACCCCACACTCAGTTGCAATCTTCAAGACATTCCGTTTTTTGCACTAACTTATTTATTCAATGACTGTGCAGAATTTTGAAGAGAAGTAAAAAAAAAAAAAAATCATTTTAGCTTGTTTATTTTTAGATAATTCACATGAGTGACAAGTAAAAGAAAAAATATATACATAAATTTTTGTTAAATTCATTTCCATTCAGTCATCGATAATCTTAAATAAATAAATAAATGAATAAATAATTCAAGCATCATAAATATCATTATCATCATCATGTCGTGCCGCCAGCACGGATATCCCTGACCCTCACTCGCCACTTCTCCCTATCATTCATCGCTTTTGGCTGGTCTTTAGGGTTACATCCCGTATCCTCATATAGCTACTGTATGTATGTTCGAGCTGGTCGTCCTGCTTTTGCTTAGGCATATGGGGAGGGGGTCCATAGGAGTACATCACTGATGAGCTCGTCCTTGCTTCTCCAGCAGTGTCCTACGTGTCTGGTTCGTCTAACTTGTATAGTTTTCGTGATGGGAGCCAAGTGGCCGTATAGTTGGTGTCTTGTAGGGTGTTGACGCCAGGACTTGTTCAATATTGCTGTCAATATTCTTGTGTAATTGCCGTCTAGCTTCTTCTTCAGCCGTTTAGTTAGCATCATAAATATAGTTAAATTCAATTCTACACGCTCATTGATAAAAAAAAAAGATGGTTTGATTTCTTTGTTTAATGGCATATCAACCTTTATAGGTTTTTTATTGCCAAGGCCATTCTCCTAGAAGAACAGTAGTGGTACTATTTAACCCATAGCTGGAAGGATAAGGGGGTTCATACCTTTCCCAAGGGTATTTGGCCGAAAGTGAACATAATAGCGCAACTGGAGTACGAACTCACATACTACGATTCCGCAGTCCATCGTTTTAACCATTACACGACCAAAAAAAAAAAAAAAAGATGTGAACATTGATATGAACGTTAGAATTCCAAACGCCTACTTACAATCGAAACAAAAAAAGCTTTAAAAAGTTAATGACTCGTCAAAAAATATGTATATACTTAAATTACTATTAGATTAAGTCAAGTTATAGTTAGAATATATTTGAATATTAAAGTTAAAAATATTGTTAAATGCATTTTTATACATTAATCGCTAATCTATCAAAAAATATTAATGATAAATAAAAGAAAAATATACTTGATTATATTTAAAATATGGATAAATTACATTTAACTATTATAGATAAAAGTATATTTAGATTAGTTTCTATATGTTCATTGATTAACTATGAAAAAATTATAAAAATAAAAATAAAATGAGTGAGTGGGTTTAGTATTTCATATTTTTATAATTATGATTATTTGTATTAGTATTATTAGTATTAATGTTATTATTACTTTTATCACCGACATTTTGTACTATTCACACACACACACACACACACACACACACACACACACACACACACACACACACTATATATATATATATATATATATATATATATATATATATATATATATATGGATAAAAAAATCCGACAGAATGAAGAAACCAGAAAAAAACATAATCCAAATAGGTGAATTTATAATGAGGTTAACTCGACTTTGAACATTACGATTTCAGTAACCGTTATCAGGACTTTGATATCAGAATAGTTCACATAGCGAAACGATTAACGTCGACTTCACATCGTAGTGAATACACCTATTTAGATTAAGTTTTTTTCTGCTTTCTTCATATACTTACTGCATTCAATACATTTCCAGACTTTTTTGTACAGGCATTTAAAATTGTCGTATACTCTTAAAAATTCAGTATGTTATTGCTATACATTTTATGAGATGACTGACCAATTTTTATGATTTCAAGTTTAAATGAACAGCTACAGCTGCAACTGGAATACACCCTACTAAAGCCTGATTGCCATTGCTGATGAATTTCAAAAATGCAATGTGGACATGAGGACACTTTAAAAGAACGATATGCAACAAAGTTCTGTTTTAAACTTGGAAAAAATGCCACGGAAACTGCTTTTCGACCATCTTGCATGAATCGAGCATCAGTTTTTGAGTGGGATAAGAGATTCAAGGAAGGCAAGGAGTCTGTGAGGGATGATGAGAGGAGTGGGAGGAGTAAAGAAGTCAATACACCAGAGTTGATTGGCCAGAGGGTTAGGGTCACTATGTTGAGGTTTTAAGAGAGTTCAGGAAGTGATTCCGTTGGAAGAAACCAATTCTCTTCAAATCGAGTCAGTGGAATTTCCACCAGGACAATGCACCAGTCCCCAACTCCATCTTCCTTATAGACTATTTGACCAAAATGGGCATCAAGACAGTTCCTCACTGTCCCTATAGTCTAGACCTTGGTCCATGTGACTTTTGTTTATTCCCTAAGCTCATAGGCTGTCGTTATGAGACAAATGAGTAGATTAAAGAGGCTGTGACGAAGGTCATTGACACGCTCACACAAGAGGACTTCCATGGGGCCTTCTAGAAATTGTTGTGAAGGTACAAGTGTATTGCAGCCGGAGGAGATTACTTCGATGGGGACTAGAGTTTCATGTGTGCACTATTAATAAAAGTGACCATACGAAAAAAGTGTGGAAATTTATCTAATGTCCTCGTAAATATATATATATATATATATATATATATATATATATATATATATATATATATATATATACAGAGAGAGACAGAAATAAAGAAGACGAGGGTTATTAAATAAATAAGATTTTCTTTATTTAAATACTTTTTTCAGAATTTTTGCCCCAAAATATTTACTCGGTTATGTTTGATGCTGGTTTGTTGCAGAATTCCTTTTAAACTTCCTAAAAGTATTGTTTTTGAGGCTATTCAAAATGGTGTCCAGTCAAAGCATACATCACGCTAAAATAGAGATTTGCACCGAAACTTTTGGTGACTAACTTGTGTAATCCATGTAAGAATTACAGAATAATAAGTTTATAGAGAGAAGCATGTTTTCAGCGAATCAATTTAACAAACGGAATATACCTGGGTATGCCACGACGAGCCTGAGTTGAAAAGGCGGTCCAAAGAATGGAAACAGTTTTGACTCTTCTGTAATAAAAAAAAAGTTCCGGGCTTAGCAGCCAGTAAAGCAGGTAACTCTGATATTTGAAAAAGATTCAACTTTAAACAGAGATTTCCAGTTGTAAAATTCTATGGATACATTTACCTCCTTTATTGAATGATCTTCTTGTATATATATATATATATATATATATATATATATATATATATATATATATATATACGCGGCGTTCAATCCTTAGTCGAGTCATACCAAAGACTCAAAACATGGTACTCGATGCCTCCTTACTTAACACTCAGCATTATAAGATACAGATCAAGGATAAAGTGGAGCAATCCAGGGAAAGGAGTAGCGCCCACCCCGACACCTTGGTAAAGACGTTATAGACAAAGGAGCCTTTGGGTCACCCTCGACTATGGTCGCCAACTTTACTTACATATATATATATATATATATATATATGATAGCAACGTTCTTCCACGGACCTCTACTCATAGACGCACCACTGTTGGCCGACTAGCGAGGATTTACTTACATCAGCATTGAGCTTAAACTTGAAGTTTAGTGGAACTGCCGGGAGTGATGGATGATTAGGATTCAGTAATCATAAAAAGAGGGAATGTTTTATATATATATATATATATATATATATATATATATATATATATATATATATTACCGTTCTAATCTAAGTATTAAACTAATGTAAGCATTAATCTAATCTACGCATTAATCTAATTTAAGGATAACTTTTCCCATCATATATTTATTTTGAAACTAATCTCCTTCCTTGACTGACGAGTATTAATCTACGCGACCATATATCAGTGTAATTTACAAATTACAATTCTCATTTGGGTTTGAATAGATACTGACCCAAATAAATATATATTCTTATATAATTAAAATAAGAATTTGGCCAATAGTTCTGTACACATGCAAACACGAACACATGCACACACACATGCACACTCTCACACATACACATTTATTCTTCTATGTGTGGGTGTGTGTTGTGTGTGCACTTGGATTTTTCCCACAAAAGGAGGATGTGAAGCAAACATTTCTCACTTGGTTAGTTGCCTTATCCAGGGTGAGTAACCTATTCCGCATTACTCTTTGCTTGGATGTGTCCTCATTATGTAATGGTTATATCGTTAGACCGTGGAATCTTGCTAAGCGGGTTTGAATTCCAGTCGCGCTATTACGATCGCTTATAAACAAGTACATTTGGGAAAGGTCGGAAGCCTTAATCCTTCCAGTGTAATATAATGCCCGAGGGATTTGGTTTTATGCCTTTGAGTTTAGTTACGCTGAGATCCTTTCGGCTCAGTGAATGGGTTACTTAGGTGCAACATTAACACAGGTGTTCACGCGCGCGGGTGGAGCGGACGTGTCACTCAGAGATGTCCCAATAGCCCAGATGGGAAACGGTGCTAGCGAGTGCGAATGACGTCACGCACTGGATGCACAGGGATGATTTTTGGGAATTTTGAAAAAGTCAGTTAGTTGAGTTGAGAAATAGACACCGGACGAGAAGGGTCGACTTTCGGAGTTCGCAGAGGCCATACGAATTTGTGCGCTACGGGCGCCGCACGAGATGTGGGGCGGATGACAAAGTCAGAATAGAAAGAATGTGTATCTCTCTCCTTATGTCGAAGAACCTTTAAACTCAAAGGCAATAAAAAGTTTCGTACCTGAACTAAGAAATCATGTTTTTCGTGTTTCGAGATTCCTATGTTCTATCTTCATGGACATTCGATGTACGTTTTACACATAGCCATATCATGGCTATGGTACACCAGTTATAGGTGAAATAGTACCATTGAGGGATAGACTTAGCAGTAAGTAAGCCAAGAAAGTTGATATGTCATTAAAAACAACAAACTACCATTAACTCAACGGGGAACATCTCCACTCTAGAAGGAACCCCTCTTAAACTAGTAAACAAATTCACTTACCTAGGAAGCAGCGTCTAATCAACCGAAAAGGACATCGAAGCGAGGTTAACGAAGGCATTTGACAGCTATCAATAGGCTATCGATTATATGGAAATCAGATCTAACCGATAAAATTAAACACAGTTTCTTCCAGGCAGCGGTAACATCGATACTGCTATACGGGTGCACTACATGGACGCAAACAAAACGTCTAGAGCAGAAGTTAGACGGCAATTACACAAGAATGCTGCGTGCAATCTTGAACAAGTCCTGGCGGTAACACCCAACAAGACACCAACTGTATGGCCACCTGCCTCCTATCACAATAACTATTCAAGTTAGACGAACCAGACATGCAGGACACTGCTGGAAAAGCAAGGACGAGCTCATAAGAAATGTACTCTTATGTACCCCCACACATGGCCGTGCAAAAGCAGGACGACCAGCACGAACATACATTCAGCAGCTATGTAAGGATACGGGATGTTGTCCTGAAGACCTGCCTAGGGTGATGAACGATAGGGGGGAGTGACGAGAGGGGGTCAGGGGTGTCCGTGCTACCAGCACGACATGATGATGATGATGATGACCATTAACCCATAGCTATGGTCTGGGTGCAGTAGATAAGAAATTGATTCATTGTTTTTTTAAGAGTGTTTCTGCGAAGTGATGCGTCAGTAGCCTCTTTAAGGATCGGCACGCAGCTGAATAATTCCATTCCCTTCAATGATAATCGTTATACTAAGTACGCCACCCAATTTATATATATATTTATATATATATATAGTTTTTTTCCTTTTTTAAAATACCTATAATTCTTTTCTTAACAATAATATTTACGGAAATGAATTGATTGGAATTTCCATTAGACTTACTTTTCAGTTACCTCATTATATATATATATATATATATATATATATATATATATATATGTGTGTGTGTGTGTGTGTGTGTGTGTGTGTGTGTGTGTGTGTTCGCGTTTTCATATACTTGATTTGAACTGTGTTTTTATGTGAATAACTATTAAAAAGAAAATCTAAGTAACGTTTTTCTTCCATGGCATCAATTTATTTTCCAACATGATCTTCTTCCTGAGTCTTCACTTTTCTTGGACAATCATATATGCTTACATTGCGTAGTGAACATTTCAGATTAAACTTTGGAAAATAAATGTCTATGACCACAGAATTATTGATACACCGTCGCAAGGATACATATTTATCCACGTACTACAAAATTACAACACCGACTTGGAAATTATCTTACTATGAATAATCTTCGAGATTTAAGAGCCAAAACGCTTTCATCGGTATTTGCTCTAATTAATTTTCTGGAATCAGCAGAACTTGGAAGAAGATCACAGACGCTGAGTGCTCATTTGATATGAAAAAAAGCTATATCTTTGTGTAGAAGAAGAAGCAATTTGTGGATATACGCTATAGAAATACGCCTGAAGTCGGGTTTTGGTAAAATAGAAACATTCCTTAAAATGCCCCAAGACAAATATCAGCGTATTCACTCGAATCATTAAATGTATTATTAGCATAAACACACGTGAGCTGGTTATATAGGTGATTGGTGATGGGCAGTGGGTGAGAGGAAGCAAGAGGAAAAAAGGCAACGGTAGTAGGAGAAGAGCGGGAAAAAAAAGAACAGTCCTAATTACATGTATGACGAAAAGAGAGGAAGGTTATATAGCAATTGTTCAAACATAGTGTTCACCTTTGACTGCATCAATATCAACTTTGTTAATAAGCCGGAGTGCAAAGACGGCCTGCGGATAAATAGAAGTTAAAGTGAGATCGACGGGTGCATCTAATTAGGATGTTGTTTGGGCAACATTTGGAAAACAACATGTCTGAATGCACATGTACAATGATTAATATATATATATATATATATATATATATATATGAGAGAGATCAAATTATTGCTTATTTAATGTGTTTCTATTGGATGTATTGTTCTTTATATTTCAGGACACTCTAAATCGAAACTTTATCATAATCTACTCAAGACATATATATATATATATATATATATATATATCTGTGTTTGAGTGTGTATATATCTGAGAGAGAGAGAAAGAGAGAGAGGAAGAGAAATAGATTAAGAGGGAGGGTGAGAGAAAGATGTGAGTAATCAAGTCATTTTTCTCGTGTTTCTTTTGGGTAATTTTTTTTACTTTTTAAAGAGTAAGCATGAAGCGTAAAAATGTATAGTTTTGTTTTGAATAGGATTACTAAAATAGGGCCAAAACCAATATATAGATAGTTAGATAGATAGATAGATAGAAACACTCATGTATGAATATAAACGCACGGAACACACTCTTGTAAAAACATACAATAACACACATAAAAAAAACAACATTTACTGAAGCCAAAGATTGTCTCAGAGAGTTAACTTCAACAGAACATCCACAGGCACTGATCCTTGTGTTGAGAAGAACCACAAAGCTATCAATGCACTTGCCACAATAAAAGCCAAAGGGCATGTCCAAATCAATCATTTGCTTCCTGAAGACTACTCTTAATCAGAAACATGTGTTGAAGCAAAACAATTAAACCAAAATCACTTGTGGAGCGACAACCAAGCTCTATGACTGGGCCCTACTCAACAACAGAGATATTAGAGATAAATATGCATTAGAATTAAGAAACAGATTCGAAGCACTACAAGAGAAGGCAGAAAAAGGTACCCCAAATGACGAATATGAAAATTTTGTAGAAGCACATCTTGAGACAGCAGCAAAGTGTATTCCAACAAAACCTAGAACTAAATATAGAGTCCCTTGGGAAACGCTAGCGGTTAGAGAAAAACGTGCACTCGTGAAAACTGCCTCCAAAAGCTATCAAAACAACCCAACAAACACAAATGCACGAAAACTAGAAAAGGCACAACATCAATTAACAGGAATATATCTAAAAGAACAGGCAGAATACATACAAAATCAGATAGCTAAGATTAGAGACTCGGTTGAAGATAGACAATCCAGGATAGCCTGGCAAACAATAAACGAAGTAAGTAGAAGGAAGAGCACAGCCAAAGCAAAATTGAAAGCTGCAAGCCAACAAGAAAGAGTAAAACTGTGGGAACAGCATTTCAAAAATCTACTAGGAAACCCACTGGAAATAACGGATGAACCGATCACCAGAATTATTAGTAAGCAATTAGACGTTAAACTAGGTCCTTTCACCAAAGAAGAACTCGACTCAGTTCTCAGAAGAATTGAAAATAGGAAAGCTGCAGGGCTAGACGAGATCCCCCCAGAAGTGTGGAAGACTAGACAATTCGACGATATTCTGCTCCGGCAATGCAACGCAGTCTATAGACAAAATAGGATAGAAAGATGGACGAAGGGATGCATCCTTCCTTTCTCTAAAAAAGGCGACCTCGGACTAGCCAAGAACTACCGAGGGATAACACTTACATCCATAGCAGACAAAATCTACAATGCCCTACTACGAAACCGCATAGAACCCAAAATAGACAACATCCTTAAGAAAAACCAAAATGGCTTCCGGAGAAATAGATCCACTACATCACAAATACTGACCATCCGTAGAATCCTTGAAGGCGTTCGGGCAAACAACTTACAGGCGACATTACTATTTGTCGACTTTACCAAGGCCTTCGATTCCATACACAGAGGGAATATGGAGCAAATCCTACTAGCACACAGCCTACCAAAAGAAACCGTAGCAGCGATAATGATTCTCTACAGAAACACCAAAGTGAAAGAACGTTCACCAGATGGAGACACGGAATACTTTGACATTGTTGAAGGAGTACTACAAGGAGACACACTAGCCCCGTACATCTTTATCATCTGTCTAGACTATGTGCTTAGGACTTCGATCGACAAAATCAGAGAAAATGGCTTCGAGCTGACTAAGAGAAGAAGCAAAAGGTACCCCGCAAAAACAATCACGGACGCCGACTACGCTGATGACTTGGCGTTACTAGCGAATACGCCTAATCAAGCAGAGACACTACTTCATAGTCTGGAACGAGCCGCAGCTGGCATTGGCCTCCATGTCAATGCAAACAAAACTGAATATATGTGTTACAACCAAATGGGCAACATTGCCACACTAGACGGAGCCTCTCTGAAACTAGTAGACAAATTCACCTACCTAGGAAGTAGCGTCTCATCAACCGAAAAAGACATCGACACACGACTGACGAAGGCATGGACAGCTATCGATAGGCTCTCGATCATATGGAAGTCGGACCTAACCGATAAAATGAAGCGCAGTTTCTTCCAGGCAGCGGTTGTGTCGATACTGCTATATGGATGCACCACATGGACGCTAACTAAGCGGCTGGAGAGGAAACTAGACGGAAATTACATCAGAATGTTGAGAGCAGTATTGAACAAGTCCTGGCGACAACACCCCACGAGACACCAACTATACGGACACTTGCCGCAAATCACGAAAACTATACAACTTAGACGAACCAGACACGCGGGACACTGCTGGAGAAGCAAAGTCGAGCTCATAAGCGATGTACTCCTGTGGACCCCCACATATGGATGTGCAAAAGTAGGACGACCAGCTCGAACTTACATACAGCAACTATGTGAGGACACAGGATGTAACCCTGAAGACCTGCCGGAGGCGATGAATGATAGGGAGAAGTGGCGAGATAGGGTCAGGGATATCCGTGCTGGCGGCGCGACATGATGATGATGATGATATATATATATATATATATTTATATTATGATTTTAAAACGTTCATGACATCGTGCAAACGTTTTTTAAAGCAATATTTAGTTTCTATACCCACCATAAGATCATATATATATATATATATATATATATATATATATATGTGTGTGTGTGTGTGTGTGTGTGTGTGTGTGTGTGTGTGTGTGATATCACTTTGTTCAAATATGTTGGTTTGAAGCGTTAAATACAGATATTAGAAAAAGAACAAAATATATATTTTTTTTTTGTTTTATAACATAGCTTACTCTGTCATTTCTTTAATGCTAAAAATACTTCTAGAAGAAGAGCAGAGATACTAATTAATCCATAACATAGAGGATGAGAGGCTTTTAACGTTTCCTAATGTATTATTTAAAAAATAGCCTCTATAGAGCGAACGGAATACGAACTCGCATACTTCGTGGCTCCTGTCCAGGACTTTAGCCATCACATGACCAGGACTTACTCACAATACAATTTTAGTTTAAAAAAAAGAAGTATTTTTTATGTTTGAACAAATACTTAACAATAATTCGCTTTATAAGTTTATATGGGGCAGATTTGTTGCCCCACCACCTTGTATTGAAGTCGGAATTTCTTCTTCTAACTGACCGGTTGCATTACTTAAGATAAAAGTCACAGCCACACCATACTATTAGCTATTGCGAGAAAAAAAAGTTTGATTACAATCGCTAGGGTAATAGCACAAGAGTAAGGCAGCGGTCACATCGATACTGCTATATGGCTGCACTACATGGACGCTAACAAAATGGCTGGAGAAGAAGCTAGACGGCAATTACACAAGAATGCTACGTGTAATCTTAAACAAATCCTGGCGGCAACACCCCACAAGACACCAACTGTACGGCCACCTGCCCCCTATCACGAAAAATATTCAAGTTAGACGAACCAGACATGCAGGACACTGCTGGAGAAGCAGGGACGAGCTCATAAGAGATGTACTCTTATGGACCCCCACACATGGCCGTGCAAAAGCAGGACGACCAGCACGAACATACATTCAGCAGCTATGTGAGGATACGGGATGTTGTCCTGAAGACCTACCTAGGGCGATGAACGATAGGGAAGAGTGGCGAGAGAGGGTCAGGGATATCCGTGCTACCAGCGTGATATGATGATGATGAATAAGTAAACTGTCACCATAAAGATTTGAACGTGGCTAGTCGTGATCAGTTTTCAAGTCGATGCTAATTATTTCACGAACCTTAATAAATCCCAACGTATTCGATATCAATATGCTTTATAACACAGAGATATCACAAATGTTCCACTCATACTGGAACATAAGTGTATTTACAAAGCTATAAAGAAAGGAAACAGCATTGTAAATCAAATTTATAGTAAATACTGTGCTAAACTATGAGTCATTAAAAGTATTAGGAAATCTAAATGATTGTGTCAGACGTTAGCCTCATGGTACCAGTCTACCCCTTGCACTATGTTGGTTTTAAGAAAGGACGTGTCTCCCGTAGAAATCTTATGAATATATGAATGACGAATTCCATATAGAATTTGGTAGCATTTATTTCTCAACACATTGAGAATTTTACATTTTGATTGATAGAGTGGTAAACAACGACACTTAATCTATTTAGAACGGTCATATTTGTTTAAATGCTGAAGCCCTTGATAGTATATAACATAGAGCACCATTTCTGTTGATTGGGCAACCGATAACTGCTGTCTTTAGTGCAAAATTACTTGAAATAAAAGTTATCATAATGACGGTTATAATATACTAGTTTGACATAAGGCCAGAGTTTTATATCATCCAGTGAAAATAAAACGCACTCAGAAAAGAATAACGTTGATATCTTCTAATTTTTTCAGCAATATTTTGTCACTAACACACATATATGTAAAGTAAAGTAAAGTCGGCAACCTTAGTCGAGGTTGACCCTCAGGCTCTCTTTTCAATAGCTACTACTCTAATGTGTAGTGGAGGCCACTACTCCATTCCCTGTATTGCTACACTTTGTCCTTGAACCTTACCTTATAATGCTAAGTGCTAAGCATGGCGGCGTCAAGTACCATTTTTTAGGCCTTTGATATGACTTGACCTGGGATTGAACCTCGGTCTCCCGGACCATTGGCGAACACTCTACCCATGTAGACATACTGAGATAAAAAAAGAAAGTGAAGAATGTATTCTTGAACATTGACTCAAAAGAACCCTATATAATCTTATATTTGCTTGATAAAGTACTAACTTCGGCGCTAAATCTTTTAAGGTCGGCACTAAAGCCGAAATTCACGTTGATGTATTGCTTATTACTGAATTGATTTTAAAGTCATATCAAACCGTTTGGGTGATCTTAGGTCGAGAGTTTAAGAAACCACGTTTATTGTACGTTCATATGGACGTTTTTTGTGTAGTTGATTCTAAAGAAGTCCTATAAAATATGAGTATTTTTCATACAGGTCTGGTTGACCATAAAACGAACTACCACTCCGGGTTAGTGTTGATTTGGTAGTAATGGCAATTAAAAGATACTGTAGACTCTTTAGATCTTCAGATCTGAAACTTCACAATCAGATTAACTTTAAAGTCTTACCCAGGACATTTATTTATGGAGCGTCTCATTCATCTGCAAGGTGGGGGAGATATCGCTTAGATTGCTATTTATTGTAAGGTGAAGGGTAATCAAAAATTACTTTTTCAGAGCCTAATGAATAATAATAAAAGTTGTTAAAGCAAGTAATGTAATTTATTAGTTTGGACAAGGGCAAAACCAGAAGTCAATCAAAGAGAATTGACACCACTAAAAACATGTACAACACAAAAGTTCGTTTCTCTCTTTTTGTTATATCTAACGAATGTCAGAATGACATTTGACAGGAAGGCATGTGACTAATATTAAATAGATAAACACACACACACACACACACACACACACACACACACACACACACACACACACACACACACACACACACACACACACAGACATATATATATATATATATATATATACACATTCTCGTTTATCTATTTACGATTAATGAATTGCTGTCTTGTTAAATGTCAATTGAACATTCGTAAAATATGTCAGAGTATATATATATATATGTATAACGAAAAGAAAGAGAAGAAATATGAACTTCAACTTAAGTCGCCCAAATAACCTTAGATAAACATGAAGACCTAACCTTTGAAACGTCCATAGACCAGGTACCATAGAAAATTAGTGTGAGACAAGTATTCCGACTGCATTCCAACCGGATGGGATTATTTTGCGCATGCACAGGATAAAGATATCTCATTGGTCTACGGACACAGCTGAATCCCAGTGCGCATGCTTGCTAAAGCATTCTTTCGTGAAAGATTCTGTGATCTCGACGTTAAGCAATTTGCATGGCAGGGCCATGCTGGCATTTTTTCAATCTTTCTTCCTCCACTTTTTTTTTTATTCGAAAAACTAACTGATGTGACTTATTAGGGGCATGAGGCAATCATTCGGCATTTTCCAAATAAAAAAGATAGAGAAAATATGGGAAAGAAATCAATGTAAAGGAACCAAAAGGACAATAAGAGAAAATAAGCCAAGGTAGATAGAACTGAATGAAATGACAGAAGGAAAGGACGTGAACTGTATGTATTTGTTTATTTTTAATAATGAGGCAAAAGTAGAAGGATATAAAAAGTGTATGAATGGCCTAAGAGATGAGTCATATGATATTCTAGCGGGACAGATCATAAATGAAAGGAAAGACGATAGTATTTCGCTGGCAATTTCTGATTTTTTAGACGATATCAGAAGTTACTAGTTGAAGTACCCATTTACGCAGTGAACAAAATATGTTTTTTTGATTGTGTTGGTTGGTCGTTTGGGCTTTATGGCATATCAACCTTTGTAGGTTATTTGACGCCAAATACATTTTTATACAAATAGTCCTTTTTCAAAAAATTCAATTTAGCATGAGTACACAAATTGATTGTCAAAAATATTTCTATTTCAAGCTATTTAGTTTATTCAAACAGTTCTAATTAAGCTAATTCAGTTTTGAATAAGTATTGATTTTGTTTACCCACAGTTAAATGTCAAAACAATTTCTATTCTGGCTTTTTCATCTGCACCCCCATCACGTGCGCACCCGTCGCAAGGCCTCTGCGAGCAAGCGAAAGTCAATCGTCTGCTTCCGAGGCAGGACTCAACTCAACTAACTGACTTTTTCAAATCTCCTAAAATCCTCCGCGCGCTTCGGGTGCGTGACGTCATTCGTACTCCCTAGCCCGTTTCCCATCTCGAGTTTCTATTGTGACATCTCTGAGTGACACGTCCACCCCGCGCGCGCGCGTGAACACCTGCGTTAATGTTGCACCTAAGTAACCCATGCACTGAGCCGAAAGATTGTCAGCCTAACTAAACCCAAAGGCATAAAACGAAATACCTCAGCCATTATATTACACTCTGTATTAGCATTTTATTGAAAGAAGTTAATGTTGTTCTACAAAAAAAATCATTGAGATTCAGATTATTTCATTTATGTCTGCAACACTGAAGGTTTTTTTTTTTTTTCATTTAAACATTTTCCATATAGAAACGATTATCATCGATCTAATTTGAATGTACCCCTAGCTGGGAGAAGCAGAGGTATATTCATAACTTTCCCAAGGTAGCTAACACTATCTTATGCAAAACTCTCGTTTAATATTTCAACTCGAGTCATTATCCTTAAGGTCATTACCGTTGGTAATAATCGAGTTCACTTCCTATGATAATGACCATAATACAATAAAGTATTTTTTTAAATTCACAAATTTTACCCTACAGTTAATTAAAATTTAATTAAAGATATATCATACTAAAATACTTATTTAACTTATATCTGACTAAAATACTTATGGACAAGCATGAACATTAAATTAAAATCCTTATAAACTAATCTTTATTTAATTTATTTAATTTTTTTTGGGGGGGGATGGTAGGAATCCAATCATTCTCCCTCCAGCTATGGGTAAATAGTAGGGCAGACTAGGTTCTTCAAACTTGGTGAGGCAACTAGTCTAGGAGAAGGAAAACTCTGAATTAAAACCCGTTATACTCCGCTTAAAAATTGACCTTGAGTCATATCCTGCCCGAGCGGAGGGGTTGGTAAATATGATAAACTAATTTTTATGGCTATAACTGTTCCCATCGCAAGCAACGATACCATCCACCATTTATTAAGAGAAGACAAGTAAATTCATCCAACTTATTAATAACTATGATTAATAATTATGATTAATCACTATAATTATTACATATTAACGGTACAATAATTATGAAAACATTACTTCTTTCAATACTAAAGTAATAATCTTTTTCAAAAAAAAGAGAGAAATAACTGATAAAAATATTTTCTTAAAGGATTCAATTGTCGTTTGATAACTAAACACAGTAAAATAATATATAGGATCGTATCATTTTTCGTACAATATCATTAAAATGAAATGATTTAAAGAATAGGATAATTCCTAACACAGTTTAAATATTAATAATAATTGTGTTGAGATCCGCGTTGGTTTCTTCACCGAGACTTCATTTAAAAGATGTTTATAGAGAACTCATCAATACATATGAACGCCCTGCCTGCAGATTTTATGATACCCTGGCTGTATTCGGCGAGAGACTGGTGAGTTTCTCTACTCTAAAAGTAGGTGTTATGGGTCTTTTGGTTGGGTTTGTTTTGGTCTTATGGCATATCAATCAATATTGGTTATTTAATGCCAAATCATGTCTTTACATATATATTAAATTTATGATTTTTAAAAACTTTTTGTTGATACTCAGTAAAGAATCAAACTGATCTATTTCTAAAACAATTCAGTTTAGCGTAAGATTTTGTTTGGTTACAGTTTAAATGTCAAACAGTTCTATTTTACCCATAGATAGGAGCCTAGAAGGTCCTATCATTCCGGCCCAGAATTGATTTGGGAGTTATGGCAATGAAAGAATACTCCACATTCCCCAAAGATTGTATAGTGTCACATACAGAAAACTCATATGATTTTTACTTCTCTGCAAAGACGCAATCGTTGTATTCTACAGCCCAAGTCGTTGGGCCATGTTTTGGGTATGACAAAAGTGCATATTATAGTGACATTCCAGTTCTGGAGATTTGGTGGATGTGGACAACTCGTTTATTACTATTACACTTATGTCAACTCTGACCGGGATTGGTACTTCCGGTTATGGTTCCATCTTTGGGTCAAATTGATACGTTTAGAATTATTTTTATCAATAGGTTCTTATGAAAAAAGACCAATTCTTAAACCAATCAGTCAAATAAAAACCGAAAATAAATTAATATTTTGAAAAGGTTTCCCTAATCAATACCTACACAAAGATGTAATCATGAACGAATAATTAATGCAATTCTCAAACTTCTCAGCATAAAATAATCCTTCACAGGTTGATATGGATACAAAAAATCATTTTTAACATATTATCCTTTTTAATCAATAAACTTAATCTAAAATATCCCATTGTTACCTTTAGGAAAATATTGCATTGGGAAAATTTTCTGTGAATATATTAAAAATAAGAATAAAAATAAAATGAATAAGTTACAAAAACGTGGCAGTTTCCTAGGGAGCCTTGGACATGAAGCAATAATGTGTATGCCAAAACATGATTTCCTGGAACCGAAGGAAATTTCGGGTCAGTAAGCAGTGACCACTTCGATTTAAAGGAAATCTTTCTCTTGGCTGCTAGCAAGGTAGTAAACGTACTCCTCAGTTCCCAAACTTAGCAGTAAGTTGTGACTCCTAAGAGTACACGCCTCTGGTAAACATGCCTCACCGTACATACGACAAATCCTCGAACTTGAAACTCACCAAAAATGAATCCTTGATCTATTTCAATTCTTTGTCTTCGAGATGCGACTATCTATACTGGTACGGGAATCATTCCCTACCACAGAATAGTCGGTAAACCCTAAATAACATTTAAGTTAAAAGGTATCCTTATTTCTTTCTATCTTTCCATCTTAATTCTCTTGCGGCTTCCCACAAACAAAGAGGACAATTTAATGGGGTAAGAAGAAGAAAAAGGAGACTGATACGAAACATAATCATCCTAATAGGACCAACAACCGACAATCAGTACAACGAGTAAATGCCAAATATATTCAACCCAATAATTTCAAATAAAATTTCATAGATTAATTGTTCAATACAATAACATTTCATAGATTAATTGTTTAAGCCTGTGGCTGTATTGAACAATATTCCTTATTAGTTGAATAAATTATTAAATAAAGTTAACCTCAAAGGACAATTAAATCTGTGTAAAAACTCTTGAGAAGTTATTCAAAAGTGTAGCATCCAAATCTCAGTAGACCAGCAAGTAAATAAAAGTGAGTAAACATTGGAAATGAGAAGAAGGAAGTAAAGAAAAAATTAAACAAAATAAAACTTTAAAATGTACAATTGAAAAATAATATTAATCTAAAAGAAGGAAGAAAAGAATAGCAAAAACATCAGAAGAAATAAAAGAAACAGCAAACGAAAGAAAGGTAAAGTAAAGGAAAGACAAAGAAAAAAGGAAGAAAGAAAAACCAAATAATGATAGAAAGAAAGAAAAAAAAAGAAAGAAAAAAGAAAAAAGAAATATGGAAAATAGAAAGAAACAAGCAAACCAAATAATAATCGTGTAAAAATAGATAAATGGGGAAAAAAAGTTAAATAGGATAAGCAGAAACAAAAAAAAAGAAAGACAATATAACAATAGAAATAACGAAAAACGAAATGAAAAAAAAGATAGAAAAGAAAAAAGAAAGAAAAAAAATAAGTAAAAGAAAGAAAGAAAGAAAGAAAGAAAGGAAAATAAAATAAGAAATAAAAGAAAAGTAAATAAAATTAGAAATAAATAAAGAAAGAAAAGTAAATAAAATTAGAAAGAAAGAAAGAAAGAAAGAAAGAAAAGTAAATAAAATTAGAAAGAAAGAAAGAAAGAGAAGTAAATAAAATTAGAAAGAAAGAAAGAAAAGTAAATAAAATTAGAAAGAAAGAAAGTAAAGAAAACAAAATTAGAAAGAAAGAAAGAAAGAAAAGTAAAATAAAGATGTAGTACAAACCAAAACAATAGATAAGGAGAAAGAAAAAAAAGGATGCAAACAAAAACAAAAAAAAAGGAAAGAAAAGGGACAAACAACTAGGAAGACAAACGAAAGATATTTTTCTTTTGTGTAAAAAAGAGATGGGAAGAAAGACTAATAAAATGAGAGTAAAAGAAAACAGAAAGAAAGAAAAGGAATAAAGAAGTGAAAAAGAAAGATAAGAAAGTGGAGTAAAATGACATATAAAATAAGGCTACGAGAAAAACGAGTTGAAGGAAAGTAAGAGTTAACAGAAAGAAAGAAAGAAAGAAAGAAAGAAAGAAAAAAATGAAGACATGCAAAAAGAAAAGTGAAAGACAGAGCAAAGAAAAAAAACAAAAAGAAAAAAGAAAATGAATTAATTAGAAAGAAAGAAAGAAAGAAAGAAAATAAACAGATAAAAAAGCTGCTTTATAAGAAGTGAAGTAATAATAGAAATAAAAGCATCGGGTATGAAAACTGAGCCATAAAATTCCTTTTCCTCATTTTCGTTTGTCCTTTCGACATGGGATTTTTAAAAAGAAGCAAGACGATGAAGGTCAGAGCTTCTTGTTCCCAAAAGACCAAGCACTTGAGGGACCAATCAGGGATCAGGAAGCGAGTTTATTGGCCAATTAGAGACCAGAGAGTTGGATTTACAGATGCCGGTTCAACGCTACCCGATCCAAATTTCTGATGAGCGATCACATTACAGCCAAGACTAAAATCGGCCATTTGGAAATTTATCTCTCTTGGAACGACTCACCATACAGCGTAGCCCATAAATATGTACTCTCCTAAAACATGTGTATAAAAAAGGAATTTTCTTCCGAAACGAAGATAACAGAATTTTATTTTAAGAAAAATATTGTACAACAAAAACAGCTATGCATAGAATATATATATATATATATATATAATTTTTTTTTGTTCTTACCTACGTGTATGTTTCCAGCTTGTTGCTTTTGTCAGAGAACATATTTGGCACAAAACATTATTAATAGACTACACAATGACACGTTAACTCGCTTGTGCTTGCAGTTTGAATGATGTTCAGTTGGTTATGGGTTTGTAAGAAGGTCACTCCTCTCGTTTTCTCAGAGTATGTTTACCTTAGCCTGCATTACCACTCATTGGTCTTTGATATTTGATGTGTTTGTCTATATATGTATGTGTGTTGGAGTGGTTTTCGGATTTCACTTACAATTCTTTTTTCGTTGAGTGTGTGCGAGTGTAAAATATAAGATAAAAAACCAAACAAACATACAAATTATAAACTTAGCTATACATATGTTAAATTACGACCAAATAAACTTACTCAGACTAAGTCTTAAAATTTGGCCCACTACAAAAAGCAGCATAGGGGAATTTAAAAAAAAAAGATCTCAAGAATTTGAAACAAAATTTAGCCAGTTAGAAAAATTCAAAAATAAAATAAGTTGTTGATCGTAGTCGAGGGCAAACCGAAGGCTCCATTTTCAGTAGCTACTACACCGAAGAGTAGGGAATGGCGGCGGTACTCCTTTCCCTTGATTTCTCCACTTTACCCATGATACGTACCTTATAATGCTGAGTCTTAAGCAAGAAGGTATGTAGTACTATTTTTTAAGTGTTTGGTATGAACTCCGGCCTCCTGGACCATTGGGGAACACTCTACCAACTTGGCCAAATAGCTGAATAAAAAATAAAGTAAGATAGCGATAACTCCCATGTAAAGAAGAAGACCAAATTCTTCGCAGACAAAAACAGAAATAGTGTAATAAACACACTATTTGAAAAATTATTGAGTATCAATCTCTAAGAGAAAAAGCAACAAAAATAATCTCTCACAAAATCAAGAACAAGCCTTTAAAATATACTGTAAAATGAAAACATAATAATAAAATAAGCAGAGTCGGGAAGCGCTGTAATCATCTTTGATAAAACGAACTACCAAACAAAAATCTAAGATATAAAAGTTGAAACTAACTTCAAATTAATAGATACAAACATAAACCGTAATATCATATCAAAAATCAGAAAATTCTGCCTAATGCTCAATAAATCTAAAAAGAAAGACTTAATATATTATATGTCTAAAGCGAGGAATTTCAACGGACAACTAAAGATTCATTAGTATAAACCAATAAAGATAGTCGTAGAAATGCAAAAAATCCAAATAT
>OY757931.1:21399633-21424633 GCA_963585895.1 Sepioteuthis lessoniana | reverse complement strand
ACCGATGTTTCAAACGTTAGAAAATCTTGCTGGTTGTCCTTGACTGTATTTAGGCATTTCCAACGTTTGTGGTACAAGGTTATGTTAGGCCCGAATAGTTCCGATAGGAGATAATAGTCTCTGAAAAATCCAAGTCTGTGGTTTTCTTGGGTAATATGAAGTCTACTAACCTATAATGTTCGGTTGTTCCAAGTTTTCTTAATAGTACACGTACGTTTCTTACAAGGCCATTGTTCACAGTCTACGTTGAAAATGTCTTCATTGCGCCGGTAGAAAAGCCTCGAACGTTTTGTCGTTCTCTGGTACATATTCGAATGTGTCAATCGAGTTATAGATTATACTCTGGGAAAATATCGTGTCTTTTTCAGAGTTTTTTGAGCGATTTAATGAATTTCCGAGTAATTCTTCCAGTTGTTTTTGCTGTAGTTAAGTTTTCTACAGTGTAAATTGTTAGAATTGTAATTGTTGTTTATGTAACTCCATAACCAATTTTCCCTGTCTTTCTTCGAATTTTTTTTCCTGATCCAGGTTAGCCTTTAGCAATTGAATGATAGTTTTTTGAAATTCTTCCATATTTCGATAAGCTTTATAATGTGTCGACTAAAGGGGATAAATAAGGCAAAAGAATTACAGCAAATATTGTTGCTTTGAAAACCCGTGTACCAGGAGGGTACGCAAGAATCTAGACAGATTTGTTTTTTATTTTCAGAAAAAGGAATGGACAGAAAATTCGTTAACTGAAATACTTACTGGTTTAGCTTCTTTCTAAATACCGTTGTTCCGTTAAATTTGGTCATTTACATTTCCTCCACACTTGTAAATATATATTTTTTTTAGCCAAAAATGTTTTATTAAGGAATAAAATAAGGAAAATTATTTCTTGGTGGGCGCACAACAGGTTCATTTGCATAAGTGTTTGCAAGTAAGCAGGGTTTTTTTTCTGCTCTTCGCTAGAGATTTTGTAATTGCAGACAAACTTTTTTAGAAGTGTAGGGAGGGGAGAAGAAAAAATTATCCCTCACACCAAAGTTTTAAAAAAAATGCTTTGGACTTTTTTTTTGTTGTATGAGAACTTTTAAAGAAAAAAAAAACTTGCCTCGCTGAATTTGCTGAATATTTTTTTTCGAAAAACTTGAGTTTGTCGGTTTATTTTATAGAACAAACTGGCTTTTTTTTTTCGTGTAAGCAATCGTTCTCGATACTTGGTTGATATTTGGACAGATTTTAATAATCTTAAATATTCCGTAGATGTCGAATCGCTAGTTTGTCACTGATGTTGGTAAGCGGAAAACTTTTTTGTGTAGTCGCTGGTGTAGTGATGCCAGGTTACTTTTCTCGTTCAACAGTGCTGTGTGATTGAGTGGGTCCTCTGATGTGGTGACGCCGAAATTCTCGAATATTTCTTTCGCTATTGATGTGGGACTGGTAAGGCTTTCGGTATGAATGCATTTCTCGAATCCATCCGACTGATGTGGACCCAAACTCGGTACACAGAAGGAAAACACGGAACACGGTTTAGAGGTAAGAAAGATATATTAACAAAAGTTACATAGGATAGTGTCCAATATTGGTAGTCGTACTTCTTGTACTCCTGCTACTACTACTCCCGTATTAGGATATTACTACGCTAGCAATATAGTGCTGGAAGAGTCCATGATGCAGGTAAGTTCGGTGTCACAACATTAACCCATGTTGGTAATTCGTCGTATGTAAAAATCAATGATAAGATACGATCAAGTTTGAACTACAATTACGATTCGCCAACAGTTTAAAGTGTGTGAGGTTTTGCAGCTGCATCATATATATATATATATATATATATATATATATATATATATATATAGTGTGTGTGTGTATGTGCACGCGGGTGAGCATATGTTTACTTGTGTGTGTATTTAGGCAGCATTTCTTTAATGATACAAATTTGATTAAACTATAAAGACATTTTTTGTCAACATGTTTTTGTGTTTATTTTTTCTAGTTGCTCTATCGACTTTATGATATCCTGCAAGAATTGGTTAATTTACTTTCCATTTTTGTAACCGGACATTGGCCTAGCGGTTAGAGTGTTCGCCAATGGCCCGGGAGACCTCGGTTCAATCCCAGGTCGAGTCATACCAAAGACTCAAAAAATGGTATTTGATGCCTCCTTGCTTAACACTCAGCATTATAAGGTACGGATCAAGGGTAAAGTAGAGCAATCCAGGGAAGGAGAAGTGCCCTCCCTTACACCTTGGTGTAGTAGCTATCGAAAAGGGAGCCTTCGGGTTACCCTCGACTATGGTCGCCAACTTTACTTTACTTTTTTTACTTTCCATAATTAATTGTTTCTCTATTACATTCTGTCCGATCTTAGGACATCATCAGAGAGATGCGCATATTGCAAAAGTGATGTAACATTTGCATGTACATTACTACCAGTAAGAATGAGCGTTTATACAAGTGTATTGTGTAGCGTTTATTTTTTTTTTAGTTATAAACAAAACGCTTCACAATACATGAGTATAAATGGTCATTCATAGAAAGTAGTAAGGTACGTGCACAGGTTACACATCTTGAAAGGATAAGCACAAAAATATATACAAAAATGTCTATAGTATTTAATCGAATATATATATATATATATAGTTGCCGATCGTCGACAATGGTGACAAAAAGGCTCCCTTTTCAATAGCTACTTCACAAAGATATTGGGGAGGGCCCTACTCCATGATCAATTCCTTATAATGCTGAGCGTTAAGAAAGACGGCATCAAGTACCATTTTTTAGTCTTTGGTATGATTCGATCTGTGATAAAACCCCGGTCTCCAGGACCATTGGTAAACACTCAACACGCTAGGACAATATATTTATTGTTTCATCAGTCTGCTTGGAGGTGTATTGTTTTTTATTGTAATCTCACTGCGGGTGGAGTATATGTCAATCATATAAGATCTTCTGAATAATGTAAACAAGACTCATTTGCTTTGAGACAAAGGGAAGCAACTTGCTGTAAAGTCTGCGAGTCTTTGTCCAGCAGTAAAAGTCACAGGATTCTTCTTCAAATACCGAATAAAGCAACATATAAATCTATCACACGTTTGTGATGAAATGATTAACTTCGAACGAAAGGAACGCATTCACCTGAGTTCAAAACCTAGACAAGGCTGTTTTCATACTACGTAGCGATAATATATTTGAAAATTGTATGAAAGTAACAATTCTCCCTCTGTCTATTAGTTAATGGCTTGGCAGATTAGGCTCTTTAACATAGGTATGGCAATCATTCTAGGAAAAGGAATAACACTGAATTCCCACCTCTTAAATTTCGTTCAAATATCATTTTTATCAGGGCTTTCTTAGGAGAAGCCGATGGATACATTCATAAAATCATCATTCTGTTTGTCTGACACCACTGCCTCAAGATTTCCAAGAAAGCTGCTAAAGTGAAATGCCATCTTACACGAGCTAGTTGAAGAGGAAACTACGACGATGCAGGAGAATCAAGCGACTACAATTATCTATGAATATAGGACAATTATATATATATATATATATATATATATATATATATATATATATATCAAGTCAGCGTCCAAAGAGAGTGAGTGTGGATTATTCGCGTTTAGAATATATGAGGAATATCATATGAATATATTCGAGTGCTTGATGTATAACTATTGTTACATTTCTTTTTCCTTCCAGGTTTATAGAGCAATACACATACAGAGAATTTGCAATGTTTCCTTATAATAGCACCATAGACTTACACACATATATATATATATATATATATATATGAAGAAAAATTATATATATATATATATATATATATATATATATATGAAGAAAAATTGACAACAAGTAATCCAAATAGAAAGTAGAGATTTATAGAGAAACAAAGTCAGTCGACACTATAGCGTTTCGGTTCTGCTGAACCATCATCAGGTCTGTGAGGAGTTTTATTAGTGATGTTAAGTGTAGATGGATGTATAAAAAGTGTAAAAATATATAAAAATTTGGAAAAGTTGTACAACAAGAAAAGTTGGCTGTTTATGACAAGAAAAATGGGCTGTTTGATCAATGATTCAGCGTTCTTTTCTTTAAAATACGTCACCTGACATTAGAAACATTGTACAGAATCCACGTTCCATTAGTTCATCGAGAGATTTCGAATCATTCCTCGTTTTCGACAAAATTCACAGAGTATAAATCTGTTTTTTTTCCTAGGCATATACATTAATATTAAAAAGAACATTATTATCCATTATTTTCTCATATATATATATATATATATATATATATATATATATAAGTGGTGTTGGTGACCTAGTCGAGGGTGACTGGAAGCCTCCCTTTTCAATAGGTACTACAGTGAGGTGTAGGGGAGAACGCTACTCCTTTCCCTGGATTGCTGCACTTAACCCTTGATCCTTACCCTATAATGCTGAGTGTTAAGAAAGGAGTTATCAAGTACCATTTTTTGAGTCGTTGGTATGACTCGACCTTGGATTGAACCCTGGTCTCCCGGACCATTGGTGAAGACATTACTCATGAGGCCAATAGCCGAAAACATAACGATATACAAGTTGTTAATAGCCCGCAACTTTGGTATTTACAGGAATTACAGCTTTGTGCAAAATTAACACACAATTACTCACACACTCACACACACACACACACACACACATAGAGTGATATTGAAAGAGAGAGAGGCAAACAGGCAGACATAAATATTGTGTGTGTGTGTGTGAGTGTGTCTGTATGGATGTGTGTGTGTGAGAGAGCGAGCGAGTTTCAGTCTAAGGTATATTAATTCCTAATGTAACATATTGACCAACTCTCATTCAAATGATATTTAAATTTTATCAGCATGTGTATAAAGATCTTCAACTTGATGTGCAATGTTTTCTTTTTATCATTTACACAAATGTAAATAGCATTCGCTGTAAAACAAAAAAAGTGTTTAAAAATTCGTATTACCTGACCCACTAAAGATGAAAAGCCCTTTAACAAAAATCGAATGAGACGAAACGAAAGAAAATTATATATATATATATATGATGTTCGGTAAATAAAGTTTTACGTCATAAAGAGTCATAACTGAATTTTTTTGTTTTGGCTCCACAGTTTTACTAGTTATAAAAACATAAAAATATCTTTTTAAAACAAATCGATCCTTCTTATTTCCATGAAGCTTAGAATATTTTGCCGACCATCATCTCTTACTCTTACTCTCCCTCTCTCTCTCTCTCTCTCTATCTCTCTCTTTCTCTGTGTGTGTGTCTCTCTCTCTCTTTCTCTTTCTCTCTCTATATATGTGTGTGTGTGCGTGTGTCTGTCTTAGGCTGTTCTTATCAATCTATTGATCTAAATTTGACTATTCATAGACAATTAAACTTATTTATTGAATGACCCTCGTGAATATATATATACATATATATATATATATATATATATATATATGGGGGGGGAGCGTGTGTGTGTGTGTGTGTGTGTGTTATTCGTCCTTACCTGATCCAATGTCCAGCGACGCCGTTCACCTCTTGAACTCATATGTTCATATCCATATGCATCTTACTATGTTTTTTATGCAAATATATGTACTCTGTCTGTCTCTGTCTCTGTCTCTCTCTCTCTCTCTTTCGTTCTGACACACTCACATAAACATACACACACAATCTCTCCCTCTTAGACACACCTATGTATGAACATGTAAGTACGCATACACTTGTACACCCAACCAGACTCGCACCCCCATCCAACGTCTCTATGTCTCTCTTTCTCTCTCTCTCTCTCTCTCTCTCTCTCTCTTTCTCTCTCTCTCTCTATCTATATATATATTAAAAACATATATATGTGTGTGTATGTGTGTTTGTCTGTATGTGGTTTTATTAGTAATATTAGCATATGTATAATAGCACGCAACGATGAAAAGCAATAACGGAAAAAGCTACCATTAAAAAACAACGGGACTTGGCTGTCCATACAACTCTTTATTTGCAACTAGTTGATGCTAAACCGTTACTGGAAAAGAAGGAAATTCGCCTAAGTGCTGCTGTCTGCTCGCCGATGACACCGCAACCCAGCTACATCCCTACTAGGGCAACAAATAAGATATTCTCACAAACCGAACCGTCTGCAGCTGAGGGAGTATCAGCTTTTATGACCAATGGAAGTTTGGTTGTCATAAAAATGCTTTCGATGGATAAAAAACCCCACAAAACAATATATATATATATATATATATATATATATATACATATAAAGTCAGAGACAGAGAGGCTTGATTCCTAGCTCTTTAGCACATGTGACATATCTAAAGAGAGAGAGAGTGAGTGAGAGAGCGAGAGAGAGAGAGGGATAGACTTCAGTAAGACTAATCAATTTTTGTACTCTAGACTAGAGTATACAATCTAGTGAAATATATCGTTTTCTTGTTATCACTTGTGGTAGGGACCCACTTTGCTCAGCTGTGAGGGAAGGGGCACCAAAAACGATTTATGGAAACCGACACTACCGGAAAACGAGTGCAAAAATATTGAAAGTAGAGCAGTGAGATGCACGGGTGTCGAACAGATCGAATCTAATTCATCTGCCAGATGACTCATACCTAAAATATCAATTCTCCGATCTCCATTCTTCTTCTTCTTCTTCTTCTTCTTCTTCTTCTTCTTCTTCTTCTTCTTCTTCTTCTTCTTCTTCTTCAGAGTTTTTCACATCAGCGTTAGCTAATGGTCGTTTCTCCGAAGTTAAAGTGACAGCAAGTCTCCTCAAGTCTTTAGGACTCTTCTCAGTATTCTTTCCGTCCTCAATACTTTTTTGCTTGGATGCTCTCCACTTGTCCACCAACTTCAAAGTCCTCCAGGCCCTTTAGTAATCCTTTAGTTACTGTACAAGTGATACAATTATCACTTTCATGTTCCATAGTTTTTTTCAGTCCTCTAGCAAGGTCGAGGTATTCATCCTTCTTTTCACATTCTTTCAGTTTTATTCTGTGGTCAGCCGGGACAGCAAAGTCGACCATTTTTCAATTTTTGTTTTTTTTGTTGATTATTGTAAGATCTGGTCTTCGGATCCAGATTAGGTGACCTTTATCTATGTCAAAGTCCTTTAGGATTTTACGTCCGTTATTTTCTAGAGCATAGACTATTTGTTCGTATGGTCAAATTTAGATTTCTTGCACACCTTCCAGTTGATCACTTTGCCCACTGAGTCATGTCTAGTCTTATACTCCTTCTGTGCTAATTTGCTGCATTCGCTTATTATGTGATTGATCGTTTCATCTCGGTCACTGCATAGCCTATATTTGCTATTTTGTTGCATCTTATCTATTCTCGTTTTGATATGATATGTTCTTACGGTTTTGTTTTGTGTTGCTATTACGAGAGATCTGTTTCTCTCCAAAAGTTTCCTTTTTTTAGCCTGGTCCAATGTGAGATGTTGCTTATAAGTCATTTTATTATGTATTACTCATTAGAGTTTTCCACATCAGCGTAAGCCGATGGTCTTTCACTGGAGTTTGAGTGACAGCAATTCTCCTTAAGTCTCCGGGAATCTTCTCAGTATTCTGGCCGTTTTCACTAATACTGTTGTTTGGATAGTCTCCACTCGGTCGACAACTTCTAAATCTTCCAGGCCCTTTAATAATCCTTTAGTTACCGTGCCAAAGGCACCAATCACAATTGGTATAATTGTCACCTTCATGTTCCATAGTTTTTTCAATTCTCTAGCAAGGTCAAGGTACTTATCTCTCTTTTCACATTCTTTCAGTTTTATTCTGTGAGCTGCCGGAACAGCAAAATCGACAATTTTCCAGATTTTCTTTTTTTGTTGATTATTATTAGCTATTAGAGTTTTTTACATCAGTGTTAGCTGATGGTCTTTCACTGGAGTTTGAGTGACAGCAAATCTCCTCAAGTCTCCAGAACTCGTCTCAAGATTCTGGCCGTTCTTAGCTGTGCTGTCGTTTGGATAGTATCTCCCCGTCCGCCAACTTCCAAGCCCTCCACGCCTTTTAATATTCCTTTAGTTATTGTGCAACTGTTATGATGATTAACTTGCAAAATAAAAGTAATATGGTTTGTATTATAACTATAATTCATCATTTTAGTTATTTTTTTTACTCCGAGCAAATTCTTTTATAATGAAAATTAGCTGGTCGTATTTTAGTGGAGTTTGAGTGATAGCAAGTCACTTCAGGCGTCCAGAAATCTTCTCAGTATTCTGTCCAATCTCAGCTATGCAATAATATAGATATTCTCGATTCTTTTTTTTTTTCTGATTTCCAGTTTTTCTGCTACCCTTTCTCAACCTTTGGGAACTATTCAGATTTCCCTAATAATATTTCGTTTAACAGTCACCCATATGTTCAACCGTTTCCTATCGTTCTCTTGCAAGGTTTAACGATTTGCCTTTACCTTTTATCTTCTTTTTCTTATCTTATGTCTGCTGGAAGGACACAATTGACTAGACGTTATGATTATTATATCTGAAACTCCTTTTTTGCTCCAGTTCGAGTCTGAATGATTGCAATATTCAATAGGTTTCCTCGACCCTTCTGAAAATTCTGTCCAATCATAACAATGTGGTATTTTGGATGGCCACGATTCGTCCTTCAGTTTTCAAATCTTCCAGATCCCTTTCAAAACTTTTGAGGAACGTTCCAAGCGCGCCAATTAGAATTAGCATCAACATCACTTTTATGTTCCACAGCTTTCTTAGTCCTTTTGCAAGGTCATAGTCCTCGTCTATCTTTTGTTGTCCATTTATTTTAGCACTGTGGTCCGCTATAACGGAAGAATCCACGAATAGGCCAACTTCTTATTTTCTTAAATAATCACTTGGTCTAGTCTTCTGGCTGGGATAGGTGATCTCTTTGTATCTCAAAATCCAAAAAAATATTTTGCGTCTCATTATCTTGGACGAATTCTCTACTGTGCGTGTACCATTTTGTAGAATTGTCAAATTTCCCTTATTGCTCAATTTCCAGTGGATCTCCTTTCTCAGACAGTCATGTTTAATCTGGTACTACTTTTGTGCTGTTTTGCCTCATTCACTTATTATATGTTTATTGGTTTCGTCTCTATCAACACATTATCACCACTGTTACCCATCTCTGATTTCCGATTTAATATAAATGAAGCTATAGCCTTATTCTGTGCTACAATTAGAAGCACTTGAGTATTTTTCCACGATGGTTTTTCTTAACTATGTCCATGTCATTTCCACATGTAGTTTCACTAGTTTGTCGTTTGAAAATACCATACGGTTGTTTTTTCTCCCTCTTCCTATTCCCTAGGTTTTGTTGTTCTGTTTGTCCTCATATTTTTGTAGTGGTTACTAGTTGCCCTAATTAGTCTTTCTTTGCTCCTTATGATGTAGTCTTCGTTTCCTCATATTGATATATTTCTTGAAACGTAAAAACTCTCTGTGTTATATCTTGGATGGAATGTCTTGTTCATAGTCATCATTTTTTATATTGTCTTTTGATCCATTTGTTTGAGTTTCTTCCTTGTTCAGTTTAAGAATTGTCCTGAATATCTTACCAGGATGACAACTCATTTATTTATCCCTTCGATTATATTTTTGCTACAGAACTTGATTTTGAGAAGATTTCTCGTTCTTCTCTGGAACTCTTTCCTTTTTCCTTTAATCTCTGTTGTTTTCGGGTTTTCTTTTTTATATTTCCAAGTGTTTGTTGGTTATCTTCGTCCAGCGTTCGAACATATTCTTTATTTGGTAGATCTATATTTTCCACTGATCCTCTTTTTTCACTTTTCATTATAATCAGGGTGTTTTTTCAATACCAAATTCCATTCCTATATCCTCTTGGTATATACTAGTTGTTTTTTATCAGGGTATGATACGATAATTGGCACCGTCTAGTAGTGGTAGTACCATAGCTTGAACCGGCACCAATTTTAACACTATCACTTGGTCTGGTACCAAATGTTACCAGATGGTTTGTTTATCAACCTTCTCTGTGTGCTCACGCTGTGTTTGAAAGATCCACATGTAAGCAATGTCACAATCCATCCGGAACATCTGATTGTCGCGGTGATCCGTTGGAAAAATGTTGCCTGGTTGTTGGCAATTCAAAAGCAAGAAATCTCCGTCAACAATTAACAATCATTGTTCGATGCTCGGACTGTATATCACAGCACGAGAGAGAGAGAGAGACAGAGAGAGACAGAGACAGAGACAGAGAGAGACAGAGAGACAGAGAGAGCCTATTTACCCAACCCCTCCACTCGGCCAGGATATGACACAAGGTCATTTTTTAAGCAGAGTTTAACAGGTTTGAATTCAGAGTTTTCCTTCTCCTGAACTAGTTGCCCCACCAAGGCTGAAGAACCAGTCTGCCCTACTATTTACCCATAGCTGGACGGAGAATAATTAGATTCATACCTTTCCCAAGGGTATTAGTGCTATGTGAAATGCCATCAGTTTCGTAGAGGATTTGAACTCGTATCGCCGTGTCCATTTCCTACGACGATAACCATTACCCCACGGGCACCTCCTAAAGAGAGAGAGAGAGAGAGAGAGAGAGAGAGAGGAGGGAGAGAGAGAGAGAGAAAAAAATATGTAAGGGTTTTGAACAGACACACAGATACAAGCCTTCCCCCAAGCCCGACCAAACATTCTGAAAGGAAACTTCTAAATGACAACTGATCGACTGACTACTTTTTCAAAATTCGCTAATTTCTATCCAAATAAATTAAGGATATCTGTGGGAGTGATGTCATTTTGTTAAATTACTGCGTCATCTCTCGCTTGTCTCAAATTCACTGTTTTCATTTCTCCAATTAAACCTGTCACAAACAAGATATGAATCCATTTTATTTACATTTTGCCCTTGCTGTGTTGATCGTTATGTACTCGCTTAAACTTTCCAAGTTGACTTACTTTTCCGCTCAAAGATTTAAGCTGACTAAAAAAATCGTGGCCAAACCAATATTGGTAATAGAACAATCAACCATCACGGCAACTTTGTCAAATACTCTCTTATGCTTATTATTATTTTTTTTTTTTTTTTGCAAATACCTTTTTGTCCAACCTATATAAATGTCATTATGCTTTTCATGTGATTTTAAAAATGTATAGCACCCTGAATATTTTCTAAGTACGTGGTTGAATAGCCCTGTTTTCGAGCGAGATCAAGTCTCTCCTGGAAAATACCTCTTTGAATTTTGATCTCCTTTTGGGTTCGACCTCCCGAAATGAATTTCAAACTCGAGTCTTCCATGGCCTTTGTAATGATGTTCATAATTTTGTCTGAATTTTTGGACATTTAAATACTTTTATCAACTTTAGAAGGACCATAGCATTGGCATTATTATTATTATTATTATTATTATTATTATTATTTCAGCACATAACAATATTTTTCACCTCATTCTAACTTCTTTGAGAATGTGCTGTACTATATACATTAGGTAATTTGATATTCTTTTTTCCTCAGTGGAATCATTTTTCTTCAGGAACTAGACCGCAGTATACAAGTGAGTCATATTATCTTCTGTGCAATCAGTGTTTTCTAACCTGTGGATTTCCAACATCATGGGTAAACCCATATCCAGTCTATACTTACTGGGTATTGTCCTTTTTTTGGCTCATTTTGGATCTGGGTAGTTTTCTTTTTCGTTATCCTTTCAGGTGTTCTTGCAATAAAAGGGCATTAACGCAGTTACAAGTGCAGCCGTCCTGGATTATTATTATTATTATCAATATTATTCACTCAGAGTTTTTCACATCAGCTGATGGTTTTTCACTGGAGTCTTAATGACAGCAAGTCTCCTCAAGTCTCCAGGACTCTTCTCAGTATTCTGGCCGTTCTCAATAATGATGTCGTTTCGATGGTCTCCACTCGTCCACCAACTTCCAAATACTCCAGTCCCTTTAGTAATCTTTTAGTTACTGTTCCAAACGCACCAATTAAAATTGGTACAATTGTGACCTGCATGTTCCACAGTTTTTTCAATTCTTTAGCAACGTCGAGGTACTTATCCTTCTTTTCACATTTTTTCAGTTTTATTCTGTGGTCAGCCGGGACAGCAAAGTCGACAATTTTGCGAGTTCTCTCTTTTTTTTTTGTTGATTATAATTACGTCTGGCCGGGATTAGGTGATCCGTTTGTATGTCAAAGTCCCATAGGAGTTTATGTGTCATTTTCTAGGACAGGTGCTGGGTTGTGCATATACCATTTGTTTGTATGGTCAAATTTCAGTTTCTTGCTCGTCTCCCTGTGGATGACTTTGCCAACCCAATCGTAACTAGTCGTATATTCCTTCTGCGCTAATTTGCTGCATTCGCTTATTATATGGTTGATGGTTACATCTCTGTCACCACATATCCTACATTTGCTATTTTGTTGAGTCTTATCTATTCTCGCTTTGATATGATTATTTCTTACGGCGTTGTCTTGTGCTGCTATTCGGAGAGATTCTGTTTACTGATGGTCTTTCTCTGGAGTTTGAGTGACAGCAAGTCTCCGCAAGTCTTTAGGACTCTTCTCAGTATTATGGCCGTTCTCAATAATGCTATCGTTTGGATTGTCTCCACTCTTCCACCAACTTCCAAGTCTTCCAGTCCCTTCAGTAATCCTTTAGTTATTGTACCAAGAGCAACAATCACAATTGATACAATTGTCACCTGCATGTTCCATAGTTTCTTCAATTCTCTAGCAAGGTCGAGGTATTCATCCTTCTTTTTAAATTCTTTCAGTTTTATTCTGTGGTCAGTCGGGAGAGCAAAGTCAACAATTTAGCAAATTCTCTTTTTTTGGTTGTTGATTATTATAAGGTCTGGTCTTCTGGCCGAGATTAGGTGATCCGTATGTATGTATGTATGTATATATGTATTATTATAAGCAGTAGTAGTAGTGGTAGTAATATTAGTAGTAGTATAAGTAGTCGTTGTTTTGAATGTTTTAATTACGCAAATCATCGTATCAGTTGTAACTATTTGGACGAGTATTTTATTCATATTTACTTCGTAATATTATTCTCTAAAAATATTTCCGCATAACAAAGGAATCAGGACTAAATCTTTAATTTTCTTCTAAAATTTACAACTGTAAAATTTAAATAACCGGACTGCTCAAGAGAATTAATGAGTTTGCCTTCAATTTAACAGAGAAAATCAAAATTTAAATATTAAAAATATTTCTCATATTTTTTAAGAGGTTCATTCAAGAAATAAAGGATTTGTTTTTGAAAAAAACAAAAAAACAAAAAAGAAAACAAGGAAAGCAATTTCTGTTTTTGGAATTATTTCTTCAGTAAATTTAAAGAATTATTTCCTTGCAAAAAGTATTTTACTCTAGCAAAAATTATTTTTGAAGATATTAAAAAATGGCTGTAAATTAGAGTCCTTCGGGTTGTAACAGAGGCCTGAAATCGAATTCTTCATGACTGAGAAGTGAAGACCATGTGGAATTTGAAAAAGAACGTTGAGATGTGTACAAAGAAAAGTGTTAATAAAGAAATATTCAAATTTAGTTACACGTGGGTTTGCCACGATAAGCCTGAATCAAAAAGACTGTCCGCTTATTCTCGGACTATGAAAAATTTCAGGGGCAGCGGTCAGTAAAAAAGGCCATTCTTTCAGTGAAAGGTTCCATCACAATTTCCTTGTACAAAGTGCAACTGACTGTGCTTCTTATTGCCGACTTTTAGCCAAACTCACCATAAATATTGTAAGAAGCTAGTATATTTGGCCCATCAGGTAAATGAGAATAATATACGAGGTTGTATCAATGGAAATCAGACCTGACCGATAAAATGAAACGCAGTTTCTGCCAGGCAGCGGTCATATCGATACTGCTGTATGGAAGCACTACTTGGACGCTAACTAAACAGCTGGAGAAGAAGCTAGACAGCAATTATACGAGAATGCTGCGAGCAATGTTCAACAAGTCCAGGCGGCAAGACCCCACAAGGCACCAACTATACGGCCACCTGCCTCCCATCACGAAAACTATTCAAGTTAGACGAACCAGACATGCAGGACACTGCTGGAGATGCAAGGGTGAGCTCATAAGTGATGTACTCCTATGGACCCCCAAATATGGCTGGGCAAAAGCAGGACGTCCAGCTGGAATATACATTCAGCAGCTATGTGAGGATACGGGAGTGTCAGGGATATCCGTGCTAGCGGCACGACCTGATGATGATTAACTACAGGAATAATTACCGACACAAGAAACATGAATCATACATCAAAATAAAGCTGATTTTTGGTTGATAACTTCCTTAATTATCAACATTATCAACATTTTTCTCAAGAGCAAGGTTCATCCTTTTATCAGAGCATGTATCTCTGTCTTGTAAAATTCTATTGACTGTTCTTTGAGCCACTTCACCACTGCAGTTTGCACTTCTTTGTCACTGGCATAATTTAGGTGTCAGGATTTGTAGAAATCATCATCATCAACATCATGCCGTGCCGCCAGCACGGATTCCTCTCTCACTACTTCTCCCTATCGTTCATCGCCTCTGGCAGGTCTTCAGGGTTACATCCCGTATCCTCACATAGCTGTTGTATGTATGTTAGAGCTGGTCGTCCTGCTTTTGGCCGGCCATATGTGGGGGCCCATAGGTGTACATCACTTATGAGCTCGTCTCTGCTTCTCCAGCATTGTCCTGCATGTCTGGTTCGTCTAACTTGGATAGTTTGCGTGATGGGAGGCAGGTGGCCGTATAGTTGGTGCCTTATGGGGTGTTGCCACCAGGACATGTTCAATATTGCTGTACAAAAAAACAACAAAAATTATTATAAATGGATATATGGTAACGTTCCTATATCTAGCATAAAGTTAGTACTGATGTAAAATAATGGGTACTTTAATCCCCTTTTCGTAAATTGTTGTTTATTTTTTGCTTCTATTCGTTGATATTTTAATAATATTGATTTTTTTCTTATTCGTTGATATTTCAATATTGTTGATTTCTTCGAGTCACTTCATTACTGCAGTTTTCGGTTCCTCCTCTCAAGCATAATTTTTGGGGCCCAAGGAAAGATTTTCAGAAGGCGCTAAATCTTGCCAATCTATAATATCCTCCTTTTGGAGGTGCCCGTGGTGTATTGGAGGTGTCCGTGGTGTAATGGTTATCGTCGTTGGAAATGGCCACAACGACACGTGTTCAAATCCTGGACCATCCTAATTGCATTTCCCATAGCACTAATACCCTTGGGAAAGCTATGAATCAAATTATTCTCCCTCCATCTATGGATAAATAGTAGGGCAGACTAGGTTCTTCAGCCTTGGTGAGGCAACTAATCTAGGAGAAGGAAAACTCAGAATTCAAACCTGTTAAACACAGATTTAAACTTGACCTTTTGTCGTATCCTGAAAAGCGGAGTGGTTGGTAAATATAAATAATATCCTACTTCTGCATGACAATACTTGACCGCACAGAAGTATCCGGACAAAAGAGACAATCGCCTAATTTCGTTAGACAACTTTTCCTCATCCTCCATACTCACCAGATTTAGCACATTCGGACTATTTTCTCTTTGGTCCCATGAACTAGGGTTTCAAAAGCCATCGAGGACAAGGAAAAGAAGACTTCATTGGTGAAGTGGCTCTGTTAAGAATTAAGGATGTGATCTACAGAGGTCCTGCTTCATTTTGTTTATGTTACGTGTTCCTGTGTGGGTAATTATTCCTTTACTAAGGAAAAAAATCATTACTTTTGGACTCACTCTCGTATATATATATATATATATATATATATAATGATTATTTTCAATTACCTTGGACACACATTGTACCAAAAATATGAGACATTTTTAAATGAATAAGTTTCGCCAATTTCTTGTTAGCAACATTAAATCATACACATACCACATTATCACTGAAACCTGAGTGTCTGGCATTGCTGCGGTGACCGAGGAACACAAATATACGATCAAACCAAATTTTGGCCAGTGAATTCCCATTTCAACATTGCTGTTGTCTCTAAAATATTTTTGGCTTCTTATTTAACTTTCCAATTTGTTAAATTCAAATTCCTGCTTTTTTTATTTTTAAGCATTTTTTTTCCTCGAAGAGCTCAATGGAGTAACACCGAACATTGATGTTTGCAGTGAAGTGCTTTGGGTTAGTTGAAATATACAACAAAATAATTATATATGGGTATATAGTAACGTTCACATAACTGAGATAATGTTAGTAATGATGTAAAAAATATTGGCTATTTTATTCCCCTTTTTTATTTTTGTTGTTTTTTTCTTCTATTTGTTGATATTTCAATATTGTTGTTTTTTTATGTTTTTTGATAACGTTTTTATCATATCTATTTACTTTGTCTATATATTGTTTTCTTTATACATACGTGTATACGTTGTGGATTGTCTTTGTTCCCAAAAGCGGACATGTTTCTGGCTTTCGTCCCGTTATAGAACAACTTATCGTTTCCAGTTTGAATGACGAAAACCAGGAACAGAAAGTTTTGAATGCATCAATAAAAACTAGTTGCTATAGCTTAATGCCAAGTCAGTCGAAACGAATTTTGCCTGAAGAAAAATAACTGGCTGGTGATTTATCAGCATAAGTAGTCATTGGATTGGCCAACGTTGCTAAGAAAAATACGGAATGGTCTACCGAAACGAAACTAGTTATGCTTCCAATGCAGACAGCAAATGGTATATATATATATATATATATATATATATATATATATATATATATATATATATATATATTATTGATTGTCCTGAAAACAGTTTCACATTAAATAAAGAACTACTGTGTCTCTGACGGAAAGTTTATTGCTACAAACAGAGAAAATATCGTTTGGCACAGCTGAACGTTGTTTTATTTTGTAGAAGTTCTGCGATGAAGATAGGTTATAGGAGTAAAGAAGGAAAAGATACCACAAAAGAATACCAGAAGGATAGGATGAGTCAAAAGTTTTGCAATGTTCTGGTAAGTTCCTGTGACAAGTGCGTACATCACGTGACAGAAGCAGGTTAAGCAGTAGTAGGTACCCACTGCAATGGTGGTAGTTGGTCCGCTTAAACATTGTGCGTAGCTTCATTCCGTTTGATCTAGTAAGTGCTCTAGAATATTCCGATTGCATCTCTGAGGGGAGGTAAGTCTTCCCCAACGAGTGTCCTGGATATGACACTAAACAATCTTATTGTGAGGCTCCGGTAATGCTGGTGCTTTTGGGAATGCAGATTACCGCTTCATTGCCATCTCTCCCAGGTCCACACTTGACCGGGGTAGTAGCACTTGATAGGGTACTATGTATGGTTTTAATGGAACTAAACTGTGTGGTTATGCTAAAGTGAATTGTTTGAAATAGATCTGTTTTGACATGTAAACTGAATGCAAAAGCTAAACTGAATTGTTTGAAATAAAAATGCTTTTATGTATAAAAAAAAATTGGCATTAAATAAGCTACTATGTTTAATATGCCATAAAGCCAAACTAAATCATACCATCTCTCTGTTATTCAAAAGCCCCGTGGATGAAAGTACATCGTTGTCTAATTCGAGAATTTTAGCTTGACGAGTGTGTACTTTATAATGGCGCGAAAGCAACCATAAACTGTTATTGTGAGAAATATAAGGGCTCAATTGATCACAGCCCAGCGAGCAGATTAAGAAAAACTTTCGTTTAGGTTGCAAGAATCTAGATGATCAGTGGAGATCAAGTAAGGCTAAAAAGAAGCTTTCCAAGACCTTGCTCTTAGTCTTCAAGGCTTAAAAGCAGCACCAGATAATCCAATAAGCACGATTTATATCAAAACAAAGTCGTCTCTACACTACAGAATAGCAAGTGTAGCTTATCTAGAAACAGATAGAAAATAGTTCATCACAGAATAATCGAATGCCACAAATTGGCACAAAAGGAATACAGAAATTGGAATTTGACAAAATTACGAAATTGTATGTGAGCAAACCAGAATCCGCCCTAAAAATGAGATGCATAAATAATTGGGGATTTTCATATATAAAGGAATCAACTGCTCTTAATAATGGTCTGGTTGTCTGGCTGAAATTAGATGATCCGTTTGTATCTTAAAATCATCAAAGTATTTTTCTAGGACGGATTCTGGGTTGTTCATATACCATTTGTTCGTATGATCAAATTTGAAATCATTGCACAGTTCCCAGTGGATCATCTTGCCCACCTTGTCGAGTCTAGTCTTATACTTCCTGTGCGCTAATTTGCTATATTCGCTTATAATGTGATTGATCATTTCGTCTATATCTATAAACAATCTACAACAGTTATTTTGTAGAGCTTTGTTTCTTCTTGCAATTTCTCTTGCAATTTTATCTCACACTAGTCGTAACTTATCGTTTATATGAGTCCGTGTGAAAATAAGCGAACTTAGATCATTAAGAATCTTCTACTCGGAGTTGCCCGTGGTGTAATGGGTATCGTCGTAGGAAATGGACACGGTGACACGAGTTCAAATCCCCGACGAGACTGATTGCATTTCATATAGCACTAATACCCTTGGGAAAGGTATGAATCCAATTATTCTCCCTCCAGCTATGGGTAGATAGTAGGACAGACTGATTCTTCAGCCTTGTTGAGGCAACTAGTCTAGGAGAAGGAAAACTCTGAATTCAAACCTGTTAAACTCCGCTTAAAAATTGACCTTGTGTCATATCCTGCCCGAGCAGAGGGTTTGGTAAATAGGATTAAGATTCTTCTCTGTATTGGAGGTGATATTTTTTCTTTTTTTTTTCTTTTCAGGTATCAAACAATCATTGGTAGAATTTCCATCTTTATGTTCTAACAGATTTTCAGCTGTCTTGCAATGTCCAGGGATTTTAAGAACTTGGTCTTTCCTTTTTTCTTAACCACGTGATTCTTGAACGGTGCAGTCTACAAGATGGCAAATGATTATGTTGTTATTAATATTTACGACTCTAGTGGTTCAGTATTTTGTTAACTTGAGGAACAGTTCGCTAGATCTTGATGCTTTGGCCGATAGCATTAAGGTACCAAATTACTCAGGACTCTTGAGGTGTCAAACAAACTTGATACTCCCTGAGTGCAACTCACTGGTTTTGGTTCTATGGCTTTGAACGCAGACTCGGAATTCACAATTGTCAGCCTGATTATTAAGGCTCTTGCAACCCGAACTAAATTTATTGACTTTATCTGTTTAGAATAATTCAATCAATTTTGTCTTCATCTTTCATACATAAAAGGACATACATATCCTCGGCTATAATTCGACTCGTCATGAACGGAAGAAATAATTAGTATAGAAATATAGCCAATGCTTGGATTGTAGTGAGTGAAAAGTGTACTAATTGTAACTTAACTGTAAAGGAAAAGGTTTTTCAGATGATTGAAACTTATCCTTGCGTGGACATTGACTATAAGTATAATATTTCGTATATATTCTATTTTATACGTTATAGTCATATGAAAGGACATTTTTATAGCTGAGAGATGTAAAATAATAAAACATTTTATTATATAATTTTATGAATAAAGACAAAGTTCATTTGTTTTCAACAAGACGATGCCATCTCTACATTAATTGTCAACCTTCTTGGGTTAGGTGAACATTTCACATACCTCGTTTGTAATATCTCATCTGGTTGCTTCCATGGCGTTCTAACCAAGTTCAAATTCGTAAAGCATAAGATCCTGAATTTGAATTTGTTGTATGTTCATTTGTGTTTCTTTATAATCACACACAGCGTGAAGTAATGCACAACATGCCAGAGCACTAATTACCACTATACAACCAACCACATTGGGTACACGTCAGACATTCAACTGTTTCGGCAAAGTAATAAACGCGCCGCAAATTTGTATCTTCCAAAATATTGCAAAACTTTTGATTCATCCTAGTAAAATTATAACTGGTCTTCCGACTGGGATTTTGTGATACGTTTGTGTCTCAGGATGCGTCATATTATTATTATTATTATTATTATTATTATTATTTGTTGAAGCATCAGCAGTATTGCTCATAGTAACTGCTTTAATCACAGGGGATTAGGCGCCAAAAAGCTTAAGGGTAACTGATTTTCCTCTGCAGATTTCCCTTTTAGTGTCAGTGACCAGGTGTCACCATTTGGCGCCCTTTGTGTCCGATCACCTCCGGCTTGGCGACACCCAATTATAACCATTGTTATGGCCAAATTTGACTGACCAATGGTCATTCAGGGATAATCTCTTGCGGGCACAAACCTTTTGGAATGCTGTTGATAATTTTACTTCATTTGCTGTCTTGTTTAAATATTATTTCCTTACAATCATCTGCAAAGAAAGCAAAAACAAAAATTCATTATAGAGACATTCTCGAAATTTATCGTCATTCCCCTTTTTTGGCTAATTCAGACGAATATTCACATGGGCTTTACTATTAATTTCGTGAGGGAAGTGTAGATTTTTGAAGCAATCAAATGTACCAAATGTCAATTAGACCTTTCGGGAATGCAAGATTGAAAATGATATTTATAATTAATATAATTAATATTAACTCGACAGCCCTTGAATTAGATGCATCCCAGTTGTAACATCGACCCATGGTGATAATTATACGTCTATTTTGGAAGGGATGAATATTTTCATAGTTATCGTTCTAATATCAAGTATTTAAAATGATAAAAAGCGATGTTCTTCCAGAAAGTAGATTTGCTAGTGTTATTATTCAATTAAAAGTTGGTAATAAAATATCTTTATTCTCTGTGGTAGGTCTGTCTTGAATTCGTCTCTATTATCAAAAGATCTTCGCAGACTTGCATGTGCAGGGTTACCTTAAAAACTGAGATTAAATAGATTCCCTCTGTGAAAAACTGGCCGAGACAGAGAATGCCTAAGTTATATCAAGATGGTTCGAGCCATCTGCTGCACCTGCGCGTGCGTACACACACACACACACACACACACACTTATATTTATATATGTACAAAAAGAGAAAGACAGAAGCAATTTTTAAATGTTATCTATATCATAGAAATCCGAGAATCCTATGAAGATTGATAGCGTGTAGAAACCCGATCCCTATTCCATAAACATTTGATTAAATATAAAAAAAGATCATAATAATTTTCTATTAAAATTGAAACAATAGTACCTAATGTTAGTAATCTCAGAATTAAAGAGGCTTTATTAATAGCTAAGTCACTCCCTCAGATTAACAATAGGTTAGAATTAAATATTGAATATATCATTAATTAACATGCACATTCTTTAAATAAATATTTAAAAAAATGAAATTGATTAAAACAACTGAAATCATGTCTCTTCTATACGGCGTTTAAACCCCCCACGTGGCATCAAAGTTGCAACACCCAACATGGCTTTCCAGCACCTCACGTGGTACCATGTTTACAACGACCAAAAAAAGATTGAACATACAACACCTCATTAATATTTTAAAAAAAGGCTCTAATGACGAAGTTTCACTTCGAAATTTATAAGACCACATTAATGATTTTGTATTAAACAAATACAATACGCTAAACAAATTTTGTATTAAACAAATACAATACGCTAAACAAATACAATACACTGAAATAAAATGATTTGTACAATGTTTTAAGAATGTTGGTAATCTTTCTTTTATTCTCATCTATACAAGTCACTCTTATGAGCAGCAGTAATTCCCCGATCGAACTCTTTCATCCTGGCCGTTGAACCGTAGGAATCATACGCCCAGGACAAAGTAAGGCAAAGTTGAACCGTCAGAGGGTTTTTACACACACCTTTACGTTCACCATGCTACTTCCCATGGCTTTCGTAAAAAATATCCCCCTTCTTTCTTCTCACTTCTGTCATTAAGTTTGAACTTAGTAAAAGATCCCAATTTCTTTCTTTTTAAATTTCATCGAAGTCCTTATTTATGATTCTTTGTATCCTGATGAGTATTTTATTTTACACAAACTTGGGTTTTCAGTTGATGAACTCGACTCACGATTTGGAAAAATTTTAAACATAAAATCAGCAGGGTTTGATGAAATACCCCCAGAACTATGGAAATCGACGACATACAGCCCCGGTACTGTAATGCCGTATATGATAAAAACACAACAGGCAGATGGATGAAGGGATGCATCCTATCCTTCCCTAAGAATGGCGACCTCAGATTAGCCAAGAACTATCGCGGTATAATACTTACATCTATAACAGCCAAGATATAAAATGATCATCTACGCAACCGCATAGAACCCAAAATTGAGATCATCACTTATGAGGTCGTCCCTGCTTCTCCAGCAATCTCCTGTATGTCTGGTTCGTCTAACTTGAATAGTTTTCGTGATAGGAGGCAGGTAGCCTTACAGTAGGTGTCTTGTGGGGTGTTGCCGCCAGGACCTGTTCAATATTGCTCGCAGCATTCTTGTGTAATTGCCATCTAGCTTCTTCTCCAGCCGTTTTGTTATAGTCCATGTAGTGCATCCATATAGCAGTATCGATGCGACCGCTGCCAGGAAGAAACTGCATTTCATTTTATCGGTTAGGTCTGATTTCCATATAATCGATGGCTATTGAAAGCTGTGCATGCCTTCGTTAACCTCGTGTCGATGTCATTTTCGGTTGATGCGATGCGGCTTCCTAGGTAAGTCTATTTGTCTACTAGTTTGAGAGGGGTTCCGTCTAGAGTAGAAATGTCAACCGTTTGATTATAGCACATATATTCCGTTTTGTGATCAGATATATATATATATATAATATATATGGGGGTGTATAGCTGGGTAGCAGTCGTTCATATAAGCATGTTTGATTAAAGCACTTGGGACAATTTTAGTAAATTCATCTACTAATTCCAATCTGTTATCAAGGCACTTATTAGGAAAGATTGAAGGATCTTAATAAAATTATATAGACAAAATGTATCTTTATTAGTAAATCAAACATGGTCGTGTATATATATATTTCATCATACAACGTGTGAAAGTAAGAGCAATATCCTGGCCTCATCAGCTGCCAACCTGAGGTGATAAAACAGTTTCGGTAGCTCGAGGCGTTACTGCCACTCCTGGCACTATCAAGCAGCTTTTGCCACTATTAAGGGTATCTAAAAGAATATATATATATATATATATATATATATTGAAGTCAGATGCAGAGCTTTTATTGCCAACTCAATCTCCGTTTTTTTTTCCCAATCATAGACTTCCTCCATCAGGCAAGACGAAATACATAGAAAAGATCCAAGATATGTCTCTAACTGCATCAGCGTGAATAAGGCAATCCCATAGAGTGACAGCAATCTGACAAAGTTTGGCTGTGTCGTGAGAAACTGCTGGGGGGCTCTGAGATAATGGTAATGATGCTTCAGCCCCGAAACCATACCTAAACCCATATTCATCTACTGATGAACGCTTTGTTAGAAGAAATGCTGTTGTACGAACATCAATTATTTCATGATACAAAAACACTTGAAAGGAAACTTGAAAGGAACTTAATTAAATTTTATACACAAAATGCATCTTCATTATTTACTCAAATATGCTTAAAGATTATTACCCAACTACACACACACGCACACACACACACACATATATATATATATATATATATATATATATGTGTGTGTGTGTGCGTATGTATGTGCTTGTACACTTTCGTTATTGTGTGAGTGTTTGCGTATGCAAGTGCATGTACACATGCGCATATTTAAACATACCTGTGCGTAGGTATATGTATATATATATACAAGGAGCATTAAATAAGTTTTCAGACTTTTTTCGTATGGGCACTTTTATTGATAGTACATGCATGAAACTCTAGTCCCCTTCGAAATAATCTCCTCCGGCTGCAATGCACTTGTTTTACTGTTCCAACAACTTCTGGAAGGCCCCATGGAAGTCTTCTTGTGTGAATGTGTAAATGACCTCCGTCACAGCCTCTTTCATTTCCTCAATTGTCTCATAATGACAGCCTCTGAGCTTAGGGAATAGCCAAATGTCACAGGGACTATAGGGACGTTGAGGAACTGCCTTGATGCCCATCTTGGTCAAATAGTCTGTGACAAGGATTAAGTTGTGCACTGGTGCATTGTCCTGGGGGAAATGCCACTGACCCGATTTGAAGAGTGCTGGCCTCTTCCAACGGAATCTCTTCCTGAACTCCCTTAAAACTTCAACATAGTAACCCTAACGCTAACCCTAACCCTTTGGCCAATAAACTCTGGTGTATTGACTTCCTTACTCCTCCCACACCTCTCATCATCCCTCATAGACTCCCTGCCTTCCTTGAATCTCTGATGCCAATCAAAAACTGATGCTCATTTCATGCAAGATGGTTGAAAAGCAGCTTTTAGCATACCATACGCTTCTGTGGCATTTTTTTCCAAGTTTAAAACAGAATTTTATTGCATATCGTTCTTCTAAAGTGTCCTCACGTCCAGATTGCATTTTGGAAATTCACCAGCTGTGACAATCAGGCTTTACTAAGGTGTATTCCAGTTGCTGCTGTCGCTGTTTATTTGAACCTGAAATCATAAAAATTGGTCAGTCATCTCACAAGATGTATACCAATAACATACTGAATTTTCAAGAGTCTAGAACAATTTTAAATGCTTGTACAAAAAAGTCTGGAAACTCATTGAATATACTATATATATATATATATATATATATATATATATATATATATATATATATATATGTGTGTGTGTGTGTGTGTGTAAATTTCTGTGAATGCGCTTATATAAATGCATGTGTGTATATATGCGAGTCCATTTATTCATTTCAACTGCCTTTTATTAAAGTTCGTCGAATGAATATTTCTTCTCACTTTGTATCGAAATTATTTATGTACATGTATGCACGCATCAAAACACGTGTCTATCTCACTTTCTCTCTCAGTCTCGAGCTCTCCCTTTGATTCTTTCTTGTCTCTGTCTCTCTTCTTTGCATCTTTCTCTCTCTCTCTCTCTCTCACACACACACAATATATATATATATATATATACATATATATATATAAGGGCATCCCAAGAAGATTTATGTAAAGAAAGACTCAAAAAGATTACTTAAAAGATAAAGGAAATACTAATCAATTTTGTGTAAGAATTGTTATATT
>OY757931.1:21377133-21394633 GCA_963585895.1 Sepioteuthis lessoniana | reverse complement strand
ATATCGACAAGCATCCATCGCAGTGTGAACAATTACTATGATGTCAAAATCCCGAAGAAAGTTATTAAGACCTTAACGTTTAACGTTGGCTTTACATCAAAATGAATTTATCTAATTTGGTATATTCTGTTTTCCTACTTTTTCATATATATATATATATATATATATATATATATATATATATCACTAAACTACTGATTTTAGTTTATTTATTTTCCATTGCCCATTCAACTAGCTTACCTATCTTTAGCCATAGGGAACCAGAGAGAAGGCAATTCGTCCCCAATGTTCGACTTGATTTGCTGCTTAACCATAAAAGTACGTAAAGCTCCTACTATACATAGCTTATCCCAGAACATATCCTGAAATATATATCTAATAATTTAGCCGCTGGTGTTGTGTTGCACATGAACACATATTCATACGTAAGCTCACAGGCACACACACGTACGCACATATATAGCCATACACACGCTCACGTATACGTATGCACAGAAACACACACGTGCATATATATGCATTTGTATATATACTTTTATCTATATCTATATCTCTATCTATGTGGGGGAGGGTCCTCGTGGTGTAATGGTTAAAGCGGTGGACTGCAGAATCGTAATACGCGAGTTCGTACTCCAGTCGCGCTATTACGTTCACTTTCGGGCAAATACCCTTGGGAAGGGTATTAACCCCCTTATCCTCCCAGCTATGGGTTAAATAGTACCACTACTGTTCTTCTAGGAGAATGGCTTTGGCATTAAATAACCTAGGAAGGTTGATATGCCATTAAACAAAGGAACCGAAACCGATCTATCTTTAGTAACATATATATATTCAATGTGGGTAGTATTACTTTTTTGCATCCATAATTATACGTGAGATATGTACGTTATTAATTAATTTGCATTAGGAGAAACCGTATTAAATATCAAATGTCAAAAATATGTAATCTACAAAATATAATTTTAAATTAAACTTCCTTTGATCAATAGTTGTTTTTTTTTTGTTTGTTTGTTTATTTAAATATTTTCGTACTTCTGCAATCCAAAGCCTAAATGGTTATTTTAAAGGGACTTTTATTTCTCATATTACCCTGTGATATTCATTGATATGGACATTGATGCATTAACCTATTTTCGAAGGATTTTCTATCAAGAAAAAAATCAACAGAATTAAAATTTTTCCAAGGTTTATTTAAATAAAAAGAAAAAAAAATGCCAAAGCGTGAGTCTAACGCTGATATACACGATGCAATGGTTAACGGAATATCTGTGAGACTGTTGATAGTGAGATCGGCCCTCACTGGGTTATTAATTTCAGCGTATTAGATAATATTTAAGATCTAAGGGATATTTTTAAATCCAGAAATATTCGATTGGTGTATATTTTAGTTCCAGACATTCAGCACTTGTTTTTTCTGATCAACGCACTACTTCCTGGTGTAGGAATTAATGAATTCCATCCAAACAATTCTGGAATATTTTTTCGGTTGTCGCTTTGATTTAGAGCTTTTTGGAGCTAAATGAGGAGTAATCCACTATATAATGTTTCATTTAAAACTTGCAATAGGACAATGGCATATCTATAGTTCATCAAAGCATGTCATATATATAATATAGTTGTAACGTTCCCTAAACCACATATATCAACAGATATAAAAAGAAAAAAAATACATTTCATTCAAGTCCAGTTGGCTGGGGCTGTAGAATACACCCACTGCATCTTCTCAGAGAGGTAAGACTCCCTCCCAAAGAACAGCCTGTTATGTCACACAGTAATCGAAAGGTGAGGTAACAGTAACACTGAAGCTTTTGGAAATGCGAAGTGCCCCTTTATTATTATCGGTCTTAGATCCACTCTCGCCTGGAATAGTAGCACCTGTTAAGTTCATATCTGTGGGTCGCATAAAGCTGTTTGACATTTCAACTGAGAGCAAACAAATGACATATGCCTCGTTAATTTGTTTAAAGTAGAACTGTTTGATCATTTAACTGTACGTACTCTAATAATTGATAATTAGTAGAACTGTTAATGATACTGTTGGGCATCACCCATCTTTTTTCCACACAATGAACTAGTCCATCTGCCATATATAGCAGTAGCTACTATAACCAGGGCAGACTAGAAGGTGAAGAGCAGCTTCTTATAGGAATAGTATTAGAGCGTTGGAGACTGGAGATCGCACTAGATCACCTTACTTGCGACCGTAATAACGGAAGCCAATACCATTGTTGGACTATATCTTCATTCTGTATTCACTAATCCTATGTTCTTGTCTACTAATAGTCTCTCTATTGTATATACTTTTTCCTGAGAATATATCTATTCCCTCTCAGGTCGTGGTTTGTCCTTTATTTAATATTACAAGCGTTCACTAACCAGAACGCAACACTTCCCTATCCCACAAGCCATTGTTTAAATAATCTCACTGTTGATATTCTAGAAGTATGGCTTTGACATTAAATAACCCAAGTAGGTTAACATGCCAGAAGCAGAAAAAAACTTATATATATATATATATAATGGTTTGATTGTTATCCAATGATCCGGGATGCCGGGGTTCAATCCCAGCTCGAGTCATACCAAAGATTTAACACTCATCAATACAAGGTACAGATCAACGGTATGTAGAACTATCCAAGGAAAAGAGTAGCGCCTTCCCGTACTCCTAGTTGTAGTAGCTAATGAAAAGGGAGTCTTCGGATCACCCTTGACTACGGTCGGCTGAGTTATATATATATATATATATATATATATATATATATATATGTGTGTGTGTGTGTGTGTGTGTGTGTGTGTGTGTGATACATTGCAATATTTGGAACAATTTAATTGAGTGAAAACAAATGATTAACATTGCATAGGATTGTAAGTGTTAACACTAATTAAAAGCATTTTGTTGTGTAGAAACACAATTCTCGCATGCAAAAAATGTAGTTCTATCACATTCAAAAATGAAAGTGCAGACAAACTATTCTAGTAAATGTTTGTCTATCTTAATGTGTGCAAATAAATGACTGAAAATATGTTGTTACTGTTACTGTTACATAGCTGTTGCGTTCTGGTTAGTGATCGCTTGTAATAGTAAATAAAGGACAAACCACGATATGAGAGGGAATAGAGATATATTCTCATGAAAAAGTATATACAATAGAGAGACTATTAGTAGACAAGAACATACGATTAGTGAATACAGAATAAAGATATAGTCCAACGATACTATTGGTTTCCGTTATTACGGTCGCCAGTAAGGTGATCTAGTGCGATCTCCAGTCTCCAACGCTCTAATACTATGCCTATTAGAAGCTGCTCTTTACCTTCTAGTCTGCCCTGGTATTAGTAGCTACTGCTATATACGGCAGATGGACTAGTTCATTGTGTGGAAAAAGGTGGGTGATGCCCAACAATAGCAATACTTGAAATCTTTTAACTGTGTGAAAAGAAAATCAGATCTGGCCCCCAGTAATAGCACCTGATTGGGTCCTACCTGTGGGTCAAATATAACTGTTTGACATTTAAAATGAGAGCAAATAAACTACTTAAACTAAATCGACTTACTTGAAATAAAGCTGTCCAATCATTTAACTGCGTGAAACCAAGTGACTGATGTTTAATTGAATTGTTAGAGAAATAGCAATTCTCGGAACTATTTACCTTTGTTGATTTACTCTAAATTGAATTGTAAGAAATATAACTGTTTGCTCGTTTAACTGTGCGTATCTATAAAATGTGTTTCCAGGTCATGTATTCAATATATATGTAAAAACAGGATTTTGCATTAAATAACGAACAATAGTCGATAAGCCATAAAAGCAAACCAAACCACACGCGTGTCATGGTATCCATTAAGAACTTCCTGTATTTTTCAGCCAAACAGATAGTAAGTATAACTAGACTAAAATTCCCTGCTCTATTCAAAAATAGTCCCTACTTTCTATGAATACATCATCATCATCATTATCATGTCGTGCCGCCAGCACGGTTATCCCTGACCCTCTCTCGCCACGTCTCCCTATAGTCCATCGCCCTAAGCAGGTCTTCAGGGTTACATCCTGTGTCCTCACATAGCTGCTGTATGTATGTTCGAGCTGGTCGTTCTGCTTTTGCTTGGACATAAGTGGGGGTCCATAGGAGTACATCACTTATGAGCTCGTCCTTGCTTCTCCAGCAGTGTCCTGCGTGTCTGGTTCGTCTAACTTGTATAATTTTCGTGATGGGAGGCAGGTGGCCGTATAGTTGGTGTCTTGTAGGGTGTTGTCGCCAGGACTTGTTCAGTATTGCTCTCAATATTCTTGTGTAATTGCTGTCTAGTTTCTTCTCCAGCCGTTAAGTTAGCGTCCATGTAGTGCATCCATATAGCAGTATCGATACAACCGCTGCCTGGAAGAAACTGCGTTTCATTTTATCGGTCAGGTCTGATTTCCGTATGATCGAGAGCCTATCGATAACTGTCCATGCTTTCGTCAGCCGTGTGTCGATGTCTTTTTCGGTTAATGAGACGCTACTTCCTAGGTAGGTGAATTTGTCTACTAGTTTTAGAGAGGCTCCGTCTAGTGTGGTAATGTTGCCTGTTTGGTTGTAACACATTTATTCAGTTTTGTGTGCATTGACATGGAGGCCAATGCCTGACAGACGAACCAAAAGTATCAAAACTATTGATCCGATAGATAAGTTTTATCCTCAAAAGAATTTTTGAACTAACACGCCAGTAAACATTTAAAAAATGAATACTAAAACATTTGCGAACACTGTACACCTCCAAAAACTTACACGTACACAACATATATTTTATAAACTATTGCTCATTACAAAAAATAATATTTAAAGAGACGACTTGTCTTTCAACACAAAAGCCAACTTTGTTCCTTATTTTTGTTGACCTTAATACTTGCGTTTCTGTTCAGTATTTCGACCACCACTTACAAGAGGTTTGAATGAATGTTTTAGCGAATTACGAGTAACGAGATTGTAACGAAAGTTTATTTAATACTACTGCGAAGGAGTTTTCCGGGTAATGTGTTTAAAATTTTAAAAAATAATGCTACTAGAAATTATGCATATAAATAAGTTTTGATTTATTTTTGCACTGTAGATTTTCGTAAAAAATAAAGGAAACGATATTTCTAGGACATTACACGAACACACACACACACACACACACGCACACACACATTCACACTTTTATATATATATATATATATATATATATATATATATATATATATATTGGTTTGTTTTTGAAATTCATTGGAATTAAGAAGATACGCCATAACACACTTACTCACACACACACATACGCACACACACACCAGACGTATATATACGCACCCCCATATATATATATATATATATATAAGTTGGCGACCGTAGTCGAGGACAACCCGAAGGCTCCCTTTTCATTACATACTACACCGAGCTGTAGCGGAGAGTCTGACTCCTTTCCCGAGATTGCTCCTCTTTACCCTTTTTCCGTACCTTATAATGCTGAGTGGCAACACCAGTACTATTTTTGTGTCTTTGGTATGATTCGACCTGGGATTGAACTCCGGTCTCCTTGGTCATTAGCGAACACTCTACTCACCAGGAGGTGGATCATTAGGGAAAGATATATATATATATATATATATATAGAGAGAGAGAGAGAGTGATAAAGAGAGACAGGTCATTTGTTTTCAATGTAATGGTATTTTTATGCCGGAAATTAAAAAAAAAACATTAAACATCAAACATATTTAGGTTTTTTTCTACATATTCTAAGGAATTTGAGTTCAGTTAAACGATGATTAGTCAAGTTATTGGTTTCCGTAATGATAAAAATTGGTCTGAAATTCAATATATATATATCAGAATACTAAAATGTGACTTTTGCAGAAAAAATGAAATTGCTTAAAGTTTGGTTTATGTTGATTCACAAACACCAAAAGCAAATTCACTCTATTTCACTCTTTTTCGTTACTCCATTTTCATGTAGTAAGACAATCATGAGACAATTAAAAAGAAAACACACACGCACACACACATAAATATATATATATATATATATATATATATATATACAAGGCGCGCTGGTGCGAAGAACGTAATTCTCCTGCCGGAGAATGTAAATCGATTGATGGGCCTATGAGTCAGGTTTACCCCCACAGTATTCACGAGCCCATTGCTGACCATCAGCGTCCTGGAGACATTTTTTGCAAGCCCAGAATTTAGTGGCCCAAGGGTAATCAGATAGCTACCTGGACTAACTTAGACCAGGAGCTTTCTTTTACTCACCACCCATCTTGAGGGCCCATTGATCAACAAATAAAATCTTTTAGCGGAATTATATATAACGTTTGTCTCGAGTGCTTTTGGGCAGTAACGCATAAATGAAAGAAAAAGAATCGAATAGATAACGAATATAGAAAGGATTTCAACACGAATGTTATACACGTGTAACCACCATTCTCGTGTAATTACGCAAAATCAAGAAACGGTTGCTATGACATCTAACGGCCGTAAGTAAACGCTTTTTTAAATCACAAACTGCACCAAAATGAAGATGAACGAACGTCTAATGTAATGTCCGCTTTTAGTTGATCTTGTGTATACATAGATTTTTTTAAAATACCCTATCCGGTGGCAAAAGCTGCTCGGTAGCACCAGGAGTGGCAGTACCGCCTTGAGCTACCGAAACTGTGTTATCACCATGGTTGGCGGCTGATGAGGCTAGGGTATCGCACGTGCTTTCACACGTTGTATGATGAAAAAAAAAAATATATAAGTAAAGTTGGCGACTGTAGTCAAGGGTGACCTGAAGGCTCCGTTTTCAATAGCTACTACACCTAGGTGTAGGGGAGGGAACTACTCCTTTCCTTGGATTGCTCCACTTTACTCTTGATAGGTACCTTATATTGCTGAGTGTTAAGCAAGGAGGTATCAAATACCATTAAAATCTATGACGCGACCTATGATTGAACCCGGGTCTTCCGGACCATTGGCGAACACTCTACCCACTAGGCCAATGAGCCTCTCTCTCTCTCTATATATATATATATATATATATATATATAAATATATGTATTGGCGAACACTCTACCCACTAGGCCAATGAGCCTGTCTCTCTCTCTCGATATATATATAAATATATGTATTGGTGAACACTCTACCCACTAGGCCAATGAGCCTGTCTCCCTCTCTCTCTCTATATATATATAAATATATGTATTGGTGAACACTCTACCCACTAGGCCAATGAGCCTGTCTCTCTCTCTCAATATATATATATAAATATATGTATTGGTGAACACTCTACCCACTAGGCCAATGAGCCTCTCTCTCTCTCTCTCTCTCTCTCTCTCTATATACATATATGTATTGGTGAACACTCTACCCACTAGGCCAATGAGCCTGTCTCTCTCTCTCTCTATATATATATATATATAAATATATGTATTGGTGAACACTCTACCCACTAGGCCAATGAGCCTGTCTCTCTCTATATATATATATATAAATATATGTATTGGCGAACACTCTACCCACTAGGCCAATGAGCCGGTATATATATATATATATATATATATATAAGTGCGTGTGTGTCTATGTGAGCGGGGATAAGATCCAGATTGATACAGTTTTACATTAGTTGAATTCAACTGCAGTGGTCTGTGCTTCAACCAATTTCACCAGAAGGTAAAAATTATTTATCAATTGTACATTATTAGAAAAGACCTTCTTGGCAAAGGAAACCTCAATCCAAATTAAATATGAATAAATACTAGTCCTCTCTTAACCTCCAATCTCCTTTATTCCCCTCGAAGTTTTCTAAGGATTTACCACGGTTATAAAGAACGTTCTCGTACCTACGGCGTCTTAGCACTTAGTGAAACTTTATACCAAATTGAGAATCAAATATTGGGTGAGATATAATTTGATTTTCGATTCAAGGCCCTTTTACACGACTTCAATAGGCTTTTCGGGGAGGGCGGAGGGGCGGCTGTATTTAAGTCTATTTCAAACTTAAACTACATAAATGTATTAGTTAATAGGAAAATAAGTAAGTTACATTCATTATGCAATTCATGACTTTAACTCAAGGTGAAACAAATAAATGAAAATAAATATATCAGTTAATACGTAAATAAGTACATTACATTCATCGTTCAATTTTCAACTTTCTAAGCAAGGTTAAACAATAATTACTTGAATAAATAAACAAATAAATATGGAAATGGTGATTTTTTTTTCTAAGTTATATTCTTGCTGAATGAAGACACGTTGGCTTTCACATTTTTCAGAAAATAGTAGATTTTACTTCAGATCAAGTTATACGTACATCTTCTTCTTCTTCTTCTTCTTCTTCTTCTTCTTCTTCTTCTTCTTCTTCTTCTTCTTCTTCTTCTTCTTCTTCTTCTTCTTCTTCTTCTTCTATGATCTGGATTATCTTGATTCTTTGTTTAATATCCAGTTCACTCAGTCTCTTCTCCCGCTTATATTATTATTATTATTATTATTATTATTATTATTATTATTATTATTATTCACTCATTAGAGCTTTTCACATTAGCGATAGCCGATGGTTTTTCCCTGAAGTCTGAGTGGCAGCAAGTCTCCTCAAGTCTCCAGCACTCTTCTTAGTATTCTGGCAGTTCTCAACAATGCTGTCGTTTGGATGGTCCTCTAGTCCTTTACGTAATCCCTTAATTACTGTTCCAAACGCACCAATTACAATTTGTATAATTGTCACTCGCATGTTTCACAGTTTTTTCAGTTCCCTAGCAAGGTCGAGGTACTTATCCTTCTTTTCACATTCTTTCAGTTTTATTCTGTGGTCTGCCGGGACAGCGAAGTCGACTATTTTCCAAGTTCTCTCTTTTTTTTTTTTTGTTGATTATTATTAAGTTTTGTCTCCTGGCCAGGATTAGGTGATCTCTTTGTATATTAAAGTCCCATATGAGTTTATGCGAGTCATTTTCTAGGACAGGTGCTGGGTTGTGCATAGACCATTTGTTAGTATGGTCGAATTTAAATTTCTTACACATTTCCCAGTGAATCTCCTTACCGACCCAGTCGTGTCTCGCCTTATACTTCCGCTGTAAGTTTTTTAAATCAGTATTAGCTGATGGTTTTTCACTGGAGTTTGAGTGACAGCAAGTCTCCTCAAGTCTCCAGGACTCGTTTCAGTACTCTGGCCGTCCTCAGTAATGCTGTCGTTTGGATCGTCTCTACCCGTCTGCCAACTACCAAGTCCTCCAGGCCCTTTAATAATCCTTTAGTTACTAACGCACCAATCACAATCGGCGCAATCGTTACTTTCATGTTCCACAGTTTTTCTTAATTCTCTAGCAAGGTCGAGGTACTTATCATTATTATTATTATTATTATTTACTCCTTGAAATGTTTTCACATCAGTTTTAGATGATAGTCTTTCAGTGTAGTTTGAGTGACAGCAAGTCTCCTCAAGTCTCCAGGACTATTCTCAGTATTATGGCTGTTTTCCATAATGCCGTAGTTTTGGTGTTGTCCACTCGTTATCCAACTTCCAAGTCCTTCAGTCCCTTTAATAATCCTTTAGTCACTGTTATGAAAGAACCAACGTCGATTGGTATAATTGTCACCTTCATGTGCCATAGTTTTTCAATTCCTAAACAAGGTCGGGGTACTTATCCTTCTTTTCACTTTCTTTCAGTTTTCTTCTGTGGTCAGCCGGGGTAGCAAAGTCTACAATTTTGCAAGATCTCGTTTTCTTGTTGATTACTAAAAGGTCTGGTCTTCTGGCCGAGATTAGGTGATCCGTTTGTATTCTCTTTTCCTTATTATTATTATTATTATTATTATTATTATTATATACTCTTTTAGAGTTTTTCACATCAGCGTTAACTGATGGTTTTACACTGGGTTTTGAGTGACAGCAAGTCTCCTCACGTCTCCAGGACTCGTCTCAGGATTCTGGCCGTTCTTAGTAATGCTGTCGTTTGGATAGTCTCTACCCATCCGCCAATTTCCAAGTCTTCCAGGCCTTTTAATAATCCTTTAGTTATTGTGCCTAACACACCAATCACAATTGGCATATTCGTTACTTTCATGTTTCACAGCTTTTTCAATTCTCTAGCAAGGTCGAAGTACTTATCTTTCTTTTCACTTTTCTTCAGATTTATTCTGTGGTCCGCCGCGACAATTTTACAAATTTTCTTTTTTTGTTTTTTGTTGATTATTTTGAGGTCTGGTCTTCTGGACGGGATCAAGTAATCCGTTTTTGTGTTATTATTATTATTATTATTATTATTATTATTATTATTATTCACTCATTAGAGCTTTTCACATCACCGTTAGCCGATGGTTTTTCACTGGAGTTTGAGTGACAGCAAGTCTCCTCAAGTCTCCAGGACTCTTCTTAGTATTCTTGCCGTTCTCAGCAATGATGTCGTTTGGATGGTGTCCACTCGTCCGCCAACTTTCAAGTCCTCCAGTCCCTTTAGCAATCCTTTAGTTACTGTTCCAAATGCACCAATTACTATTGGTATAATTGTCACCTGCATGTTCCACAGTTTTTTCAATTCCCTAGCAAGGTCGAGGTACTTATCCTTCTTTTCACATTCTTTCAGTTTTATTCTATGATTATTATTATTTCACTACTTGTTAGTTATTCCCAGGTCTGATCTCTGTATTCTGGCCGATATTAACGACGCAGTAGTCCTGAGTATGGATTCATTCTCCAATTTCCAATTCCTCCAGTTCTCTTTCTCAACCTGAGGGGATCAGTCCAAGTGCATAAATCACAGTCGGTATCACCGTCACCATTACGTTCCATAGGTTTTTCAACCCTCTGGCAAGGTGTTAGAACTTGTCATTTTTTTTCGATTTCTTTGAATTTCACTCTGTGGTCTACTGCCAGTATCATACAAGCGGGTCTGGCAAGGTTTTTATCCCATTGGTGAAATCTCAGCAGCAGGGCTTGCTTTCAAGAACTTTTTGTAATCTTTTGAGGATCTATTTTCTTATTTTTTTCTTTTATCTCTGCTTGTTTGATGTTATCTACTTCCCATGTTTCCAAATACTTCTAGGTTTCCTTTTTTCTGAGAGTTCTGATTATTTTTTGATTTACCAGTTTTATTCCTTACCGTAATTTGCTTTCTACTTTCATTCTGATCATATCACATTTTCTACACTTAATTTCATTCCAATATCCAGGATGCATATTCTCATGGAAAAAACTGGCTCACTAGTCTAGCTGGTAGAGTGTTCACCAATGGCCTGAGAGACTGGAGTTCAATCCCAGGTAAAGTCATACCAAATACTAAAAAATGGTACTTGCTGCCGTCTTGCTTAACATACAGCATTATACGGTACGGATCAAGAGTAAAGTGGAGTGATCCAGGGAAAGGAGTAGCGCTCTCCCTTACACTTTGGTGTAGTAGCTATCGAAAAGAGAGCCTTCTGGTTGCCCTTGACTAAAGGGAGACAACTTTACTTCTTTACTTTATATTCTCATCGTTTGTATCCGATTCCTTTTTTTCTTTTTTTTTAGATACATTTTTTGATCCTGTACGTATGTCAATTAAACTTTTCTTGTGATTTTGAAAATGTATTTCCTTGAGAGCACCTTCGAAATATGTAATTGAGTGGTATCATTGCTTTTACCAATGTTAATAAAGAAACCATATCTCCCTGGAAGAGTCCACTTTGGATTTTCACTGCTGCCAAAGTTTTTCTTTCAGCTGTTTATTCCACTTTTCAGTTTTCACGTCTTTCGCAAGGATATCTTTTACATTATTTCACAATCTACTGTTCAGCTTTACGGGACAATATCATCGGCCATTTTGTAAGCAATCTAGGTAATGGCTCAATTTTCCACCTCTATTTGTTCTCCTTGATCAATTTACTGTAAACCAACTGTTTTTCTTATTCTCCTGTGGTACCATTTCAGTCCTTCAGGAAACAATCCGTTACATAGAGGCGCTTTATAGATTTTCCACATCATAGGTAGACACATTATCGGTCTTTAGTTGCTGGAAATAGACCTTTTTTTCAGGGTGTCTTTCTGGATAAGAGCAGTTTTTCCTTTTGTCATCTTTTTGGGTATTCTTGCTTCTATGCTTCCACGCAGTTGAAGCGCCAGTCTGTCATGAATGGGCGCAAACGTTTAAGCCAGAATTCTTGTATGTTATCGTGGCTTAGCTTCTGCCAATTTGCAGCGTTTTTGTGTTCTGCTTTATGAAGTCGAGATGTGTGTCTATTACAAGGTCGTCAACGTATTATTGAAATTCATTTCCCATCTTATTTGGCCTTTATTTTATACTCGTTCCAATATTCAGCTCCAAAATTGTTTTGCTTCCTTTGGTTACTCGTATTCTTTCTCCAAGTGCATTCTCCACCAAACTGTTCAGAGATGTTTTTCGTTATTTTGGAATAGCCTGTTTTGTTTGTATTGCTTTAATCTGTTTCGGTATCTTTTATGCCTCCACTTTTTCGCTTATATATTTTGATTTATATCTTCATATTGTCTCACTTGATTTGTTTTGGTCTTCTCATCAAAACATACTGATTTGCGTTTTTCATTCCTTAACACTTTCCAATTTTCTTTACCGATCATTTTACTGTAATTACCGACCAGTTTTTTTTTTTCAGTTCGGTTTCCTTAGCAGGCCTCCAATTTTATCACTGACTAATTTTGCATCAGCTTAAATTATCTCGTTTGGTTAAGAGATGTTGCCCTTTGGGATATTTGGTTATGATTTGTTTCTCTTTTTGGTTTCTATCTTAACATTTTTCAGTCTTCGTTCCTGAGAGATGGTAATGCAGACTTCTTTTCAGTCGTGATTAAGTCTACATCTATTTTGTCTTCTTGCGTTATTTTGTGCTAATGGGCTATGTTGCGTTTCGGTCATGTGAAATTTGCTTTACAATTAGTTTAGGGATATTATTATTATTATTATTATTATTATTATTATTATTTAATTCTTGAGAGTTTTTCACATCAGCGTTAGCTGATGGTCTTTCACAGGAGTTTGAGTGACAGTAAGTCTCCTCAAGTCTTTAGGACTCTTCTAAATGTTCTGGCTGTTCTCAACAATGCTGTAATTTGCATGGTCTCCACTCGTCCTCCACCTTCCAAATGCTCCAGTCCCTTTAATAACGCTTTAGTAACTGTACAAAATGCACGAAAAACGATTGGTATAATCGTCACCTTTATGTTCCATATTTGTTTTTAATTCCCTAATAAGATCAAGGTATTTATCATTATTTTCACTTTCTTCCAGTAATATTATGTGCTCAGTCAGTACAGCAAAGTCTAAAATTTTGCAAGTTATCTTTTTTTGTTGTTGTTGTTGATTACTATAAGGTCTGGTTTCTGGCCGAGATTAGGTATCCGTTTGTATGTCAAAGTCTCAGAGGGGTTTGTGTGTGTCATTCTCTTGGACAGCTGCTGGGTTGTGCATATACCATTTGTTCGTATGGTCAAATTTCAATTTCTTGAATATGCCCCACTAGATCACTTTGCCCACCCAGTCGCTTCTAGTCTTATACTACTTCTGTGCTAAATTGCTGCATTCGGTTATTATGTGATTGATGGTTTCATCTCCATCAATACATTCGAAATTCTGCCACGTCTTATCTATTCTCGCTTTGATTTGATTGGTTCTTATAGCGTTGTTTTGTGCTGCTATTAGGAGAGTTTCTATTTCTCTTTTAAAGTTCCCTTTTTAAAGCCACGTCCTGGTTTTCTCGTCCAAGATGCCGTTTATTAGTCGTTTAATGTGTCCATAGATTTTTTCGTCCAATTGTTGTTTCATTATTATTATTATTATTATTATTATTATTATTATTATTATCTACTCCTTGAGAACATTTCACATCAGATTTAGCAGATGGTCTTTCACTGGAGTTTGAGTGACAGCAATCTCCTCAAGTCTCCAGGACTCTTCTCAGTATTCTGGCCGTTCTCATTAATGTTGTAGTTTGGATGGTCTCCACTCGTCATCCAACCTTCAAGTCCCGTAGTCCCTTTAGTATTCGTTTGGTGACTGTACCAAAAGCACCAATCATGATTGGTATAATTATTTTAATCTTTTGAGAGTTAACACTTGGGTAAGCTGATGTTCTCCACTTGTGTTTAAGTGACTGCAAGTCTCCTTAATCTGTATGGACCCTTCTCATTATTCTTGCAGATATTAATAATGCAGCAGTTTGGATGATTTCTTTGTCCTCTGGTTTTAAAGTCTTCAATCTATTTATCAATTTTGGGGGAAATGTTTTCCAGTTCAACAATAACAGTTGGTATCACCGACACCTACATATTCCATATTTATTGAGAGTTTTTCATACCAGCATAAGCTGATAGGGAGGTGCCCGTGGTGTAATGGTTATCGTCACAGGAATTGGACACGGCGACACGAGTTCAAATCCTGGACTGATTGCATTTCACATATCACTAATACCCTTGGGAAAGGTATGAATCCAATTATTCTCCCTCCAGCTATGGGTAAATAGTAGGACAGACTGGGTTCTTCAGCCTTGGTGAGGCAACTAGTCTAGGAGAAGGAAAACTCTGAATTCAAATCTGTGAAACTCCGCTTAAAAACTTGACCTTGTGTCATATCCTGCCCGAGCGGAGGGGTTGGGTAAATATGATAAGCTGATAGTCTTTTACATGAGTTTGAATGACAGCAAGTCTCCTAAAGTCTCTAGAGATATTTCCAGTATTCTGGCCGATTTTAATAATGCTGTAGTTTTGATGATGTCTACTCGTCCTCTTATTTCTACGTCCTCTAGTCCTGTACAAAGCCTTTGGTCATTGTACCAGGAGCTATCATTACTATTCGTACCACTGTCACTTTCATGGTCCACTGTTTTGTTTTTTGTTTGTTTTTTTTTTCAATTCCCAAGAAAGGTTTAGGTACTTTTGTTTGCTTTTTGCTTTCTTTCAATTTTACACTGTAGTCTCCCGGGATAGCAAAGTTCACAATTAGATACGTTCTCTTTTTTTTTCTGTTGACTTTAACAAACTCAGATCGTCTTGCTGAGATCAGGGGATCCGATTTTATCTCTATTCTTTTTGAAGGCTTTTCACACCAGCGTTAGCTGATGCTTTCTCACTAGTGTTTGAGTTACAGCATGTTTCCCGAAGATTCTAGGATTCTTCTCAGTATTTGGACCGATTTTCATAATGCTGTAGTCTGGATAGTGTCCACTTGTCCTTTAATTTTAAAGTCTTCTTGTGTCATTATTGTTATTTGTTAATGTAAATGTTTCAAACCAGTTGTAACTGGTGTTTTTTCACTGGAGTCTGAGTGTCTGTGTGTCCCTTCAGGTCTCCAAATCATTTCTGAATATCCTTCCTGATATTAACACTACTTCAATCTGAATGGCTTTGATTCATACAACGATAATTATGACAGACAAAGCTTTCTCGTGTTGAAAGGACAACCGGTCTATGAGAAGGAAAAAGTTTTAATCAAATATCAGACGAATGAGTTCTCGATGATGTTATAGATAATGTATATTCGGCAGACAATAACACGCAAGAAGTAAGTGTTCTAAAGTAAAAGATAAATAATGGGGAAGAGGTATACACACACGACGCAAAGAAAACGAATGAGCCTTGGTTATTTCAAACATTTATTATCAATCCTTCCGAACTGAGTCTTGGCTTCCAAATCAAGGTAGAGGCATAGCAAATCTACAAGAAAAATAAAGAGATTTAGCACATACCGAACATACAACCATCTAAAACCCAATACACAGACATTACGTACGTATTAGAGTGTGTGCTGAAACATTCAACAAAACGGAGTCGGCAAAGGAAATTCTAATCTTTGACAAGGCATGAATACATTTCTCGACTATTCACCATCTATGAGTAAAAAATAGTTTATACTGATATTGAGAAGGAAACCAAACAAGAGAAAAGAACAACCTTGAATCCAAAATCTAAGAAGTTTTATTCGGAAAAATATTTACACAATGATGCACCAATTTTCTAAAATCAGCTAATCTAAAAAGATATTCCCGTTTTTTTTTTTATACAAATTAGCTATGTAGGAAAGCCAGCGTTCCCCATTATTTACTTACCCGTTAGGCCCACATATATCAATATCCATGAAAGAGTCTATCGTATATATATATATATATATATATATATATATATATTGTCTTTTGATTTTTGTTTTATGTTAATTCCTTCTGGTGGCCACTTTAATAATAAATGTCGTTTTGGCCAAACCTATTGAGCCGAATTATCAGGAAGTTTCGTTAGGTGAAACTTGGATAGGTACTTTCTGGCTCTTTCATTTATTCGATAATGGCCTGTGATACCAGGGTTCAATCTCAGATCAAGTCGTATCGAAGACTCAAAAATGGCACAAAATGCCTTCTTGCTTAAAACTCAGCTTTAATTGGTACGGATCTAGGGTAAGTAGAGTAATCAATGAAAATGTGTAGCGCCCTTCCCTATCGGTGTTGTAGCAATTAAAAAGGGAGACTTCTCGTAGCTCTTGATTAGAGTCAGCAAAATATATATATATATATATATATATATATACAAACTTCATCTCACGAGCAGCAGTAGGATGTAATAGAAGAGCGATTTATAACTAGAGTTAAACAGATTTGAATTCTACGTTCCAGGACACCGGCCTTTTAGGCCAACCTGACTTTGACAAATCGTCGAGGTTCTTGACACCCGAGTGAAATTTCTAAGACCATCTGGATACTGTACTGACAGTAAATGTTTTCAGTTGCTTACCAAGTATTATAGGCTACGTCGGACTGGTAAAGTATAATTTCCCCGAATTAAATTACGCTACACATTCGTCTCTAAGTCTTTCAAATTAACACACAGTGTGAAAAAATACAAAAAGTGTTCGGGCACCAATTACCAGAATACTTCCAACAATATCATTCAGCTACCGAGACTTGAACTGCTTTGCTCATGTGATATCATCATCATCATCATCATGTCGTGCCGCTAGCACGGATATCCTTGACCCTCTCTCTCCCCTTTTCCCTATCGTTCATCGCCTCTGACAGGTCTTCTGGGCTACCTCCCGTATCCTCACATATCTACTGTATGTATGTTCTAGCTGGTCGCCCTGCTCTAGCTCCGCCATATGTGGGCGTCCATAGGAGTACATCACTTATGAGCTCGTCCCAGGTCCTCCAGCAGTGTCCTGCGTGCCTGGGCTATCGAAAGATAACCATGACCCACACTCATGTGATATACGCACCGAAAATTAACTAGTAGTAAAATTACAGAAAGCTTGTGACACAATCTGCATATTTATATATATATATATATATACAGCAGAGTTCTTCTGTTGACCAGTATACCTCAGGACGTATGTGATTCTTTACTTTTCGAACCCTGAGTCCTACTTCTCTAGGCATTTTTTTAAAAACCTCTTTCAAATTTTTGTATGACTGGAAATTACGGATTTTACCGGCATTCCATCGATTCAGAATATGTATGTATGTGTCTGTGTGTGTACAGGGTGCAGTGGCCCAGCGGTTAGAGTGTTCGCCAATG
>OY757931.1:21349633-21372133 GCA_963585895.1 Sepioteuthis lessoniana | reverse complement strand
AAAACCCAAACAAACCAAATCATATATATTTAATATATATGTATAAAGAGGATTTGGCATTAAATAACCTATAATGGTTGATATGCCATAAAATCAAATCAAAATTGTCAGTTACTTTTTGAATCTTGAGTCCTCCATAAATATTTTCAACCCACCCAGTTCTCTTGAAATTTAAAATATGCATAACCTAGACTGCTAAATAACAGCTTCCCGCGGAATTTAATATAATAAAAATAAATGTATGAAATATGAAATAGCAATGTTTTAAAAAATATTGATGCAGAAATTAGTGTTCCCCGGTCGGAATTTATCCTACCCGGGTATACGTACTTCTAATTATCGACACAAACCCAAATACTAGGCGATCAGGTTATAGGGGTTAAGTGAACTTCCCGACGGAGAGAGCATATTTAAACCCTGCCAAGGCCAAATAACCGATACACTTGTGATAACATCATTATGTTTAATGCCACTCTTACTCTCTGTCGTGAATAGCATGTATAAGTAGTCCTCAGGGTTACTAGTTTTAGTTAGAAGATATGCAAGCCGGGGTTTCCTTAAGGTCAGTCGATTTGATTTTAAAGACGTGGTGACTCGTTCCAGAAGGGATAAGTGGCAGATGAAATAGTCTGTTTATTGAAAGGACAGAGGAAGCAGCAGACAAACCAGAATTCGGTGTCTGCTTGCTTCATAATTCAGTTGAGCGAGTTCCATGTAATGGTCATAATGTATGAATTGTAATGGTGAAGAACTATGAATTTGACGAGGGTGGTCAGTTTTACTTGGTGGACAAGAAGTGGCCTTGGCTGCTGTCCAATTTACGAGGTCATGCCTTGTTAACTTGGTATGGTCGTGTGATATTTTAAATGGGGTGAGTATTATTAATTTTCATTGAGTCTTGAAGAATTCATTGGTACGTGATTAACATGACGCTCAAGTTGTTGTCTTCGTCTTTTTTTTTTCTCTCGTTACGGTATTCTTTATGAGAATTCAAATCATTCCACTTTTCTCATCCCTTGCGTTTGAATTATTTTTCTTTTTCTCTTTCTTTTTTTTTTACTGTATATACAATGACTTTCTTCATTATTTATACATAGCTGTTTTTTTTTCGTATTTCTTTTAATTTTAATTATTTTGTTTTTTCTTTATTTCTTTCTTTATTTATTTTCCTTCATTCTTTTTTATTTTCTTTGTATTTCTTTTTCGACAGTAAAATGATTATATTATTTTTCATTTTTTCTTTCTTTCTTTTTTTCTTTCTTTCTTTCTTTATTTATTTAATAATACATTTTCCTTCATTCTTTTTTTTTTATTTTCTTTGTATTTAATCTTGGAAAGTCAAGTGATGGTATTATTTTTCTTTCTTTCTTTCTTTCTTTCTTTCTAAATTCATTTGTTTATTCATTCATTTTCCATCATTTTTGATTTTCTTTGTATTTCTTTTTTGACAGTAAAGTGATTATATAATTTTCCTTTCTTTCTTTATTTATTCATTTTTTATTTATTTATTTATTTGTTTATTTTACGTCAGTACTTTTGTTTTTCTTTCTGTCTTTCGATTTGATTTGTGTAGTTCTTTCTTTCTTTCTTTCTTTCTTTCTTTCTTTCTTTCTCTGTTCATTTAATCATTTATTTTAATTTCGAGCTAGCGGCTTCATTAAAGAGTGTTTGCGAATGATCCAGGAGACTGGGGTTCAATCCCCGGTCGAGTCATACCAAGGACTAAAAAATAGTACTTGATGCCACCTTGCGTAACACTCAGCATAATAAGTTAAGGATCAAAGGTAAAGTAGAACAATCCAGCGAAAGGCATAGTGCCCTCCACAACACCTCGGTGTAGTAGCTATTGAAAACGGAGCCTTCGGGCAGCCTCGACTATGATCGCCAAATTTACTTACTTTTACTATTTTTATTTTTCTTTGTTTTTGTTCTGTTTGCATAGTTCTTTCATTCATACCCTTTTTTTAAACATCATTTCCGTTTATCTTTGTTTTTCGTTATTGTTAATTTACTTCTCTCCTTTTTTATTTCTTTCTTTTTTTTTTGTCATTATTTTGCTTTATTTCTATTTTTTCTTTTTTTGTGAGTAGTTCGTTTTTTTTCTTTCTTGTTTCATGATTTTTTTTTTCTATTTCTTTCAGGTTTTCTTTTTTATTCATAGTTCTTTTCTTTCTTTTTTTTTCTTTCGTTCTGTGTTTATTTCTTATCTTTTGTTTCGTTTCTTTTTTTGCTTTTCTTTATTCTTTCTTTTGTATCCCTATATTTATTCATTTGTTATTTTTTCCTCATTGTTTGTCTTTCTTTATGTTTTATTTAATTGGTTGTATATATTTTTTTTTTATTTCTACTATTTATATTTTTTAAACTCTCTTTTCAGAGCTACTTCTTTCTTTCTTTCTTTCTTTTTTCGTAATTTTCTTTCTCTCTCTATTTCCTTCCTTCCTTCTTTCTTTCATAATTATTTCCTTTTTTGTTAGTTTTCTTTCTTTCTTTCTGTATTTCTTTCTTTCTTTCTTTCTCTTACTTCACTATATTTTCTTTTTTCTACTTTTTTCTGATTCTTTCTTCTATCTGATCATAACTTATATTTCTCCAATGATAAGAAAACCCAAATTTTCTTCACTTTCGATCTTTGTCTCTCATATTTCAACTGTTGCATCTTTTCATTTGTCCTTCTTTCTTTAATATTTTCCTTTTATAAAAACAGCATTTTTTCCACTAAAACCATTCTTTCGATTCTTGCATTTAAAAAATTTTTTTTATCTCGTTTAGATTTTCTTCATCCCATCTTTTCTTTTTCTCGTCACAACAGTCTACAATGTACCACCGACAAAGTCCATCCTACTCCACATTACTTAATAATACTTCTTCCCCATCACAAGCCACTCCTAAATCCAACCTTCCGAAAACCTAAAATTCGATTTCCCCTCCGCTACTAACCAATAACCACCCCCATAACACCCACTGCCCTTTCTTAGCACCAACCACCCTCACTACACCATCTCACCGTGCACGTGACATAGGCTTGCTTTCCTTCGCCAAAATCATCAAGAAGCAATGTCTTCCAATAACCAGAGTCATTAGTGGAATTATATTTCTGTCCATTAGTCGCAATGAGGGCAACGACATAGCCAAAAGGGACAAAATGTCTTGGATAACCCAGCGTAAATGAGTGACCCCGGGCACTTTCATCAGAGGGGACAGTCAGCGCAGCTGTCACCGGTGCGTTACGTTCCTTATTTCGCCTGGAAAGATGACCTAGAATTTCTCACCAATCCAGGTCAGGCAAATCATTTGATCGTTGATGACAGGAGAAAGACAAAAAAAAAAAAAAAGAAAGAAAGAAAAAAGAGGATTAGATAATGACGGTCTGCTCTGTTTTATTCCTTTGTTTATTTATTTTATTTATCTATTTTTTTATCCATTATCACCATCATCATCATCATCATCATTTTATCAATATTATTATTATTATTATTATTATTTGAGAGATTTTCACTTAAGTTTTCTTGATTGTTTTTCACTGGACTTTAAGTGATAGCAAATCTCCTCAAATCCCCAGGACTCTTCCCAGTATGCTTGTCGGTCTTAATAATGATGTAGTGAGAATGGTCTCCATTCGTCCTTCAACCAGTCCCTTTAATAATCCTTTAGTTACTGTATCAAAAGCACCAATCACAATTGGTATAATTGTCACCTACATTTTCCATAGTTTATTTAAGTCCCTAGCAAGGTCGAGATACTTATCCTACTTTTCATATTCTTTCAGTTTTATTCTGTGATCAGTCGGGACAGCAAAGTCTACAATTTTACAAGTTATTTTTATTTTTATTTTTTTTGGTGATTATTATAAGGTCTGGTCTTCTGGCCGAGATTAGGTAATCCGTTTGTATGTCCAAGTCCCATAGGCGTTTATGTGTCATTCTCAAGTCAGATGCTGGGATGTGCGTATACAATTTGTTCGGATGGTCAAATTTCAATTTCTTGCGCATCGGCCAGTGGATCACGTTACCCAGCCAGTCATGTCTAGCCTTATACTTCTTCTGCGCTAATTTGCTGCATTCGCTTACTATGTGATTGATGGTTGTGTCTCTCTCACCACAAAACCAGCATTTGCTATTTTGTTGCGTCTTATCTATTATCGCTTTGATATCATTCGTTCTTATGGCGTTGTTTTGTGATGCTATTTGGAGAAACCATGTTTCTCTTTTAAAGTTTCCTTTTTTTAGCCAGGTCCAAGTTTGGTCGTGTGAGATGTTGTTTATTAGTCGTTTAAAGCGCCCATATGGTTGTTTATCTTCCAAGTTTTGTTTCCTAGTTATAATTCTGTTGGCCACCGTGTTGTCAGTATCGTTTCTGATGGCTGTAATCAGTCTTTTTTCGTGTTTTTCTATATAGTCCTCCGGTCGTTGTATCGATTCATCAACGCTGTCTTCAATGCCAGCAAGCCTTTTCCTACCTCCTTTCCTGATACATATAGTCTGTCAACGTCATCTCTGGAATGCAATGCCTTATGCACAGTCATTAATTTTCTTGTTCTTTGGCCCATTTGCTTAAGTTCTTCTCTGGTCCACTTCAAAAAGACTCCCGAATAACTAACGAGGGGTACAGCCCAAGTATTTATTTTCTGATAAGGTTTCTGCTCGATAGTTTTGTTTCGAGTAGTTTTCTAGTTCCTGGAGATATTCTTTCTTGATGTTTTTCATCTCCACTTGTTTGATGGTATTCGCCTCCAAGATGCTCAAGTTTTTGTAGGTTTCCTTTTCTCCAAGCGTTCTAATCTTGTCTTGATTTGGTAGATACATTCCTTCAATCAGATGCCGTTTGCCACATTTTATTACTTGCATGGCACATTTTTCTGTGTCGAATTCCCGACTATATATTCTAACTGCGTGTATTAGGTTTTCCAGTTCTTTTTCATTTTATGCAAATATTTTGATGTCACCCATGTACATAAAGTGATTGATCTTTTCCTACTAAGTTTTTATCCAGCTGTGCATTTTCTGAGTATGTGGTTAAGTGGCATCATGGCAATTATGAATAATAGGGGTGATAGTGCCTCTCCTTGATATATACCTCTTTGGATCTTGGCTTCAGCTAAGCTTCTTCCTCCTGCTATCAATTCCACTCACCAGGTTTTCATGGTGTTCTCGATAAAGTTTATTACTTCTGATATTTTGTACATTTTGAGGCAGCTTATTATTTAGCTTTGCAGAACTATATAATATGATTTTTTGTAGTCAATCCAGGCATAGCTAGATTTTTCCGTCTGGTCTTGCTCTCGTTTAGGATGTGTTTATGTAAAGTAACTCTGCTGTGTCTCTGGTTCTTTGCAGCATCGTATCTGTTCCTCAGGGAACGATCCTCGGCTTGTTAGCAAGTAGTAAATCTCACACTTGTGAGTGCTGTTAATATTTTCCCCATCATCGATACGGGTCTGTATTTGTTTGGGAATATCCATTTGCTTGGGTCCTTTTGGATCAATATGGTCATCCATTCGGGTACGTGTGTTCCTTGTAGGCATCTGTTTATTTCTAGTGCTAGTCTCTCATGAATGGAGGTGAATTTCACGAACCAGAAACCATATATTCCATCATGTCTGGGCGTTTTCCAGTTAGATACTTTTAGTGTCTTTTTGAGTAAATTGATGTGTATTTCAACCTTCAGGCCTTCTTGGAGCCCTTCTAATTTTTTTGACATATTGTTTATACATTTGGCTTTTTCGTTATGTTTTTTGGTTGCAATATTTCAGTCCAAAATCGTTCCGTTTCTTTTGCATCCGGTTGTTAGTATGTTTTCGTGTCATCACCTGCCAACTTGTTGGTAGAATTTCATTTTGTTGTTTACGAATGTCCTTTTTTGTCTGTATCATTTTAATCTTGGACGATATCTCTTTAATCTTCCTTCTTTCGCCAGGACTTTCTGGTGTATTTCATCAAGTAGAATTAGTTGTTCTTGTATAGCTTTTTCCTTTTGTTTCTGCATGTTTCAGTGACTTTCTTTTGTTTTATCGTTTTTGCCTGTTTTCGTAGATTTTTTTTATCTGCGTTTCCACTCAATTTCCCATCCTGGTTTTCATTTTTTATTCGTGCTTTTTGAGGAGATCCCAATTTTTTCACAAACTAATTTTCCTGGGCATATATTAGCTCATTTTATTTGCTTACATTATTCGTTGATATATAAGGTAGTACCTGATTTATTTTATTCACTTCCATCTTTACAATTCTCCATTCTATTTTTCTTTGTGATGGTAAGGTAGTCTTTTCCCCGTTCATATTTCTCTTTAAATTTTCTCGATTTACTTTTTGTTCTTGTGTTATTGTTTGTTCTGGGTTGTTTGGTTGTGGGTTGTTTGGTAGTGTGACGTTTCTATTTCCAAAGTTAGCGGTTTAATTTCGGTTAGGTTGTTTTTGTTTAATAATTCTTGATGTGTCTGGTACTATATTACAATCTTGTTTATCATTTATTTTCTGATGTATTTCTAGTATTTCAAGGTCAGAAAATCAACCTTCATTATTGTCCTGACTTATTTGGAAACTCTTTGGTTTGTTTTCTGAAAAATAGCACATTCTTAAGAGATCCCTCCCATTTCTTTCCCTATGTCCTCTTTGTGCAGATTTGCTCCTAAAATCTTCATCATCATCATTATCCATGTTGTTGATATTGTTGGGTGGGGTTGGAGAAAACATACTCAAATCTAGTCGGGAGAACAAAAAATAGAAGAGCAAAAAGTAGTGTTGTGTTCTGGTTAGTGAACACAAGTAGTAGTAATAATAAGATAAACCATAGTTAATAATAAGATAAACCATAGTTATATTTACAGGAAAGAGTATTTACAAGAGAGAGACGGTTAGTAATAAGAATATAGGATTAGAGATAGAGTAATGATATACTTCAACAATAGAAACGGCTCTTCTGGTCTGACTCGTAGGCTTATTCTTCCCAGACTGATCTCCGCTACTGCCATATATGGCAAATAAAACAGCTCATTATGCTGAAAAGGTTGGTGATACCCAACAAGTAGAATCATCGGAAGTAAATTATTTGAGAAGAATACAAGATATACAAAATAATGGCGAATAGAGTAATCATGTTTTTATTGGTTAAAAACTGGGAAAAAAATCCTCAAAAAACACTAAAAGGAGCCCTTTCATTAGGTACTTTGTCCATCCTGACACGGGCGATCGAATTAAAATACAAAATAGCAATTAACGAGGGGAATGAATAGTGTTCAATAAATTCGAGAAGTAAAGTGGCAATTAAAAACCTAACTCGCCGAATCCAACCTTCTGGATTCCCCAAATAAACAGGGTTCAGTGAGCGGTTTTCTCTTCTTACACAAGCTCAGCTATCCCTTATATATATATATATATATATATATATATATATATATATATATATATATATATATATATAATGATGTAAATTCATTCACTTAGTTTCCATTGATTGTTGTTAAAATGTTAATAAATCAGTAGATTTTATCAAATAGTAGATCCGAGTTAGAAGCGGGATGTCTTTCTCAAAAATCAACATTCTATACACTATTTTTTTCATACAACCTGATCACCAATTGTTTTTGGTAACGAGGAAACACAATATTTCACGTACCATTGATTGTGTTGATTGATTGGGTTAGTGGTTAATTTTACGGCAAGTAAACCATTTTCGCTTTATTTCCAGCGGAGGTTAATTTAATATTTTTCTCTTAATTAGAAATGGTATGGATATATGCATTCATAAGCATTTTGAACAGGTGAGTACTTCATTATGTCAAATATATCAATTTGGCTCACAGATAGGTTCCTAACAGATGCAACCACTGCTAGCTAGAGTGGACCTCAGAGTAATGGCAATTAAGATTCTGTTGATATATTTACCAAGTGAGGGAAACATAAAATATAAAGTTGGAGACATTAGTCAAGGGTGGCCCTAAGGCTTCTGTTTCAAAAGCTACTACACCGAGTTGGAGGGAAGAGCGCTACTCTATTATTTTAATTGACCCACTATACCCTTGATCCTTACCTTACAGTGATGAGTGTTAAACGAGCGGCATCATGTACTATTTTTCAAGCCTTTGGTTTAACTGGACCTTGGATTGAACCCCAGTCCCCTGGACTATTAGTAAATAATCTACTCATTAGGCTAAGCACACTTTTCTCAAAATTGTACTTGGTTGTTTTTACTGTAGTTTAAGCATTTCAAGCATTATATATATATATATATACATACACACACACACACACACACACACACACATATATATATATATATATATATATATATATATATATATATCCCCATAAGGGTTGAGCAATCTGGCGAAGGAATTTATGGCTGCCGATCACATAATTCAAACGAATTGAGCCCTCTGGTATCCGGTAAGGTATAAAATGTAAACAAAAGAACGCTACTTTTTAATACCTTATAATTCCCGAGCTGACTTGGTACGCTTGTTAGCTGAGCGCTATGATACTAAGTCTAACGTAAAGTTGAGTGGGTTTCTATTCCAGCTTCAAGCATCCTACGTGTCTAGCCACACTGAAGAGTTGTGATATAACGAAAGTCCGTCTGTGGATGACAATATATATATATATATATATATATATATATGTATGTGTGTGTGTGAGAGAGAGAGATTGAAAATGTGTGCTGAGTGGAACACGTGGCTAAATTTTAAAAAAAGGGGAAGTTGTGCCAAGTTTCAAAGTATTGATGACGTATCAAACTTAGAAACAGTGTCTTCCATTTTTTATTTTTTAGGAGGTTTTTGTGCAGGTGTTCGGTATTTTTGTAACCAGTCCTGAAAACGTCTTAAGAGGCGTTATTATTTTTATCCAGCGTCTTCGAAACATCAAACAGCAATCATGACAGTTTTATTTTTTCTGTAAACAAAAAATAAGAAGAAACTTTTTGATATTCACCATTTACTATTGATATGAGCGTTAACAATACGTTTTCGTAACGACGGCGGAACTATGTGTGAAAACGCAAATTCATCTTGCCCAATACTTCGAATGCTTCTCTGCAGATGGATAAGACTCCCCCAACGTTTGTACAGGATATGACACTAAACAGTCTGATTGTGAATTTTCAGCAATGCTGGAGGTTTGGGAAATGTGCTGTACCACTTTATTGACATCGCTCCCACGTCCACTCTTGCCCGGAGTGGTAGCACATGATAGACTTCAATCTATGGTTCAAATAGAACAAAATTTATGCTTCTGCTTACCTGAATTGTTTTAAATAGAACTGTTTTTTGACATTGAAACCACATATTTATGCTAAACTGAAATGTTTGAAAAAGAACTGTTTTAGATAGAACAAAACCATGTACTTATGAACAATTGAATTGTTTTAAATAGAACTGTTCTTGACGTCGGATGAGTATTATTCATTTTCATTGAGTCTTGAAGAATTCATGGGTACGTGATTAACAGAACATAATATTGAAAAAAAGAAATATTTGGCTTTTTTTTTTCAAATTCCCATTATTGATTATTATGACTATAATATATGTTTTTAGAATGTAGATTATTCCAACTAGTTTTACTGGCTTTTCAATCATATCAGAAAAACTGAATGTGACAACAGTCGAAATGTGTAGAAAAAAAAGGTAAATAAATTATCATATTGACTGCAAAATAAAGAAGCTTATAGCAATAGTCACATTATTGTAAATTGACCAAGCGACCTGAGTTCCAATATTGGAGGAGGATGCTTGTATTTCACATTCCAGAAAAATACTTGGGAAAAGCTAAATCTCTCTGTTCACTCATTACCTACGGGTAAATAGTTCGGCAGACACTGTTATTTAGGCCTGGTTAGGCAAAAAGTTAAAAAGAAGAAAAAGTAAGTTCAAACCAGCTTTATTTTGCTTAAAGAATTGACCTTGCGCCAAATACTACTCGTGTTTTAGGGTGTGTTTATGTACTACAGAAAAACACATTTGTATAAATTGAATGAAAATTGCCTCAGTTACAATTTGAAATCGGTTTTCTGATTCCATTGTTCGTAATGTTGAACGACAGACAACTTGAACTTCTACTTATAAAACAGAGTTTTTGATGTCTCGAGATTAAGCAAAATGCCTGTAGTGTTTTCTGACAGTCTGTGGTAAAGAAATACCCAAAAGTGTTTCAACAGTTATACTAGATTATTGATCATACCCTACCTTAAATAGCTCAGCTTGTGGCCAGTTTTTTTTTTTTTACTCGTAGGCTTGTAAATTGTCTTCTGGGTGTTCACCTGTTTAACTAGCCGACAGAAATAGGAAAGGCTTCTGAGATACTGATGATGGAATATTGCCTTGTAGGTATATAAACTGACTGCTTCTTAAAGAGATTAAAAATGATTTCTTATCAATCAACTATATGTTAAGGCAGTAAGACACGTTGATAAATCTGTAAATAACTCGATAGTTTCAGTAGAAAGTGAATAGCAGTTTATCTTATTTTCGAAACAAATGACAAAAAATAGAATATGTTTTTTGAATTTGGAAAAATGGAGAAGAAATACAAAAAAAAAAAAAAATAAAATAAAAAGGTTAATCTAATAAATAAGAAATGAAAAACAAAAACTGATGAAGACAGTAAAATGAAGACGATCACGCTAAAAAATAACTTTATCATGCGATGGTCAGAGGGTTAAACTAAGCGAATTTAATGGCCCCGAACCATTAATTCAGTAGACAATAAAAAGCTTATGGATTGGGTGATGGAATAATTGTAAAAAGTATTTTTCTCGTCTTTACCTCCCCCGTGAAAGACAAATAGAAAAAAAAAAGAAAGAAAGAAAATGTTTAGTCCCCGCAACAACAATTACCGACGCCGACTACGCCGATGACATAGCGATACTGGCAAATACACCTGACCAAGCCGAAACACTTCTGCATAGTTTGGAACGAACAGCAGCAAGCATAGGCCTCCATGTTAATGCACATAAAACGGAATATATGTGCTATAACCAAACGGGGGACATCTCCACTCTAGAAGGAACCCCTCTTAAACTAGTACACAAATTCACGTACCTAGGAAGCAGCGTCGAATCAACCGAAAAGGACATCGAAACGAGGTTAACGAAAGCATGGACAGCTATCAATAGGCTATCGACTATATGGAAATCAGACCTAACCGATAAAATGAAACGCAGTTTCTTCCAGGCAGCGGTCACATCGATACTGCTATATGGATGCACTACATGGACGCTAACAAAACGGCTGGAGAAGAAACTAGATGGCAATTACACAAGAATGCTGCGTGCAATCCTCAACAAGTCCTGGCGGCAACACCCAACAAGACACCAACTGTACGGCCACCTGCCCCCTATCACGAAAACTATTCAAGTTAGGCGAACCAGACATGCAGGACATTGCTGGAGAAGCAGAGATGAACTCATAAGAGATGTACTCTTATGGATCCCCACACACGGCCGCGCAAAAGCAGGACGACCAGCACGAACGTACATTCAGCAGCTATGTGAGGATACAGGTTGTTGTCCTGAAGACCTACCTAGGGCGATGAACGATAGGGAGGAGTGGCGAAAGAGGGTCAGGGATATCCGTGCTGCCAGCACGATATGATGATGATGATGATAGTTCAAATGAAATACGTTAATTAATAGCACGAGAAAATAATTAGATTTTCCATTTTATAGGTCATTCTTTGCAGGGGTGGAACCAGCATTCTCTGCAGAAAAAAAATATGTCCTGGCTTTGATAGCAGACTGCATATGGTGTTGTTGACACAGTTCTTTAACTCGGGAGAATGAGCAATATACCTTCGTTTATATTCCAAACTAAACTCAGCGATGGGGTGGTAGTAATTTACGAAGCTCTTTGCTTCGATGTAGCACAAGGCCAAATGAATGGGGTACCCAACGAGACTCGAACTCACTCGTGTAGGTTTGCCAGTATAACTTGCTAACTATTACACCACCACCAGGGGGTACCTCGGGTGGTGTAATAGTTAGCTAGGTAGACTAGTAAGCCTACACGAGTGAGTTCGATTCTCATTAGGTGCCTAATTCATGCGGCCTTGAGCTACATCGAAGCAAAAAGCGTATTAAATTACCACCACCAGGGTAGTTATTATAAATATTCTATTTATGACTTGAAAATGTTGGTTTGTTTTTAATGTCGATTGTTTTACGGTAAGTAGGGGTGATAGGAGGTTATTGTTTAACTATATCTTTTAAACATAAAAAAGTATATCCTAGAGAGAATTAAAAGGAAAAAGCCAACAGTAATGGGAAATAAACAGAGGGAGATTGTATTGCTTAAGTAAGTAATAAAATCAATATAAGAAATGCCAGAATAGAATTAAAAGTGATTGTTAAATTTATACTGTTTAAACATTAAAAGTTTTAAGTTGAAAATATATCATTCTTAAACATTCTAATTTGGATTACGAAATATGTTCAAAATCAAAAACAATATATATAGGAAGATTAGACCTGAGAAGGCAGGTCAAAATAAATTCTGATACATCCGATCACATTTCCAAAATAGAAGACCCCTCCCCCCGCACAAAAAAAAAGAAAATTCCACTGAATGACTAACTAAAGATGAAAGTTATAAAAATGACAAGTAGGCCTGGATAAAAAAAAAATGATAAAATTTCCTCCCACAACCTCAGTAAAAAAAAACATGATTTTGCGTAAGATCTTAAAAGCACATTCGCTAAAAAAATCTAGTCCTCAAATGTAAACGACAGAGAGAGCAGAAAGTCTTCAACAGAAAATTATTTCAGACCAGTATTCAATTTCAAAATGTTCCAATTCTTTGAGGATCGTTCCGAGAGTACCAGCTCAAATTGGTATCACCGTCACTAGAAGGTCCCATGCATATGTTTAGTTCTCTTTTCTTATCTCTAACTGTAAATGCAAATTGCCCAAGACGACAAGTTCTCTATTTCTTTTTTTTTCTTCTTTATCAAAAATTAGAACAAGGCCTAGTCGTCTGGCCAGAATTAGGGGATCCTTTTGTATCTCCAAATCTCAGATAATTTGGTGCGTCTCATATCCTTGGAAGGATTCTTGATTGGGTGTACACCATTTTGTAGTATGTTCTAAATTCCATCTCGTGCGCATTATTATTATAATTATAAATATTATAATTAACCTCATCATCATCATCATCATCATCCGAGTTTTTCTCACCAGCATTACCCGATGGTTTCTCACTGGACTTTGAATGACAGCAAGTTTCCTGAAGTCTTTTGGACTCTTCTTAGTATTCTGGCCGATCTCAATAATGCAGTTGTTTTGGATGGATTTCACTCGTTCACTAATTACCTCGTCCTCCAGTTCTTGTACCAATTCTTGGTGACTGTACCAAGAACACCAATTATAATTGTCATCCCTGCACCTTCATGCACCAGAGTTGTTTTTTTTTAATTCTTGCAATCTTCATTTCGCTTTCTTTCAGTTTTACTCTTGTCAACCGGGACAGTAAATTCAACAATTCGACACGTTTTTTTTTTGTGATATCCGTTAGTATGATATTTTTTATTTACAAACTGTATCATTTTAATCTTTTCACAACATCAGAATCATATAATAGGTATAAAACTAAAACACACACACACACACACACACACACACACACACACACACACACATATATATATATATATATATTAAAATAAAAGTAAACACACTCTAGAAAAAAAACTATATAAACCCACCTGACCAACGAAAGGTCATTCAAACTGGAAACAAGAGTGAGTTCAAGTTTCATTGAGTACCCCATTAACAAGGCCTTGTCCCACATATGTTCTCTGATGAAAGCAACAAGCTAGAAACATAAAAATATATATAACATGTATGTAAACAAGGAACACTTGATGAATGCTGGAGGCGACAGCGGCCGAAACGTTGTGTTTCAACTTATTACTAAAAAATGAGGACAACAGTCCGAAGTATCATAACCAAAATAATAATCCTTTTCTTATTCATTAAAAGTATGTGTCGTCTTTATTTCTGGATAGGATATATCTATGTGTATCTCAAAGTTAATTTTGCCCAGTCATCTGGGGCTGTGGAATACAGCGACTGCACCTCTACAGAAGGGTAAGACCCCCTCCCCCAACGAGTCTCCTGGATATGACACTAAACAATCAGATGGTGATGTTCCAGGCGTTTTGGGGAATGCGGAACATCCCTTTATTGCCTTTGCTCCCAGGTCCACTCTGGCCTGGAATGGTAGCACCTGATATGCCCCTATCTATGGTTTGAATAGAACTAAACTGCATATTTATGCTAAACTGAATTGTTTGAATAAGAACTGTTTAACTAAACTGAATAGCTTGAAATAGAAATATTTTCGACAATTAAGCTGTACTTACATTTAAACTGCGTGCTTATGCTAAACTGAATTGTTTGAAATGGAACTGTTTTTGACCTTGAAACTATACTTACTCTAAACAACATTGTTTAATGTAGAACTGTTGTGCCATTTAACTATGTGTTAACAGTATCTGTACTTATACTAAACTGAATTAACTGAATTAGAACTGTTTGAATAAACTGAATAACATGAAATATAAATGTTTTTGACATATAAACAGTGCACTCGTACTAAATTGAATTCTTAAAAATTGATCTAACTATTTGTATAAAATGCATTTGGCGTTAAAAATCCTACAAAGGTTGATATGCCATGAAACCCAGCCAACAAACCAACTATCAAAGATAATTTTACGCTTTTTATTTTCTGGGACAGCTTCTTGTTTGTTCATTTAACATTTGTTTGTAGGTAAAAATTCAGTTTCTTGAACAGTTGTCAGTGGATCACCATTACCACCCACTCATGTCTATTCTGGTATCCTTATTTGCTACATTCATGTATTATGGGATTAAATGTTCTATCAATATCTCTACATTGCCAACGTTTGTTTTTCTCGAACATGTTCATAGACTGAATTAATATACATGCTAAGAAAAATCTTCATTTAAAAGTAGATTTTTTGTATTTTATAAATAAATATTTCTTAGCCTACTACATATTTAAAAAACAAATAAAACAAAAAATTTGATCTATCACTCCTGTGACCTCTTCGCTGTCTGTGTGAATCAATCTATTTTTTTTTCTTTTTGTATTTAACCAACCTCAAGAAATTCTAATCAATTCTTTCCCACCGACAATTTCAAGTTGCGGTCACATTGTGCTAAAATGTCTGGCCTCTCCATCCTCAGTTGTCAGTCGCTTCGTTTCACTTGTCTTCTTCTTCTTCTTCTTCTTCTTCTTCTTCTTCTTCTTCTTCTTCTTCTTCTTCTTCTTCTTCTTCTTTCTTAATTATTTATGCTGGTTTTGACATGCCGGAAAGGCTCGGCCACTTCCGTCGCAATATGTCACTGATATCCGGGTGGTTTTCCGTCTTTTGCATGCTGGAGTAGAATGATTTCAGTTGCGACATTGGGAAACGACGCTATTTTCGACACTATCCGCCCTTATTGTTTGGCAAATACAAACAGATTTTTTCGAAACCCAACCGTAATAATAAAATTAATATTAATAAGTAAGGAAACTAGAAACATCGTAAGAAGAAGACAACTATATTGTCAGAGATAGGAGCATTTCCTAAAAAGTTTTAGATAATTATTATAGCCATGTTTTCCAGTGACCAAACATTAAGATGAATTACCTGTGTGCGTGTGTATGTGTGTTTGTTCTTACGGTGGGTCTTAGAAAAGTTTACTTTATCCCAGATAAAATTTAGGATCCTACAAAAAAGGGTTGTCATGGACACGACATTGAACTGCATCTCGTGGTGAGGTTACGGTACTAGAGCTATGGAATGTGTAAAGCTCCTCTGTATAGCCATTACTTTAACTGGAAATCGTAGTTCTTGTTGGGGTGCCATCTTGTTGGGGTGCCATCTATAGTTTAAAATATTTACTTAAGGATTATTTGTGTTTGATAGATACATGCGAAACACATCTCGAGAAACAACCTCACAATTTTTTTTTTAAAATTACATACATCGATGTATAAGACAATCCTAGAGGGATACATTACATTGTTAAGTTCTTCATTGGAGTGGTAATGGTTTGAATTAAAAGTTGTTCTTCTAGACCGGTTCCCATACTAACGCTAAAGAGTTCAGTTTGCCCAACTGTTTAAAAATAGCTAGGAGAATAAAAAAAGAATTCCTGCCTTTTCTCAAGACCATTAGTCTTGATGTGAAAGGTAAACAGCTTTGTTAATAACAAAAATTCGGTTAGCCTAAAATGATGACGGTTACGCCGAGTGAAAACGCAGTTTCTTCCAAGCAGCGGTCATATCGATACTGCTGTATGGATGCGCAACATGGAACCTAATTAAACGAAGGGAGAAAAAGCATTAAACAAGTCTTGGAGGTAACAACCCACAAATCAGCAGCTGTACGGCCACCTACCTCCTATCACGAAAACTATCCAAGTTAGACGAACCAGACACGCAGAACACTGCTGGAGAAGCAGGGACGAGATTATAAGTGATGTTCTCCTATGAACCCCTCACATGGCCGAGCTAAAGCATGGTGACCAGCTCGAACATACATACAACAGCACTTTGAGGATACGGGATGTACCCTGAGGACCTGCCAGGAGCAATGAACGATAGGGAGGGGTGAGAAGAGAGGGTCATGGATATCCATGCCAGTGGCAAGACAAGATGATAATGTATATATATATATATATATATATACATATATATATATATATATATATATATATATATATATATATATATATATATATATATATATATATATTGTATTCTGTTGATTTTTATAATTATATCTTTTGACGAGGCATTTCGTATTGGTTGAATTTTTTCAAGCAATATGAACGTTTTTATTCTATTCGTTTTTTAGCGATTTTTTTCCAGATATCCATTAGTATGGTATTTTTTCTTTATAAACTGTATCATTTTGATTTTTTTCACACCCTCATGATCATATAATAGGTATAAAACTAAACACACACACACACACAGATATATATATATATATATATATATATATATATTAAAACAAAAGTAAACACACTCTAGAAAAAAGGGAGAATAACCCCTATATAAACCACCTGACCAACGAAAGGTCATTCAAACCTGAAAGCTCAAGTCTCATTGAGTACCCTTTAACAAGGACTTGTCCCACATATGTTCTCTGATGAAATCAACTAGCCGGAAATATCCATATATATAACACATATGTAAGAACAATATGTATAAATTAAAAATATACAAATCTCTTCGTTGACCTTATTTTAAGATATATATATATATATATATATATATATATATATATATATATATATATATATATATATTCACTTGTTATGTGGTAATTATTATTATTATTATTATTATTATTAATATTATTATTATATTCAATGTTGTTGTTGTTGTTGTTGTTATAGTTCTTTGTTATGCGTCTCTTTTATTTATTTGATTTAGCATCACGTATTGATTAAACTGTTATTAGTGGCTGAATATTTATTCGATTCTTTTTCACTTATTCATTATCAGGTTTTCATTGAAATGAAATTAATCAAAACGTCTTTCGCTTAATATGCCTCTATCATTAAAAAGGTTATCGAGGCGTTAACAATTTTAATGAACTGTTTCAATTTGCTAAAATAAAAATTGGACACATTAGAATTCACTATTTAAAGGAGACATTGTTGTTTTTTTTAAAGAAAAAATAGATTTACAATACGTGTACGGCATTTCCGTTTAACATATAAACTTTATAAGTTTTAAATCATATCTGCAATTATTCAGTCGATGTACTGAATTTTATATGGTATGCGATGTTTTCTTGTAATATCTGTTACTGGTCTCATAACCAACTTTAGTCGTAAAGTTTTATGCCTTTTCGAAGATCCTTAGCCGGAAGTAAAGTTCATGTATCATATCTTCAGCAGGAATAATTTGGTGGAGCCCATCTCTCCTCAGATCTTCATTTGGTTTGAATTCTGATTTTCTTTCTTAAAGAAAGGTTAAAGATCTTAGAATGTGCTGCTTCTAACCAATATTTGGAGGAAAATAGTTGAATTCATTCCTGTCCCAATGATATGTAAAACGCAAACAGACTGGTTCACAATATTAACTTGAGCAGTCAAGCCAACTTCGTCCTTGAAATATAAAACATAGTTTAAGTTGGCAACTAAAAATGTGAGACAGCATAAATGAAGTTTGAATTGGTCTGGTGGGTAGAGTGTTCACCAATGGTCCGGGAGACCTGGGTTCAATCAGACTTTAAAAATGGTACTTGATACCTCCTTGCTTAACATTCACCAATATAAGGTACGTATTGAGGGTAAAGTAGAGCAATCCAGGGAAAGGTGTAATGCCCTTATTTACACCACGGTGTAGTAGCTATTGAAAAAGGGGCCTACGGTTGCCAACTTTACTTTCTATTCTTAAGTTAATTTAGCGATAAAATTTGTATAATAACATATTTTTACGTAATACATCTCAGGGATACAGTTGTATGCATCTTCGGGGATGTATTTAGTTTACAAGTAGTTTAGATTCTTCTCAGCATCATACTAAAGTGACTCTGAGGACGTCGATCATATCTCACAATGCATTAATCATGTTTATTTTAGCTCATCCTTATTTGCAAAACGTTAATTTTTTTTGATTGTTTCGAGATTCATACATTATTTGATTGACCGGAAACGTTACAGACCAATCAAGAGTTACTTCCGGCAAGCTAAGAATCGAAGTTATTCTATCATTAGTGTATTAAATTGTACTCCTGCTGTATAATGAGACTGATTTCTGTGACTTCGGTTCAGTTAAAAAATAGGGAACAGTTGTGTAAGGGTTTTGACATGTGTGGGGAATATCTTTTCGCAGTTAAAGACATGTTTCAGTGCATTTAACCGCAAAGGCTTAAATTGTGATTTTCTCTCCGACCTTCTATAAGCTACCAAAAGATAGGAACTTACTTTTTCCTTTCCTTATGGCCGACCGGAAATATGATCTGGCCTTAAAAGCCTTGCATAATAACACTGATATTGTGGTTCAGCAAGAAGAAAAGGTAGAAGAAAAAATATCAAGAGCAAATGACAAGCGGGAATGCACCATCAATCATGGTCAAATCATCGTACTGGTCCAGTTTGCAGAATAGTTAACATAACATGTAAAAGAGAAAGAACTGTTGATCAGTCTAGTCTGTATTAACTTACACAAGGACAACATAAAAGAACTGTGTCAGTCATAGTGATTGAAAGAAAGATGAAAAGATACAACCAAATCTACGAGGGACAAACTGCTAATCAATCTCGGGGTTGATGTATATGCTATTATTGTAGGTAGTGCCTTCTCTTTTAGGGACATTTTTGCTGAACGAAGAAGACACCATCGTATTAAAGAAAAAAGACCCTGGCGATTAAAAAATACTTCTTTAGGATAGAATGCATGGGGTGACGTAGGACCATGGTAACAATTAAAGTCCATAACCCCTTGATTGAAAAAGACATCACTGCCTATTTTCTCCAATATAGGAATAAAGTCGGCACCGCCGGGGAATTCAAGTTCAGATTATGATTGGCTCCATTGCCTTCTCCATTCCCAAATGGCTGAACTCGGACAGACGAAACAAGCTCGTTTTAGTAGACTCTCACAATAAAACATGCCCAGCACCAAAGGAGCCTAAACAACCGGGGAAGACAGACGAAAATATTTGTGAGAGGGTAAGTTCAGAAATATGTTCCAATCTGCAAGTCTTCAGTTCCCTTTGGAGCCCGACTCCCGGACACGAAATAGAGGACACGTAGTGATCGTCAGCAAAGCTGTGATCCTTTTTCTCCTCAGCAGTGCCACAATGGATTAACTCTTTGCCAAATCGATGTAGGTTTTTGATCATGGCAACGTTTCGTGAACTGCTTGGACCAGGAATTTAATTGGACGATAGTCACATGACTATATATCCGGCTATGATATCTTTCTCAGTTAGATGTTTCCCACCAAATCCAAGGTCTTTCTGTCTTTGCTAATCCTGTTACTAATCCGTGCTTATTCTATTACAGTTCGTACTTTCTCCAGAAAAAGACGCTGGCGTTTGTTGTCTTTGTTTTTGTTTTGTTGTTGTTTTGTTTAGGAATTAGGGACCAGGTCTGCATGTCCTGTAATGATTGCAATGACTTGGACCTTTAGACTCAGACGTTCTTCTTTAACCTTACACTCGTAAGATGTTCACAATCTTCATACTCTAAGTACTTCAAATCGTGCAGTCACAATTTTGAGGTCTTGATCACCACTCTAGTTCGTGGCACTGCAAATTCTTTAAAAGAAATTAAGAAATTTAGATTACTTTTTTTTTTTAAGTAAAATTAGTAAAAATAATTAACAATACTAGAAATGATTTATCTCAGAAATTCTAACAATTTAAGATTATTGTTTGGTTTCTTTGTTAAATGGCATATCGACTCTTTTTGGGTTATTTAATGCCAAAGCCATTCTCCTAGAAGAACAGTAGTGGTACAATTAAACCCATAGCTGGGAGGATAAAGGGGTTCATACCTTTCCCAAGGGTATTTGTCCGAAAGTTAACGTAATAACGCGACTGGAATACGAACTCGCTTACTACGATTCTGCAGTCCATCGCTTTAACCATTACATCACGAGGACACCCCCTAAGGTTATTGACTAACTGACTCTATTCGTAAAGTCAGAAAAATAAGATTAAATAAAAAAGATTTATAATGATAATGCATCACCAGCGATTTGGAAATATTTTAATTGCGTGGGGATGTTTGAAGAAAAATTGAGATAAATGTAAAATTTATCAAAATACTAATGCTAACCAAGCTTCATCGAAGAAATCCGAACAACATAAGATTAAGTCTTATTAACCTTAGTTGCTTGATGGATAATAGAAGATGAAACTGAAGCTAAGGTAACCTTTTCAGAAGACGGATAGATCTGAATTCAAACCAGCTGTTCTCTGCTTAAAAAAATTACCTTGTGTCATATTCTGCACGTGGTAGAGAAAAGGTAAACGCATATACTCAATTATCAGAAAACATAAATATTTAAATGCATAACACTCACGGACCATTTCCAAACAGACTGCAATCACATGACATACTGCTCGTGACATCAGGCATTAGATTGTAGCTGGAGTGAAGTTTGAAGACGAATGTAACCAAGCAAAAGATAAAGAAGGCTAACTGTCAAATTGGAAACGAACTAGCTTCAAGGTTTTCATACGAATTGCAGTGATTCACGATGATATATCGCTTCGGTGTAAGTGAATAGGCTGGGTGGAGGTTTCAGGGCGAGGACCGTTTGTCGTTAGGAAGGCAGGAAGGCGGATGTCATAAGTCATAACTTAATCCAAGGATAAATATCTCATCATTTATCCGAGAGTCGGTCCGCGTGTGAATCTTAGTAAACTGTCGGTGGGAAAATGGTGGAGAGACGAGTGAAGTTTTTCTTGCGGGTAGCCATGATCAGAAATACAGATAGTCGTGACTGTTTAGACACATTAAACTTAAAATAATGAATATATAAGATATTCCTATACATATGAGTATCTGTGTATATGTTGCTTCTCTACCCAGGAAAAAAATGTGCAGATCGTTTTAAAAAACCTCCATCCAAAGTGGTCATACAAACACAAACACACACACACGCATATATCTATATATATATATATATATATATATATATATATATATATATATATATATATAGAGAGAGAGAGAGAGAGAGAAAGGGTTTCAAGCATAATCTGATATAGTGGCTGAGACAGTGAGTGTAATAAAAATGTGTGGTGCATGCATTTTCTTTTATATATAAGATCACACACACACCCTCAAACACTCACAAATATATATATATATATATATATATATATATATATATATATATATATATATATATATATATATATATAATCAAAACAAAAAGCTTTTTCATCGTATCAGTCATTATTCAGTGCATAGGCATATACATGTATATAGTTTATTGTAGACGCAAATGTAAAACTGATAAAACTGCACAAAAACTGACATATTTTAAGATGTTATTCTTTAACGTTATAGAATTTAAAAATTGTATTTATATTGAAAGGAATACAAAGTGTTTTTAATAATTAGTACCAAGTAGTATTCGCTTTGATTGAATAACCAACTCATTGGCCTAGTGGAAGCGACTCATTGGCCTAGTGGGTAAAGTGTTCGCCAATGGTCCGGGAGACCAGGGTTGAATCCCAGGTCGTGTCGTACCAAAGACTTTAAAAATGGTAGTCGGTAACTCCTTGCTTAAGACTCAGCGATATAAGGTAAGAATTAAGGGTAAAGTGGGGCAATTCAGGGAAAGGAGGAGCACCCTCCCCTACACCTCGATGTTGTAGCTATTGAGAAGGGAACCTTCTGGTCGCCCTCGACTGCAGTCCATAACTTTACTTACTCATATTATTTATCAACTAATCTTTGAGAATTTCACTCCAGTTGAATGTAGTTTTCAATAATGTTATTTTGAATGCTCATCATCTTTCT
>OY757931.1:21209633-21342133 GCA_963585895.1 Sepioteuthis lessoniana | reverse complement strand
GAGAGAGAGAGAGAGAGAGAGAGATGAAATGGCCCATCTTCATTATAATCAATATCATCAATGACAATGTATTTAATTCTTTTTGAGGAATTTACCCAAAAATAAGTTTATAAACAACTCGTGTAAATATTTGCGGACAGATATAAACTAGAGGAATTACCCACTTGGAAGACCGGAAGTATTTGTTTATTGGTCCAATGACATCCCGACTATACGTATAAAGGACAATTCCGAAAAGCATTTGTTAGTGGAAGTGCTGACGAATAACAATGTATTTTCCAAAAATAAAGGGTTATATTTGAGTTTCATTAGTCATACATTTATTTATTTTACTGTGAGAACTGTGATTAAAAAAAAATGTTTAAAATATAGATCTAAAAAATTTCAAACTAGGTAAGAACATTTTCTAAAACTCTTGACGTTAAACTTTGTTAAATAAAATATGCATACACAAGATTTTCCCTTTGTGGTCTAACGCTTCACGTGTTAGCGGGAAAAAATACCCCCACCAAAAAATAAACAAACAAACAAAGGAAATCATGGTTTCAACATTCCTTGTTCAATATATATCTATATATATATATAAATGTAAACAAAGTCTGCAGCTGCAGTTGCTAAAATAAATACCTTAAAATTCACTTAGCCAACGTGGTCCGCTTGGTGACCGAAATGTCTGAAACTTAGTCTAACGTAAAGTTAGACGGTTTCGATCCCGGCTTCGAGCGTCCTGCATGTCTAGCCTCACTGAAGATTTCTGATAGAACAAAACAGTCTGTCTGTGGATGACTATATATATACAAATATATATATATACGAGGATCATTAAATAAGTTTCCAGACTTTTTTCGGATTGGCATTTTATTGACAGTACACACATTAAAATCTAGTTCCCTTCGAAGAAATCTCCTCTGGCTGCAATGCACTTGTTGTACTGTTCCAAGAATTTCTGGAAGGCCCCCAAAGAAAACCTCTTTCGTGAACATGTCAATGACCTTCGTCACAGCCTCTTTCATCTCCTCAATTGTCTCATAACGTCAGCCTCTGAGCTTACGGAATAACTAAAAGTCACTAGGAGCAAGGTCTGGACGATAGGGAGGCTGAGAAATTGTCTTGATGCCCATCTTTGCCAAATAGTCTGTTACAAGGATGGAGTTATGGACTGGTGCATTGTCCTACTGGAAATGCCACTGACCTGATTTGAACAGTGCTAGCCTCTTCCGACGGAATCTCTTCCTAAACCCCCTTAAAACCTCAATAGAATAACCCTAACCCTAAACAATTTGACCAATCAACTCTGGCGTATTGACTTCCTTATACTTCCCACACCTCTCATTATCCCACACAGACTCCCTGCCTTCCTTGAATCTCTTATGCCACTGAAAAGCTGATGCTCGATTCATACAAGATACTTCAAAAGCAGTCTGAAGCATTTCATACGTTTCTGTTGCATTTTTTCCAAGTTTGAAACAGAATTTTATTGCATATCTTTCTTCTAAAGTGTCCTGACGTCCAGATTGTATTTTTGAAATTCCCCAGCAGTGACAATCAGGCTTTAGCAGAGTGCATTCCAATTCCTGCTGTTGCTGTTCTTTTTAAACTGAAATCATAAGAATTGGTCAGTCATCTCATAAGATGTATAGCAATCACATACTGAATTTTCAAGAGTCTACGACAATTTTAAATGCCAGTACAAAGAAAGGTCTAGAAACATATTGAATACACCACGTATATATATATATATATATATATATATATATATATATATATATATATTGAGAGAGAGAGATAGTGACAGAGAGAGAGAGAGTGAGAGAGAGATATTGAAAAACCAAGTGAGTAATTTCTTGTGAAGAAAAGTCGATGTTTTAACGTTTCGGTTTTAATGAACCTTCATCAGGACTTTAGAATGGTGATACCAAATGTTCGTACAACAGCGATAGATGTTGTACCCCTGAGTGGTTCCATTTGTTTAACATCATTGTCTAATACAATCACATAATAGTTTTTTTTCGAAAAATAACGCTGATTAGATGATGGAATGGTTACGATATTTTCTTTATATATACGCTCCTTCACAGCTTTTTTTTTTTTGGATTTAATTACAGATCAATCGTTGTTCTATCAACACTCGGTATCACCATCCTAAAGTCGGGATAAAGGTTCATTAAAACCGAAACGTTAAAATGTCGACTTTCCTTTAAAATAAATTCATTATTGATTATTTTTCTTTCAATTTTCTCCGCATATATATATATATATATATATATATATATATATACAAATGATTATCATTTTGTCACGCTGCCAGTACGGATCTCCCAGACCCTCTCCCTTGACATGTCCCCATCGTTCATCACTCCCGGCAGGTCTTCGAGGCTATTTCCTGTATCGACAAAGAGCTGATGTATATAGGTTCTAGCTGGTCGTCCTGACTTTGCTAGTTCATGTGAAGGGGTCCACAGGAGTGTATCCCTTACGAGTTCCTCCTTACTTCTCCAGCAGTGTCCCACACGTCTGGTTGGTCTGACTTGGATGGTTTTCGTGATGGGTGGTGGGTGGTCGTACAGCTGCTGCTTTATGGAGTGCTGCCTCCAAGGCTTGTTCAATATTGCTCGCAGCATTATTGTGTAATTGCCGTCAAGCTTTTTCTCCATACGTTTAGTTTGTGTCCATGTAGTGCATCCATTTAGCAGTATCGATACGACGCGACTTGAAAAAAAACTGTATTTTATCATATCATTCAGGTCTGATTTTCATATGACCGATAGCCTATCGATAGCTGTCCATGTCTTTGCTAGTAACACGTTAATGTCTGTATTGTTTAATGAGACACTGCTTCATAAGTAGGTGGACTTGTTCACTAGTTTTAGAGGACCACCTCTTTGAATAAACCACATGTATTCTCTCTCTCTCTCTATATATATATTAAAGAATACAGTGTTTTTAGCCTTAAAATAATCAGCTCCAAAAAAAGATGAGAGCATTCTAGAAAATCCAGATCAAAATCCCATTAACATTGAAGTTACACTTATATATTTTTTCAATTAATCAGCTGAAAACGTAAAAAAAGAACATTCTAGAAAATTTAGCTCAGGAAATAATTAAGAGAAAAATATTTATGCTCCAAAATCAATATGTAATCATACAAATGTGATTGCTCAAGGAATCTCTGGATGCTTGAATTTTAGGACCCGCAATAAAACTTAACCAATCCTATTTTTGATCTACTTTAGTTCCCTGCAAAAGTACAAATGATGAGGAATTTAATCAACTAAGGCATTCCAAGGACGACAGAAAGCATCACACAGGACACAGACCGAAGAGGCATGCAACATTCTTTAGCCAACTACAGGAACGTGAACGAAGTTGCCAAATGTCATATACCGCAAGCAAAAACGCACGTATGGACTTAAGAAAAGAAAAAAACCTATACTTACGGTCACACACATATATACACACGCACACGCATACACATGTATGTAAGTAAAATCAATTTTTAACCTCTTACATCGGCCAACTATGGACACTAATAGACTTTCCCAACATGTGCACACGCACACACGAGCAAAAAAATCATTTTTTATTGAACTGGCAATAGCTGTGTTTTCTACATACATACATTTGCACATATAATGAACATTGTATTCTAATTATTTTTATCCTGTTTGTAATGTATATTAAATTGCTTGTTTCTTAATATTTGTCGTTGTCACATTCAATTTGTTTACGTGCTTGTAAATTTTTTGTTGTATTTGTGGAAACAAAACCTATATAATATAGATTAGTATATATATATATATATATATATATATATATATATATATATATATATTGCAATTAAAACGAAACTCAAAGCTAGTTAAATTGTCATTATAAATTTATTTCGCCGGAGAATATTCTGTAGTCTCCGTCTCGTCAGATGACTTAACATGTTAGACTTGAGGTTGCAAAACAGTAAGAAAATATTCTCCGGAGAAATAAATATTTAATGACAATTTACCCAAATTTTAGTTTCCTACAAATTGTAATATATACGCTCTGTAAGTGAGTTTTGTTATTTAAACCTAGGAGGAAAAAGTGGTGTAACAATAGCCATATATCGAGCATTCACATAGATTTATATGGTATTCCTCATATGTTCAATACACGAATAATCCACACACACTGTCTTCGGATACTCACTGGATATGACATACATATCTATCTATCTATATATATATATATATTGCATTTTCACATAGCCCTAATACCCTTGGAAAAGGTATGAATCCAATTTTTCTCCCTCCAGCTATCGGTCAATAGTAGGGCAGACTAGGTTCTTCAGCCTTGGTGAGGCCACTAGTCTAGGAGAAGGAAAACTCTGAATTCCAACCTGTTAATCTCCGCTCAAAAATTGACCTTGAGTCATATCCTACCCGACGGGAAGGGTTGGTAAATATATATATATATATATATATATATATATATATATATATATATATATATAAACAAGGAATGTTTAAACGTCGACTTTCCTTCACAATAAAATCTTCACTTTTGATAATTTTTATTTTTCCTTTTTTTCTATACTGTCGCATACCTTTCCAATTTTTACTTCCATATATATATATATAAAGAGAGAGAGAGAAAGAGAGAGAGAGAGAGAGAGGTTTACAGACAGAGAAGGACTGAGAGAAAAACAAAGACAGAGAGAAGAGAAGGTGTTTGTGTTGTTATGTTTATCATTATAGGAAATGGACACAGGGAATCGAGTTCAAATTCTTGACAAGGTATGATTCCAATTATCCTCTCTGCAGCTATGAATAAATAGCAGGGGAGACTGGGCTCTTCAACCTTGTTATTAAAACCGGTCTCGGAGATGGAAAACTTAGAATTCAGTCCTGTTCAACTCTGCTTAAAAATCGACCCATCATCACATCGTGCTTGTGTGGAGGGGTTGGGTGTATATAATTCGCTTGTTTGTTCTCTTTCCACTTATAGATTGACTGTCTCTCATTTTTCTTAATTCCTTGCTGTGGCCTGACTTGGTGAGATTTTTCTTACCTTCCCAACACTCTTCTACTAAATTGATTTATCTCCCCCTATCCTTAGCATAACTCCGCCTTTTCTCTACACTTTATCTTCAGCACAACTTCACACTTATATTATTTTTCTGTCTCAAGATTGTGTCATTAGAACGGAAGTAATCGTTTATCATATTTTTATATGCACTCACACGTTCACCCGCACACATGCTGTATAATCTAGCCATGCATATATCATCATCATCATCATCATCACGTCATGTCACCAGCACGGAGTTCCTAGACCCTCTCCCGCCACCCGTTTCTATCTTTCATCGCTCCCGGTAGGTTTTAAAGACTACATCCTGTATCGGCATGAAGTGTTGTATATAGGTTTTAGCTTGTCTTGTTTTGCTCGTTCATGTGAATGAGTCCACAGGAAAATGTAGCTAATGAGTTCGACCTTATTTCTCCTGCAGTGTCCCGCCTGTCTGATTCGTCAAGCTTAGATAGTTTTTGTGATGGGTGTTATGTGGCCGTACAGCTGCTGCTTGGTTGGGTGCTGCCTCCAGGACTTGTTCAATATTGCTCGCAGTATTCTTGTGTAATTGCCGTCAAGCTTTTTTCTCCATACGCTTAGTTGACGTCCATTTAGTGCATCCATATAGCAGTATCGACACGACCGCTACTTGGAAAAAAACTGCATTTTTTTTTATCGATCAGGTCTGACTTCCATATGACCGATAACATATCGATAGCTGCCCATGCCTTTGCTAGTTTCGTGTTGATGTTTGCCTCGGTTGATGACACACTGCTTCCTAGGTAGGTGAACTTGTTCACTAGTTTCAGAGAACTACCATTTAGTGTGGGGATGTCTCCTCTTTGATTAAAGTACATGTATTCCGTCTTGTCTGCATTGACATGGAGGCATATGTCAGCAGCTGGATACGGCTTAGGCACGTGTATTTGTCAGAAGTGCAATGTCATCGGCGAAGTCTGCGTCTGTAATTGTTTGTGCCGGGAAACTTCAGCTCCTTTCCTTTGTCAGCTTGAAACTGTTGTCTTTCATTTTATCAATAGACGTTCTAAGCATGTAGTCTAGACAGATGATAAAGAGGTAATGGTCTAATGTGTCACTTTACTGTACACCTGCTACGATGTCGAAGTAGTCTGTATCTCCATCCTGGGAACGGACTTTTACTTTCATGTTCTTATATTGGATCACTGGCAACCGTAGTCGAGTGCGACACGAAGTTTCCATTTTCAATAGCTAAAACACACACACAAAAGAAAACTAATAAATATTTAAAAAAAAAATTCACCGCAGCAAAAAACAAAGAAAATGACTAGCAAAATAGTCGAAAGCTCTTGGGCAAGTATGGGGAACGTTTTTCATCTACTTGATCCAGAAATAAAAAGAATAACAATAAGACTTGAACATCTTTCCTTGAAGATGTTGAAAAGAAAACGATCTGCAGTCTTTAACCCAACATGCTTATATATATATATATATATATATATATATATATATATATATATATATAGTTTTCTTTAACCTAAATCTGCCTAAGTTAGAAGCGATATTTTCTTAAGTTTTAAAATATTTCAAAAACTTTAGTAAGGATAAGCCATTGTTTTCACAGAACCCGAGGAATATATGAATATAAAAAAATATATTACATTGCTCAAGGTAATCCCATTCTTTGTTTGATAGCGAACTTATCACTCCTCAAAAAAAAAAAGAATGTACACACACAACCAAACACACACACACACACACACACACACACACACATATATATATATATATATATATATATATTTATAATCAGTATGGGTAAACCCTCGAGTTTATGAAATCTAAAATCTGCTTCTAACACAGAGCTCAATCTTTTATCACATATCAACAATATGATTTCTATCATTTTATTAAAACGATAGATTTTAATGATTTTTTTTCTGTGTTGAACAAACGAATGCAACAAAATAGCTTCAATAAATCATCCAGTGATGATATTCATAAAGACAATATTGAATTATCTTTTAATAAGTCCTCTATACTTTCTCAATAAAGAAAAAGGACATTGATAAATGATATTGACATGCAAGCAGCTTTTCTGAAGACGAATCAATACATCTCCTTGATATTAACTTTAATCGCTATTATGCAATACTATTCATACTTCTCAAAGTCATTATACACGGTATTTTTTTTTACATATATGCTTATCATTCAATATGCAATACACACCTTAATGTACTTCCCGTAAAGGTTTCTATCGTAGGAAAATAGGATACTTGTGTTTGATTTTCATTATTGTCCGTGGGCTCTCCGCTAGATTAGGGTATATAATAAAGTAAACTGGTCCCTTTGATTTAATTAAATAAATAAAGTTGAAGGAGGAAAACTCTGAGTTCAAACCAGTTCGACTTCGCGAAAAAAAAACTCACACCCTGGCCTTGAGCGAGGAGTAGAGTAAAACAATATTTTTATCATGTTAATTTTTGTTTTGAACTCAAGATATTCGGATTGTTTTATTCAAAGCAGAATAATATATACAAAACCAGATATCATTAGGTAGTATTTATTTTTAAAAACAATCTTGGAACACAGCAATAAAAAAGCAAACCGTAATACCTCTGCGGGTGAAAAATAAGCGTAAAAAGATAAACTTATTTTTAGACAGATGTTTATATTTATGCTGTAACAATTTAAAATCAAAACATGTTGCTAACAAATAATATATGATAATAGCCGTTTAAGATCAGAATATAATTATCATTTTATAGAATTTAACTACATGTATATTTATTTATGGCCGATTTATTAAATACTTGTACTTATGAAGATGTCATGTATCAATCGGTCATATATCATTGTATCCAAAACGTATTTGTAAATTATTTTGTAAAGGTTTTTTAAGACCTTCCAATTACATTTGATTTCTAGTTGGATGGTTGGTTGAGTTTTATGGCATATCCAGCTTCGTTGGTTATTTAATACAAAATCCATTTTTATACAAATAATCAGTTCTATATCAAACAATTAAATTTAGCATGAGTACACAGTTTAATTGTCAAAAACGTTTTTTTTTTTCAAGCTATTCAGTTTATTCAAACAGCTAATTCAGCTAGTTCAGTTTAGTATAAGTATAGATTTTGTTTACCCACAGTTAAATGTTAAAATAGTTCTATATTAAACTTTAGTTTAATATAGAGCTGTTTAGTGTAAGTACAATTTCAATGTCAAAAACCGTTCCATTTGAAACAATTCAGATTAACCTAAGCACGCTGTTTAAATGTAAGTACATAGTTTAATTGTCAAAAACATTTCTATTTCAAGCTATTCAGTTTAATAAAACCGTTCTGATTCAAGCAGTTCAGTTTAGTATGAGTATGCAGTTAGTTCTATTTACCCCATAGATAGGTCCCAATCAGGCGCTACCATTTTGGGCCAGAGTGGACCTGGGAGCAATGGTAATGAAGGGGTGCTCCGCATTCCCCAAAACTCCTGTATCAGTGGAACCTCGCCATCAGATTGTTTCGTGTCATATTGAGGACACTCGTTAGGTGGGGTTCTTACCCTTCTGCAGAGAGGCAGTCGATGTGTTCTACAGACCCAGCCAACTGGGCAATTTGATTTATAGTCTTACAAAATTAAGAATCAATCGTAATAATAATGATTTACTCCTTTTTAGCAAAAAAATTCGACTGCCAATATTTAATACATAAAAAGGTAAATACTTTATTTATACGTTTTTGTTGCCTTCCACGTACTTCACATTCTTGAAAATACAAGCAATTTTGCCTTGAGAAAACATTAGCTATTTTATTTATAACGGTTTTTTGATACTCCAAATGTAAATCTTCCCTTTTGAAAACGAGTCAATTTGTTCTATTTTTAACTAAACAAGGCGTCATTTTCAAATGAATTGTTTTTTTCCAATTTAGATTTACAATTACTATTTCATTAATTTGAAAAAAATAATTGAATTAATTAAGTGGCAGTTAAAATATGAAACAAAAAAAAATTGTCTCCAAAATTTTAAGTGGAGTTTTCTTTTCAAAGAAACTTCGTCTACTGTTTCTTAAGAATTGAAAGCGTTATTAAAATCCAATAATTAACTGATTCTTTGTGATTTCGGTTAAATAAGCGCTTTCAGGTGTTCGAGAGATTCCCATTTTTTCATGTTTATCAAGCAGAGGTCAAGCAGCTACTAATTAATTTTTTTACAGATTTTTTGTTGAGTTACTGACATAAATCTTAATTGGTTAGTTAAAGAACCACCTCGTCGATGTTTATCCGAATATCAAGAAGCTTAGACTGCTCAAACTAAATTCAAGAACGTAAGACATATAGACTGAATGGTGTCAACCAGAATTCTCTTGACAAGATCTAGAATGACTAAAGATCCACTGGGTATAATGTTATAGACTATTAAGCTAAGCATTTTTCTCATGATAAGCAGTATCATCATGTACCTAACCCCTTCCTCTTAAACAGGATGTCACATAATTTTCAATCAGATAATAGTTAGTGTGATTTCAGTGTTCCCTTTCTCCTAGATTGGTAGCCATACAATATAACAATGCAATACAAAAAAATAAGACTCAATTATTACATATACCACTTATATCAAACATAGCACGGACTAAAATTAAAAGCTGAAAAGTTGCCGGCCTCGGCGAAATATGATCAGAAGTCTGGAGGACGAAGATATTGATGACTTAACACTTCGGTTAACAGAACTTAACTGAAAGATGTAAAAAAAAAAAAAAATGCTTTATCCTCCCCTTTCCTAAGAAAAGAGACCTCGGAATCGCCAAGACCTACAGAGGCTTAACACTTACTGTTATATTTTGACTTTTGACCCGGCCAAAAATGCCATTCCAAGGTGATGCACCGGAAGGAGGTGACACATTCTAATGGCAGTTATGAGAGGAAATCGCGTCGGCAGAAATTGACTGATGAAATGGGACGAGCTAAAAAATTCCCATGGTACACTCATAGACTGATGCACCGGAAGAGAGTGACCTCTGAACTGCATGACAGTTATACCCGCTTGATAACGATTAAACATTCGATTTCAAAGATCGAGTGGGCGTCGAACGATTATATAACTCAGTTGAGTTCGACGAGCCAGTTGAGTTGAGTTGCAGGCAGTAGAGTTGGAGACGAGGTGTGGTAGGGAAAGCCACGCCAGGCCGAAGGGGCCATTTGGGGCCCTGATGAATTGGGGTCCAGAGAAGATGCTGATAAGATGCAGTAAAGAAAGCCAGCACCCAGCAGAGTGGCCTCTGGGCCTCCGGTTGAGCATCAGAAGAACAAGAAAGACACAACGTAACGGCCATAAGTTTGGGGTCAAAATATTTCAGTTATGTTCGGTCTCCAGCTTCCTCTCCCAGTAAAACCCCACACAACCTTTTGGAACCATTACAAATAAAGAGAGAGGTATATATTTGTAAAGAAGTCTTCCTGCGTGCGTCTTTATCATTGTGTCAGTTTATTTATTGCGTCGGTATGTATCCAGCATATATATATGTATATATTTCTGCATGAACATGTAGATGACACTATAACATTACTTCTATAGCTGCTAAGGTTAATGACCCTCCACTTCGTAATCGCATCGAACCAAAAATTGAAAATAGTCTTGAAAAAATCAGAATGCTTTTTGAAGAAATCGAACTAGTATCAGAGAATCTAACAATCCATCGAATCATAGGTGTTCTGACAAAAAATTTCGAGACAATACTATGGTTTGTAGACTTCTTTAAAGTATTTTGTTTCATACACAAATACTTCTGGTTTATACTTTCCACAAAGACACTGTTACAACATTCGGTCACCAGATGGAGACAGAAATTTCGTCGACATTGTTGTAGAAGTTCTTCAAGGGAAAACATTATCACTACATCTGTTCATAATCTACCTAGACAACGTACTTTGAGCTGCAATAGAAATAATTAAAGAAAACGGTATTACAGTAAAAAAGGTAAAAAGCTGACGATATCCCGCAGAAACTCTAACGGACATAGCGTTACTTTCAAATATACCTACTCTAGGTGAATCCCTGCCGTACTGGCCTCCGCGTGCATGCGGACTAAACGGAGTGTGAAATACAGCTTGGCTCACAATATGAGACAAGGTAAAAATTCTCACTGTGCCGTAAAGAAAGTGATGCACCAGAAGAGAGTGACCTATGATCTGCATGATAGTTATTTCCGCTCGATGACGATCACACAGGCCATTCCAAAGATAGCGGAAGTGATACATCCCGAACGGCAGATATCGGAAGAAATTGCGGAGGCGTGGAGGCGTGTCCATATCTCTGCGTGGGAGTTTGAAGGTAATATAAGGCCGACGAATTGAACAGAAGCCAGTGAAAAGGATCCCGCTGTTCACGAAGCTGACCTCGTCGTCACTCTGTGTGCATTGTCTCGGCCATCGTCTACTTACATCGAAGAGTTCAAGCCTCTTAGACGAACGATTCTAATTCCTCTCCTGACTGCTCCTACTTCACACAAGCGTCTGTCGAGAAAATAAATATATATTGTTATATATAAATTCCGTGTTGTCGTTTGTTTGACCAGAGAGCGGAACGTAACACGGGGTGCATATTTTTAAATCATGAAGGAACCATCTTTACTTTAAATTTTGGTTCACTGAAATTAGTAGACAAGTTCACTTGCCCCGGCAGCTGCGTTTAATCTACAAAAAATGATTTCTATATGCACCTAGTGAAGGCGAGCACTACTACCGATAGGCTATCGATGTTATGGAAGTCTGAATAATCCGATAAAATAAAACGGAATTTTGTCCAAGCAGTGGATGTGTCCATATTATTGTACGGCTGCACCACATGGACGCTGACAAAGTGTATTAAGAAAAAGCTAGACGATTACTGCACTAGAAGACTACGAGCTATATCAAACAAATCGTGGAAGTAACACCTCACGAAACAACAGCCGTACTGCCATTTACCTCGCATCGCTAAAACCATTCAAATAAGACCAATAAGACATAAGCAAGGGTTAACTGAAAAGTGATGTATTCCTTTGAACAACTTCACATAGTCATGTCAATGTTGGTAGACCAACAAGATCTTATCAGTAACAGCTTTGTGAGATCACAGGGTGTTGCTCGACGAACCGACTGATAAAAGGGAAAAATGAGGAAAGAGAGAGAGCGAGAGTCGGGGAAATATATGCTACCAGCACAACGTAATGCTAATAATTATTTATATAAATTATTATACTTTTTGTGGGTATTTTAGATCAGCACAATCATGGGATCTTTAATTGAGGTCTTAGAGACTGCTAATCAACTCATGGTTACAAGTATTTTGTACATTTTTATTTATCCAAACTCTTTATCATAGGCAACATGCCACACAAGGCCGTTTTTAAGTATAGGATTAATAGGTTTGAAATCATAGTTTTCCTTATTGTGACGGTAAGTTGACTAAAATCCCAAAACGGGACTTTATTTTCGCACGTGTGAAGACGGGGCAGGTTGGCACTTGATCCCCTACAGAAATAAGTCCTGTTCAGAGTTTTTCTCTCAGGCAGATAAGAACTGGCATATTACGTGAGGGAATAATTTAGGACCAGACTGACCGCCGCTGGCAAGGGGTTCCAAATTTCACACTATCACACACCCACCAGGCAGCTTTCTTCCTTCCCCGAGATAATGGAAGATAATGAGCCTATAGGTTTTAGTCGTAATAATATTAATATTGTGGTAGTCGGCAACTCCGGTTTCCCGTGTGATACTTTAGGAATTAATAGGACAGTTCTAAGCAAGATAATATAAGGCGAATAGAAGCTGAAAGGAAAGCATGGAATAACAACATAGACCACATGGTAAAATGAAAATACATAGGTTCTTTACTACGGTTATATATATACGTTCAAAGTGTCAAGACATATAATTGGATTGTCCATGAATATGAATGTCTTTTCTTGGCTTTTATCCTTTTTCAAATTGAGAGAGAGAGAGTGGTAAACGAAACTTGAGTATAAAGGAAAAATGTCCTCGAAGTTACTTATTTATTTTTTTGACGGGGTTCCACAGGAGAATTTTCTTCTTTCACGGGCTACTAGACTTTGTTCTGTCTTTAGTACTGGCTTGAGGGACTCGTGTCTCTCATGTCTCAGTTAATCTTTTGTATTTAGCCCGGAGTAAAATGGCTATGGTCCGTCTGCCACGAGCCTTGCTTAAAAACTATTGTTTGTCCTTTACTTCCGCTGAGGGAAAGGGAACCCCACTTCCGTTTGGGGTCCCCGCCAATCATTTGGCTTCTCTCTCTTTCCCCTTCCGATGTCCGGCGACCTGAGTTCACTAAGTGTAAACATCTGGCCTATCTCCTCTGTGACCCACATTCTCTCTTAACGGTCACTTTTTGACTGCTTGATATTCTAATTCAATACGGGAGGATAGTATCAGTCTTACCTCTTCGTCTCCGTGAGCTATCACGTGACACCTCCTTTCTTAAGAGAAGAAAGGGATAACAGAAATACCATAGAAAAAAAAGGCAATTCATTTCACTGTTCTCTCTCCTTTTCTTTCACTTTTTTTTTTCTCACTATACCTTTCTTTTATCCCCCTTTCTTCTTCACGCTTTGACGAATTCTTTCCTTTTCCTTTTTTCGTCCTTCCTAATTTTCACTACAGGGGAAAACAATTTCTCTTCTCTTTCTTTCTCTCTCTCTCTCTCTCCTTTTCTTTTTCTTTAATCTTGTTTTCCTTTCTTTCTTTTTCTCTTTCGGCTTTTGGCCGTATCATGTTTCACCTTGAGTAGGTAAATCCTTTTTTCTTTCTTTCTTTCTTCGTCACTTTTGACGACTTTATAATTTTAGTTATCAAGCTTTGGGGGGGAGAAATTTCCTTTTCTTTTCTCTCTTTTCCCTCTTCGTCTCTTGTTGACGAACCTCTTTCTCGTCCATCTCATATTTCAACATTGGTGACGAGAATTCCTCATTTTCTTTAGTTTCTGTCTCTCTCTCTCTCTCTTTCTTTCTCTCAACAACTATGAGAGAATATTCTGCTACTACATTTTCGTAGGGCGTTAGAGAAATAAACTTGGGTATTTTTTAATTAATTTCTCTAAGTTCTCTTTCTCTGAAATAGACAACTGGCTTAATTTCTCCTCGAATTTATTCGGCATTTCCGAGTTCTTAATTTTTCGAGGTGGGCCTTCTTGACGGACATATCTCTTTAATTTGTTTGTGTGACACACTTGTGTCTTCTTCTTTCCCTCGTGGGTATCAATCCTATATGTCCTCTTGTCTATCCTCCGTGTTACTACATAGGGACCTATATATCGTCCACCACAGTGGGGTCCTTTATTTGATGATAGTAGCAGGACTTCGTCGCCCTTTTCAAATTCTTCCTTCTTAGCCACTTGTGAGGGTCCTCTTATTTTCCTCTTATCCTCTCGATAAGTATTAGGGAATTTATTCCTAATATTTGTTGGACCTTCATCCTTTCTCTGTCGACTGGTCCCTTTCTCTTTCTGTTTACTGAGGTGTGGAAGGTTCACTTCTTTCCTTTCCACTTTCTCACTCTGCGAGCGACTATGACGTTTGTGCCGCCCACGTGGCTCAGCCGCCATCTTGTCTTCCTGTTTGGCGTTCATTCTCGCCATCTTTTTTTCTTCATTTTTGGCGCTCATTTTCGCCAACTTCTTTCCATGTTTGGCGTTCATTCTCGCCGGCTTTTTCGGGTGACACCCTTTTGTTTCTATCTCATTTCCCAGTATGAGGGAGATTCCTCTCATAGGTAGTTTGTCTACCACACCAACTTTAATTGGTCCATTTTTCCACTGGGACTTTAGGGTTATTTTACATAGCGGTATTTTTACCCTCTTTCCGCCGATACCCTCTATCGTCACAGTCTCACGTGTTGCTTCTATTACCCCTTTAGGTAATTTACTTCGCAGAAGTAACGACTGAGATGCTCCGGTATCTCGTAAAATAGAGACTTTCACTGGCCCTCCATGTGGGCCTCTTATCATCCCTTTTTTCGTCCAGGGTCGATAGGACTGGTTCCCTCTAGGTGTTGTTACAGCTCCTTGAGGTTTTCTCGGCTGGGTCTGGTTTCTTTCAGGACCTTTTCCAAGCTGACACCTTATGGCTATGTGACCAGCCTTTCCACATTTGTAGCAGACCACTGTTCTGCTGCTACTTTGGAAGGTCCTTCTATTTTCTTCCTTGGGTCTTCCTTCAGGGCTTAACTCAGCTTTAAACTTCACTCTATTTCCCGTGTACGGTTTTTCCTTTGTCTTTCGGTGTGTGAGGATGTATTCGTCTGCTAGTGCAGCCATTTCATAAGTCGCGTCGGTTTTCCTTTCACTTAGGTGAACCCTGACTTCTTCTGGCACACAATTTAAAAATTCTTCAGCAAATATTAGCTGCCGGAGTTTCTCAGCGTCTCCGTCTATCCTCTTAGAGTCACACCACTTATCCAGTGCATTCTCTTTTTCCCGCTGAAATTCCACATAAGACTGGTTTTCAGTTTTTCTTTGTGTTCGGAATTTCTGTCTATAAGCTTCTGGAACCAACTCGAAGCTTTTTAGAACCGCTGCTTTCACCAAATCATAGTCGGCACAATTTTCTGTGGGCAGAGTTGCATATGCTCTCTGTGCTTTTCCTGTCAGCTCAGTTTGGAGTAGCATTGACCAGCATTCTTTCGGCCATCCAAGATTTAGCGTAGTTCGCTCAAAATGTGCGAAGTATCCATCCACGTTGGCTTCTTCAAATTTTGGGACTAGCCTCGCTTGCTTCGTTACTTCGAAACTTTCATGGCTTCCGTTGCGTCCTCTTATTGCCAAGTCGACTTCTCGCAGCCTCGTTTCTTGCTGAATTTTTGCTTTCTCCAGTTCCATTTTATTTCTCTGTAGTTCCATTTGGGCTTGTATTTTAATTTTCTCCAGTTCAATTTGTTCTGGAGTCATTCTTATTATTTCTGTCGGTAGCTCTTCTAATACTGCTTCCTCGAACACATTTTCGTCCACCATGTGCCTTGCTATTTTTCTAACGAGTTCATGCTTCTTCATAGTTTTCTGAACATTTAACTCAAGCTTCTCGCCAATTTTTATTATCTCGCTTTTTCTCAGCCTCTCCAACTTTTCCATGGAGGGTTCTTTTAAAAAGTTCTCTATTTTGTCCATTTTTTTCTTTAATTTTTCCAAACAGTTATATCAACGAGTAATTTGACTGTTTCGACAATATTCCTTTTTTTCCTTTCACGGTCTCCCAGGGCAGATTTAGACGGCAGGAATTGTCACACGACAACAAGCAATAAATATTATTTATATTAATAAATCATTCCGGAAACGAGCCCCCATAAAAAGTCTGTGACGGCAAATTGACTATAATCCTAAAACGGGACTTTATTTTCGCACGTGTGAAGACGGGGCAGGTTGACACTTGATCCCCTACAGAAATAAGTCCTGTTCAGAGTTTTTCTCTCAGGCAGATAAGAACTGGCATATTACGTGAGGGAATAATTTAGGACCAGACTGACCGCCGCTGGCAAGGGGTTCCAAATTTCACACTATCACACACCCACCAGGCAGCTTTCTTCCTTTCCCGAGATAATGGAAGATAATGAGCCTATAGGTTTTAGTCGTAATAATATTAATATTGTGGTAGTCGGCAACTCCGGTTTCCCGTGTGATACTTTAGGAATTAATAGGACAGTTCTAAGCAAGATAATATAAGGCGAATAGAAGCTGAAAGGAAAGCATGGAATAACAACATAGACCACATGGTAAAATGAAAATACATAGGTTCTTTACTACGGTTATATATATACGTTCAAAGTGTCAAAACATATAATTGGATTGTCCATGAATATGAATGTCTTTTCTTGGCTTTTATCCTTTTTCAAATTGAGAGAGAGAGAGAGTGGTAAACAAAACTTGAGTATAAAGGAAAAATGTCCTCGAAGTTACTTATTTATTTTTTTGACGGGGTTCCACTGAAGAATTTTCATCTTTCACGGGCTACTAGACTTTGTTCTGTCTTTAGTACTGGCTTGAGGGACTCGTGTCTTACATGTCTCAGTTAATCTTTTGTCTTTAGCCCGGGGTAAAATGGCTATGGTCCGTCTGCCACGAGCCTTGCTTAAAAACTATTGTTTGTCCTTTACTTCCGCTGAGGGGAAGGGAACCCCACTTCCGTTTGGGGTCCCCGCCAATCATTTGGCTTCTCTCTCTTTCCCCTTCCGATGTCCGGCGACCTGAGTTCACTAAGTGTGAACATCTGGCCTATCTCCTCTGTGACCCACATTCTCTCTTAACGGTCACTTTTTGACTGCTTGATACTCTAATTCAATACGGGAGAATAGTATCAGTCTTACCTCTTCGTCTCCGTGAGCTATCACGTGACACTTATCCTAGAGCAGATGATCTATTGTTATGGAAGAGGAATGAGCTTATATCAAACTGTGTGATAAAACACTGATCTCCAAGTAACATACACAACCGTTGAATTGGATTGTGCTACTGTGGTCATGCTATTTTTTTTTCATCATATCGTGCCACCAGCACGGATATATCTGACCCTCTTTCGCCACTTCTCCTTATCGTTCATCACCTCTGGCAGGTCTTCAGGGCTACATCTTTTATCCTCAAGGAGCGGCTGTATATATGTTCGAGCTGGTCGTCCTGCTTTTGCTCGGCCATATGTGGGGGTTCATAGGAGCTCGTCCCTGCTTCTCCAGCAGTGTCCTGCATGTTTGGTTCGTCTAACTTTGATAGTTTTTGTGATGGGAGGTAGATGGCCGTATAGTTGGTGCCTTATAGGGTGTTGCCTCCAGGACTTGTTCAATATTGCTTGCAGCATTCTTGTATATTTGCCGTTTAGCTTTTTCTTCATCCGTTTTGTTAGCGTCCAAGTAGTGCATCCATATAGCAGTATAGATACGACCGCTGCTTGGAAAAAACTGCGTTTTATTTTATCGGTCAGGTCTGACTTCCATATGATCGATAGCTTATCGATAGCTGTCCATAACTTCGTTAGCCGCGTGTCGATGTCTTTTTCGGTTGATGAGACACTGCTTCCTAGGTAGGTGAACTTGTCTACCGGTCTCAGAGAGGTTCCGTCTAGTGTGGAAATGTCGCCTGTTTAATTAAAGCACATGTATTCAGTTTTGTGTGCATTGATGTGGAGACCAATGCCTGCAGCGGCTTTTTTCCAAACTATGCAGTAGTGCTTCGGCTTGGTTGGGTGTATTTGCCAGAATCGATATGTCATCGGCGTAGTCGGCGTCGGTAATTGTTTTTGCGGGGCACCTTCTGCTTAAGGAATAGAAAATATAGAAATCATTCAAACTCAAGTCTGCTATAAAGTATTCTATTGGATATAGTATTTTGTTAGCAGTCATGGCTCGATTTGTTTTGGTTTGGTTTGGTTTTATGGCATATCAACATTTGTTGGTTATTTAACGCCAAATCCATTTTTATGTAAATAATCTGTTCTATTGAAAACAATTCAGTTTAGCATAAGTACACAGTTTAATTGTCAAAAATATTTCTATTTCAAACTATTCAAGCAGTTTTATGTAACAATTCAGTTAAGTGTAAATACAGTTTCAATGTCGAAAAACAGTTCTATTTGAAATAATTCAGTTAAACATAAGCACGCAGTTTAAATTTAAGTACGGTTTAATAGTCAAAAACATTTCTATTTCAAGCTATTCAGTTTACTCAAATAATTCATTTTAGCATAAGTATGCTCTTAGTTCTATTTAACCCATAGATAGGGCCTTATCAGGTGTTACCACTCCGGGACAGAGTGGACCTGGGAGCAATGGCAATGAAGGGGCACTCCGCATTCCCCAAAGATCCAGCACTGCTGGAACCTCACCATCAGATTGTTTAGTGTCATATCCAGGACACACTTTTGGGGAGGGTCTTATCCCTCAGCTGAGATGCAGTCGCTGTATTCTACAGCACCAGCCGACTGTACGAGAGGGAAAATATACAGATACGGTGAAGATTACATTCCAAAATGAAACATTAAAAAAGTGGTCACGAGGAAGTATTCCACTGGATATAGTAATTCATAGCAGTCAGTATTCTACTCAATATTCATTACTCAGTATTTGACATTGTACGACAGTGAAAATATTAAGTGTCGGTGAAGATTACGCCCAGAACTAAACATTATAAAAGTGACGACGATGAATTGTTATGAACTTATATGTGGACTACAGAGTAAAAATGACGTATCCTACAATTAATAATTGAAATATTCTGCGTAGTATAAGCTAAATGGATGAACTTAATTATGACTCAAATGTGGCACTGTAAGAAGAACAGCAGTAACAACTACAAAAAAAAAAAAATTCGAACAACCAAAGAAAAAAACCCAAAAATAAACCAGCAAGAACTGCAGTTAGAGCAACATAAAGACCAACTGGAACGTCAATCCCTGTAAGAAAAAAAAACAAAAAAAAAACAGCAAATGTTTTTCGAATTGTTCTTTAAAAAAAAATGCCCAAGTAAAAACGTCTGACCCATTCACGCCAGAAACAATCGCGAATTCCATTTGAGATTTATATTTGTAACCAAGAGTAACTTTTCATACGTGTTACAGAAGATACGAAGGAATCTTCAAAGAGGATTGTTGACATTAGAATGACTAAAAGAAAGTCAGATTATTTTGGAAATTTTCTCCGACGAACACGAAAAATATGTAAATTTTATTTTGACAAAACAACATGTCGAAATAAATTTTGAATGAATTATTGGAATATTTACAAACATTTTTGTGGATAGAACCTCAATACGCGGTAAGATATTCTAAACCTTGATAAGTGTGAAAAGACGATCTTGTCACCTCAGCAGGAGTTGTCAATTAAGGATGAGAGCAGTTTAAGTTAAATGAGTTAACTTTAGACTCATTTAAATGCTTGATATTCGTTCAGAGCTCGGCTTCAAAGAAGGACGCAGAAATAAGTTAAAAGATTTTGACTAAACAAGAAATGGATTCAGAATTAACTTTCCAAAAATAGCTGAAGAATATCATCGTATGATGAATTTAAACCTAGACACCTCTAATACAGAAGAAAGAGACTTTTCACAAATACATACCGTCCGAGAATCTACGGAAAAAATATAAACGTTTTTCAACTCGCTGTGAAATGGTTAAAAATTACGCTACACCCCTCAATACCTAATACTTGCCATTATTGTGGTAGTAAGCATTTTAAGAGTGATTGCTTCCTACCAATCTGGAAGATTTGGACATAAGAGTAATTGATACAAATCCAAAAAATTGGAAGAAAATTTTTTTTAAAAACGTATGTCAACAATGTAAATACAATGGGTAAAGTCGACAAGTGAAAAGAAAAAAATGGCAAGATTTTGAACGAAACACCTCCAAAATCCCTGTAACATTTCTTTATGGGAAACCCGAAAAAGCATTGGCACTCCTGTTAAAGAACATAACGAATTTATTCGGAACGGATGGTATTGCCTTATCCGATCTTTGGGGCCTGCCAATCAATTTGTCCTGTAACGAAGTAAATTTGGTCACCGCAAATACTATTACGCCAACGGAAACAAATTAAAAACTGAATTAAAAAGAATGTTTTCAGAAGTTTTTAGACGGTTTTCAGACGTGTACAAAAGTAAAATCGAAAGTTAAAGAAAATACAACATCAGTTTTCAGACTGAAAATAAGTGTACTTTTTGCGGCTTTAGATCAAATAAATAAGAAATTGGAAAGGCTAGAAGTTTCAGGGGTCATTTCTAAAGTAGACTACACTGAATGGGCATTACCGATTTTTTTCATGGAAGAAAAAGAATAACAAAATCCGCGTATTCACCGATTTTTCAACGGGGCTTAATTATAGTTTGCACAATCATAATTACCCGTTACCAAGTCTTAAATTTTCGCCGAAATAAATGGTGGATTGTTTTTTCTACGTTGGACTTGTTGTATGTTTACCTACAAACATTGGTTGAAAAGAGTGTTCACAATTACTATCACCACTCATAAAGGGCCCTTACAAATCTGAGGAAGAGGATGAAAAAAGGTTTCAGTAATTTTTGAGCGTCTTTGAAATATCGGCAAATTCTAACACTACGTCTATAATGTCGTTGGTGGAATCGATACTGACTAGAAAAATTAAATCTGTGTTCAACATGATACTACGTGAACAAAAAAACGTGAACATCAAAAAATATTCCAATCAATAAATATCTTAAACCTGGAGAAAGAAAGCATTTTTAATTATCATATTTACCCAACCCCTCCGCTCGGGCAGGATATGACACAAGGTCAGTTTTAAAGCGGAGTTTAACAGGTTTCAATTCAGAGTTTTCCTTCTAGACTAGTTGCCTCACCAAGGCTGAAGAACCAAGTCTGCCCTACATTTTTAATTATGTACCAAAAGAGAAAATAATTTTTGAAAAATTGTAAGGTAAGAAAAAGGATCGGTCGAATGATATCTGGTGCATAGACCAAGTTGAGTGAACCAGATAAGACATCGACACACTAATTTGGAAAGTCCCAGGCAAGAAAAACCCATGGATATACCATACGATACTTTAGAGGAACTTATGCCACAATATACTATTAAACAGCGGCGGTAGGGCAAAAGGAAAAAAAACGGAGTTTTTAGGTGTGGAACCAACACTGAAAAGATACAGACCCTAAAGGATAGTCTACAGAGGGAGTCGGCACAGAAAGGGGAGATATTACTTACTAGGAATTAAAAAATTAAGAAGGTAACAATTATACCAATCAACCGGCTTATTGGTCTAGTGAATAGAGTGTTTGTCAATGGTCTAGGAGATCTGGGTTCAATCCCAGGTCGCGTCGTGCCAAAGACTTTAAAAATGATACTTGATACCTCCCTGCTTAACACTCAGCAATATAAGGTACGTATCAAGGGTAAAGTGGAGCAATCCAGGGAAAAGAGCAACGCTCTCCCGTACACTTCGGTGTAGTAGCGATTGGAAAGGGAGCCTTATGGTTGCCCTCGAATATGATCGCCAACTTTACTTTTTACTATGATTGGTGCTTTTGGTCCAGGATTATTCAAGGGACTTGATGACTTGGATATAAGAGAACGAGTGGAGACCATCAAAACTACTACATTATTGATAACGGTTAGAATACTGAGAAGAGTCTTACAGACTTGAGGAGACTTGCTGTCACTTAAACTCCAGTGAGAGACCATCAGCTTAAACTGATGTGAAAAATTCTCAGGGAATATATGATAATAGATAAAACATAGATAAAAGAATAAATGTAAAAAACGAGTACTTCAGAAGAACGAGAAAACTTCTTGAAATGAAGAAAAGTAAAAAACGAGTACGTCAGAAGAACGAGAAAACTTCTTGAAATGAAGATCTGCAGTAGAAATCTCATCAAAGGAATAAACACCTGAGCAGCCCTCCTTGTAATATACTCTCGACAATTCTTTAAATGGTTTTGGGGAAAACTCAGATGCTGTGGCTTGGTTTCTTTCTTTAATGGCAAACTAACCATTCATGTTTTTAATGTAAAAAACAGCCCTATAGAAGAAAACATGTCATACTACTTAATCCTATTGCTAGGGCAGGGATAAAGAAGTTCAATATCTTTCCCAAGAGCATTACTCCTAAGGTGTTCATGATAGAATCCGAAATCCCTTACATCAAGGCCACAGTCCAACACTTTAGTCATTACACCAAGGGGATTCCACCTCAGACAGGTGGTTCAACGAACAAGAAATTTGTTGACAATGCGATAGACCTTACACTAAGAAGATAAAGACTTATCTTAAGTGTTAAGAAAAGAACGACGAAGCAGACTCATCACTTTAGAGAAGGGCTACGATACTAATATTCAGGGACCTGAAAACATACAAAAAGAGGAAAGGAAAACTAATAACATCAATATCGGCAAAATAACTTGAGAAAATCTAGAAAACAAAAATGGGAAGTAAAACAACTCTTCAAATATTTCAAGCGACAAAGGAAAATCTACAGAGAATGAGCTGGTTGTGACTTCAAATCGAAAGCCTCAACATAGAAACGGAATCACTTTCAACAGAAGCAGAAAATAACTTGATAAATACCAATTATGCCAATGTAAAATTTGGTAATTCACGAAAGGCTAGGAAGTAAGATTTGTTGTGATACAGATAAAATAGCTTATCACGGAATCAGCAAATGCAGGAAATTGAAGGTCTTCCACCAAAAAAAAAAAAAAAAAGAAAAAAGAAATTTGTATTTGTATGATGTTAAAAGGCTTGTGATGATGGGGCTCTGAATCTGAAGATCAGGTTACATTGATTTTACGGGCTGCGGAAGCAAAATATGGAACAATTTTGAAATTTTTTTTTTTTTTTAGTCTGATTAGTTCAAATTCGAAAAAAGTGATGAATCGAAATTTTCATTTTTTTGCTTTATTCAAGCGAATCTAAAAATTAAAATCCAGCCTAATATGAGTGAGCAAGAAAAGAAGTGACAAAGAATATATGATTTGCTTAATGCCAAAACCACTCAAAAGTTTGTTGTTTTTTTTTTTTTTTGTCGAACGTGTCCAAAGCAATTTTTTTTTTTTACAGAATAAAATATTTTAATGGAAAAGAGTGAGTGGAAGATAGAAGAAAAAACGAAAAAAAAACTTTTTAACTGTTTTCGCAACGATATTACAGACGACCCCACAACATCAATAAGAAAGCCCGTTAATGAATTGAAAGTCAATGAGAAAACTTTGAGGATAGCAATTAAACAAGATTGAAGCCCAGAAAGAAAATGGTCTCTACTGGAACTGACCGATCTCATTTGATACTCTCTGAGGGCTACTCGCTGAATTTGTCTGTAAGGTTTGCTTAAGACTGCCAGTGATGAGGAACGAAATAAAATGTCTGAAGAATTAATTTGAAGGTATACAAATCGTTTTGAAAATGTGTTGAAACAATAATTGAAAAATGGTAGCCATGATAAGAAAATTTACTTTTTTGTTTTTATCTTATTCTGTTTTTTTTTAAATTAAAATTGTTTCATAATAGAATGTACTACAGTATGCTAGAATATACTATAGATTTGTTTAGGTTGGGTTCTTTGTTTTAATGGCATATCAACTCTTTTAGGTTATTTAATGCTAAAGCCATTCTCCAAGAAGAAGTAGTGGTAATATCTAACCCATAGCTGGGATGATAAGGGGGTTCATACCTTTCCCAAGGGTATTTGCCCGAAAGTGAACGTAATAGCGCGACTGGAGTACGAACTCGCATACTACGATTCCGCAGTCTATAGCTTTAACCATTACACCACGAACACAACCCAATATACTATAGAATACTATAGTATACTAGAATATACTAGAATATTCCTAATTTTGCTTCCACAATCTGTAATGTTCGAACAATGTAATGCCCTAGCTTCTGAGGGGTTTTACATGCCGTAAAAACCAATCAATAAATCAATGATATTTGCTTTGCTTCCTCCAAATCAGTTGTCAAAAAATAATATTCCCGCTGAATGTATTTACAAAAAAAAATATGATTCGCAAAACTACGATATTGGTGAAAGTAGACGACGTAAATACTTTTAAAATTGATCTACATATTCTTGGACATTTTTATTTTTTTTATTTTCTTTATTTTTTATTTTTTTACTATTGGCAAATAACAGTAACTACTCTTGCAATGAATTTTCGCTTTTAAGATACATTTTTACCCAAATTCAAATTGTCTGCTTTTTTGAGACGGCGTACGTGACTAATTCCTGATTTGATAATTCAAAAAAAAAAAATCGGCTTACATTTTTTTTAAATTGTCTGCACCAATCTTAAAACCATGTCTTAGTCATTGATGTCTGGACCATCACCAAGTTTAATTTGTTTTAATCTTACTTGGTGAGTAAAAAGTTTTGCAATATTTATGTAACGTGAGACAGAATTCTGCAGCTCCAGATGGTTTGGACGAAGTTATGAAGGTAAGAAAGTGGTCTGGACTGGGACTGGTCGAGCTCACCGGACACTCTCCTAGATCTACTCGCCGAATTTGTCTTTAAGTTTTGTTGCACAGCCTCGGGATTCAACGTGTTAGGCCTACCTCACGTTGCCTGATAAACAACATTCTTTCGCTCTGAGAGAAATTTCTTTAACCATCTACTTTCACTACAGTTATCATCTACGCCTTCTCCTTGAGCATAAAAGCTTGTGGTTACTTCTGCGACATTATGGCTCAATTTGGACATGTAGAGTATAAATTTCTGAATTATACAATGTTTTACGTTCTTCCATAAAATTTCGAATCAAATTTGGAGGGAAACAATTGACAACGTGACAGAGCTTAAACTATCACAATACTACCATCCGCAGGGAGAGACTCACGGCTTCTGTTGCTTTTGTCATGTAATATAAGAACTTCAAACAATCAGATTCCAAAATATCGCCAAACAATTGATTTTCCATAGTGTAATGTTTACCAGATTCGACACTGGCTCGAAAGATTAAGGATATTTTTTACGAATTAGAAAAAATACTGATATTCTGTCCTAACTGATTGTATAGTAATGTTTTTTTTACTGAAAATAATTAATAGAGTAAAAGTAAGTAGAGTTGTCGACCGCAGTCTAGGGCGAACAGAACGCTCCCATTTCCATAGCTACTACAACGAGGTGTAGAGGAAGGACACAACTCTTTTCCCTGTATTGCTCCACTTTATACTTGATACGTACCTCATTGCAGAGTGTTAAGCCATGAGGTATCAAATACCATTTTAAAAATCTTTTGTATTAGGCGAACTGAGATTGAACCCAAGTCTCCCAGACAATAGGTGAACACTAAACGAGTAAATGGTCCTAATTAGAAAACCATGTATACGTCGTAGAGTGTAATATAGTATATACACATTTAAATAAAAATGTACTAAACAAATCAATACGCAACAATTAGGGTGCAACGTAAGTTAACTTTTTAAGTGGAATTCAACTGGTCTGAACATAAAATGTTCCTTCTACGTCGGTAGCGATACTAAAGTTAAAGAGTCTAAATTAATTCATAGATTGGTGGAAAAAGGAGTTCATTTCTTTCCCTAGAGTATTGGCTTGAAAGTTAACATGACAAAATGATTGGAATTTTAAAGCGGTTAATACGATGCCACAGTCGAGCACATTAGCCACTACGTCATGGGTATTCGATCGGGTGACTGGTTGATAAATTACGATGTCACAACATATCGCGAAAACTCCTCAATAGATGGCAATTCTCACTCAATGCCTCATAATTCGCTAGGTGAATGAGTGCTATGATACTAAGTCTAAGGTAAACTTGGACGGGTTTCGATCCCAGCTTCAAGCTTCCGACGTGTCTTGCCACACTGAAAAGTTGTGATACAACAAAACATTATGTCTGTGGATAATATATATATATATATATATATATATATATATATATATATATATATATATATATACTAGTGCCTTCAATAAGTTTCCATACTTTTTTGTACTGGCATTTAAAATTGTCGTAGACTCTTCAAAATTCAGTATGTTATTGCTATACATCTTATGGGATGACCGACCATTTTTTTTATGATTTCAGGTTCACATGAACAGCTACTGCAGCAATTGGAATACACGCTACTAAAGCCTGATTGTCACAGCTGCTGAATTTCGGAAATGGAATCTGGACTTTAGAAGAATCATATGCAATAAAATTCAGTTTTAAACTTGGAAAAATGCCTTGCAATGAAAGCTGGATCTATTTCTATGACCTAGAGACCAAGAGACAGAGTTCCCAGTGGAAGCATGCTGGCTCTCCCAGACCCAAGAAGGCCAGACAGAGAAAATCTACCCACAAACTTTTGATGACACCATTTTTTGACAGCACTGGCCTGATCTACATGCACTAGGTTCCCACTGGACAGACAGTCAACAAAAAATACGATGTTGAGGTTTTAAGGTAGTTCAGGAAGAGATTCAGTCGGAAGGGGCCAGGATTCTTCAGATTGGGTCAGTGGCATTTCCACCAGGACAATGCTCCAGTCCACATCTCTATCCTTGTCACTGACTATTTGACAAAGATGGGCATCAAGATAGTTCCTCACCCTCCCAATTGTCAAGAAATTGCTTCCTGTGACTTTTACTTATTCCCTAAGATCAGAGGCTGTAGTTATGAGACAATTGAGGAGATGAAAGAGTCTGTGATGAAGGTCATGGACACGCTCACACAAGAGGATTTCCATGGGGCCTTCCAGAAGTTGTTGGAACGGTAAAAATGCATTGAAGCCGGAGGAGATTACTTCAAAGGGGACTAGAGTTTCATATGTGTACTATCAATAAAAGTGCCCATACGAAAAAAGTCTGGAAACTTACTTAATGATCCTCGTATATATATATATAAATATATTGCGCAGTCGTTTTGGGGTGTAGAATACGCTGATTGCATCAATGGTTGAGACACCTATTAACGATTGTTCAATGAAATTTTTCAAGTCCCCTCTGAAGGTAAAAACATAAATATTTAATCTTTTGAAATCCTTTAACCCCGCTCACACGAATGAGCACTGGGTCGTTTAAAATGTCACCCACAAAATAGTAGATTATAGCTTAGTAGTTGGATTGCTCGCCAATGGCCCGGGGGACCGGGCTTCAATACCAGGTCAAATCATATCAAAGACGCAAAAAAGTCTACGTGATACATTCTTACTTAACACTCAGCATCATAAAGTACGTATCATGATTAAAGAGGAACAATCCAGACAAACGTGCAGCGCTTCTCCTCAACTTGGGTGTTGTAGCTATTAAAAAGAACTTTTTGGTTACTCTCGACTACGGTCAACAAATTTACTTATATATTATGTCAGTGTTAGTTATCACTATCTCACTTCGTGGGTTTGTGGCAAGCTAAATGCGATATAATTTGGAGAGTGCTCAATATCTATGATAGAACTATCAAATAATAATAATAATAATAATAATAATCTTGTCGTGCCATCAGCACGGATATAAATTTGCTTTTATGTATATTTAATTGTAGGTTTCATGACGTTTCATGAGAAAACGTCATTGAACCTGAGGTTGCAGACAAGCTTCCATGCTAGCGAATATATATAAAAACCAGTACTTATTTACTTATATATTTATATATATATATATATATATATATATATATATATATCCTTCCCCGTCTTTACGGTCTACCTAATATCCATGAGGATGGTGTTCCTTTGCGACCCATTCTGTCTATGGTTGGTTCTGCCAAAAAAAAAAATTGTCAGTTGGCTTTCATCAGTGCTTCAACCTGTTTTGGAGCGCTTTGTCGTTTCTGTATTAAAGATTCTTTTTCTTTTTCAAAGATTATCAGAAACTTTATTCCAATTGATATATATATATATATATATATATATATATATATATATATATATATATATATATATATATATATAGTTGGAAAGCAGCCCCGCGTTTAATCAGGTTTAACTAAATGATAAAGACACATATCATCTATACAATTTTATTAGGATCATTTCCAATTTCTTAACAAGTCTTTTGAATTTTTCGATATTGGTAGATAAATTCACCGAAATTTTCCTGAGCACTTTCTGATCCTCCATAGGCCATCATAAGTGGTAGGATACGGTTACAAGACTCAGCATTCCTATCCAAGGTCGCAGTTATTCACCTGAAGAAGGCCAGACGTGAAATTTGGCCGAAACGTAGTGGAGAAGAAACAACAACAACAAAAAAAAAAACAAACAAAAACTACGAAGATGAGGACTCAAAGTCCGCAATAAATAAAAGAAAATTAATTCTCAGATTAAGAAGCCTCATCTCATAAGGATAACCATATAAAGACAAGTGGTTGGAGGTTTACGAAAATAAAAAAAATGGTTATTTTATTGTTGTTTTTTTTAATTGATAAAACATTTTTATACTTGGATATATAAAAATATTGTTGGATTAAAAGAAAGTTTTAAAATATTCAATTTCCGTTGATAGCATTCAGTTTAAATTTTTATGATGAGTTCCAAAAATTTACATATGTTCGCCTTCTTATTTTCTCAGTTTAATGCAAGCATAGGTTTACGTATCCAAATATAAAAATATTGTTGCAATTTAAAAAAAAATATATTCTAAAATATAAAATTCATAACATTCGTGAAATCCCAACATGATGGCCGATAAAAAAAAATCAAAACACTTGTCAAGAAATTAGAAAGCGTCCAAATATATATATAGTAATCCAACGACAGACTGTTTCGTTATATCACAACCCCTCAGTATGGCTAGACACGTAGGACGTCTGAGGCTGGGATCGAAACCTGCCCAAATTTACGTTAGACTGAGTATCCTACCGCTCTGCCAGCAAGGAAACCACGTTAGTTTGGGAATATAAGGCATTATGTAGTAGCTTCCGTTTGTTTACATTTTTGCCTAACCTGATACCAGAGTGCTCAATTCGTTCGAAGAGCTTTGCATTATGCGACTGGCAGCCGTTAATTATTTCGCCAGAGTGCTCAAACCCAGTGGAGAAGCGTATATATTGTCATCCACTCAGAGATTGTTTCGTTGTATCACAGCTCTTCAATATATATATATATATATATATACATATATATATATATATATATATATATATATATATATATATATATATATATATATATATACATTGGCTTTAAGTAGCCTACAAGGATTGTAATACCATAGAAAACAACCCACCAAACAACCAACCTGTGTTATATATATTTAACACGCAGTATAGCTCTGTGTTAGCGTTATCATAAACGTCAGATTTGAACCATTTATATAGTGATTTTCAACTCAACAATCATGTACGACTTCTGGCACATGGACACATTAATATCGTTTCAATCGGTTAATGATTGAAGCCGTACAAATCCCATTGCTTGATGGAAAGTAATTTACCAGGATGTTATCTCATCAAGTTTTTAAATTTCTGCCTTTGCCTATCAAAGGAGTCGTGAAAACTTAGAGTGACACTTGTTGAATGGTGAAATACCCAAAAGAGGAAGACAAGCTCAAAGTTGTGGATTTGCTATTACACATGAGCGTTAAATAGATATGGGCGTATGCATGCAAGTATAGGCGATAGGAAATATGCAAATATTGTAATCATGAGTAGAATTAACAGACGCCCCTGGGAAAAGCGAGAAGTTAATGAAGATATTTAAAATTTCGAATACATTAGTAATTGCTTATGTGTACAAAATTTATCTCTATCATTATGAACTATAAATACAAGCTGCCAACGTAAAGCTATCAACTTGTTCATTTCTATCACTTCCTACCGCGATATCTATCTATCTATCTATCTATCTATCGTAAATCTTTTCAAATCTATCTATCTATCTATCTATCTATCTATCGTAAATCTTTTCAAATCTATCTATCTATCTATCTATCTATCTATCTCATCATACGTAGATCTTTTCAAATCTATCTATCTATTTATCTATCCCATCATACGTAGATCTTTTCAAATCTATCTATCTATCTATCTATCTATCTATCTATCTATCTATCTTTGGGAGTTGGTTCACATCTACCAGTCTATCATTATACAAATATACACGTACAAAACATGGCTTCATTTTCATAATTTTAAACCGTCTCGCTTTATTTTGAGTTATAAAATAGATGTATGTATGTATGTATGGATGGATCTATCTATCTATCTATCTATCTATCTATCTATCTATCTATCTATTCCATCATTCGTAGATCTTTTCAAATCTATCTATCTATCTATCTATCTATCTATCTATCTCTCTATCTATCTATTCCATCATACGTAGATCTTTTCAAATCTATCTATCTATCTATCTATGGGAGTTGGTTCACATCTATCAATCTATCATTATACAAATATACACGTACAAAACATGGCTTCATTTTCATAACTTTAAACCGTCTCTTAATATTTTGAGTTATAAAATAAATATATGTATGTATGTATGTATGTATGTATGTATGTATCTATCTATCTATCTATCTGTGGAAGTTGGTTCACATCTATCAGTCTATCATTATACAAATATACACGTACAAAACATGGCTTCTTTTTCATCATTTTAAACCGTCTCGTTATAATTTGAGTTATAAAATAAATATATGTATGTATGTATGTATGTATGTATGTATCTATCTATCTATCGTAAATCTTTTCAAATCTATCTATCTATCTATCTATCTATCTATATATATATATATATATATATATATATATATATATATATATATATCAAGTAATTCCTTTCCTAAAGTATGTACGTGTATTTTTTATTTCTTTTTCTATTTTTTTTTTCTTCTCTCGCTTCCTACCACGATTTCTAACTTCATCCAAGACTACGTTTCGATTACAACACATTGGTATGCGAACAACATTTTCCTTACACCTCTTCGTATTTAATTTACTTGCATATATATATATATATATATATATATATATATATATATATATATATATATATATATATATATATATATATATATATTTCGTTAAACAACGTTGGAATAATTGGAATGAAAATGTTGAAATGATAGATATACACTATCAATACATATGTAAAATAGAGAGTCAAGCTGGTAAATACACACACACACACGCGCATATATATATATATATATATATATATATATATATATATATATATATATATATATATATATGTGTGTATTTTAGATATATATTGATAGTGCATATCTATCATTTCATCATTTTCCTTACATTTCCAACTGGAATAATGAAATATGAATAAGCATATATATATATATATATATATATATATATATATATATATATATATATGGCTATCTGTCCTACAGGTGCAATGTATATAGTTATTTAGTTCCGAATTACTTCTTAGAGAAATCATCTGAAGTTTTTAGCTTTATTACCAACAATGAGAAGGAATCCTTACAACTTCTTAACCCCCGTATCCTGTCATAGTTACAGAATCTAGAATAATACACCCCTCGCTTTAAATAATGGGTCCGATTCGATGTTAATTGTGCGCGCCGAGTTCTGCATGTAATACATGAAGAAGGCCAAAGGATTCAACGGCCAAATCTTGCGAATATAACAAGAAAGATGAATACAATTATCAAGCTTCTTATCAGAAATTTAGATAAATAATGTACGAATATCTATATGAATGTATATGTATTTTTTAATCTATCAATTTCTTTCTCTCAGTCTCTCTCTCTCTATCTCTCTCTCTCTCTATATATATATATATATATATATATATATATAGAAAGAGAATAGTGATAGAATGAAAGAGTATCAATGTGGGTGACAATATATAATCTCTCCTCCTCCGCTGGGTGTCGATCACTCTGGTGAAGTAATTAACGGCTGTCATTCGCGTAAAGCAAAGCTCTTCTAATTAATTGAGCACTCTGGTATACAGTAAGGCAAAATATAAACAAAAGTTACAAGAAAAATCCTTATAATTCCCGAGCTGACTTATGTCGACTGTGGCTGAGTGGTATGCTACTAAATCTAAGGTAAAGTTGGTCGGGTTTCGATCCAGCTTCATGCGTCCTTAGTGTCTTGCCTCACTGAAGAGTTGTGATACAATGAAACAGTATGTCTGTATGTAACAATATATATGTATATATATATATGTATATATATATATATATATATAGTGAGAGAAAGTTAAATTAGAACGAGTTATACTCTGCTTCAAAAAACTGCCTTTTCGTCACATCCAGTTCATACAGAGGGGTTAGATAAATACATATAAATACGTGTGTCTGTGAGTTTTTTAAATGTGTGTGTCTGTGTTTTTTAGATATGTGTGTCTGCGCGTTCTTTAAATGTATGTGTCTGCGTTTTTTGAATGTGTGCGTCTCTGCATTGTTTAAATGTGTGTTCCTGTGTTTTTTAAACGTGTGTGTCTCTGTGTTCTTTAAATGTGTGTGTCTGTGTTTTTTTAAACATGTGTCTCTGTTTTCTTTAAATGTGTGTGTCTCTTCAAACATATGAGAGACATTCAATATATAAGAAGAATTTTTTTTTTTAGATTTTATTTTGCATAAATCTAAACTCAGCAATGTTAGAAATCTTTTCGTAACAAAAAAATATCAATATCGCCAAAAACAAAACATTTTACCATTTAAACACTAATAATTTTAAAACACTAATAATTTTAAAACACGAATAGTTTTTAAACACTAATATCTTTTTTGTCACAAAAACCATTTATTCTGAGACTATTCAAAATGTGGCCTGTCAAAAATAGCACTCCAGTCTTGAATAGAGATTGGTCATAAAATATATTGTGTCTGAAAAGTGCACGCCGTAAGAAATTTACCAGAAAATGTGTGATGTATACGTACAAGCTTGTTTTCGTCAAATAAATATTCATAAACGGATTAAACATTGATTTACCATGGTGCACATCGGTAAAAATGACAGTCAATAGATCGGAAATGTTTGGGCTCTGTAATACAAAGAAAAACAAACTTGTGGCTCAGCGGTCAATAAAGCAGTTCATGCTCATAGATAAAGTTGTAGAATCAAACAAAATACTTTTTTTTATATGAAAGGTGAAGGTGGGGTTTATTACAGTTCATTATTCAGATATTTCAAGAAATTTCATAAAACCTCATCGACGCGGTAAAGTCGGATAGGCCGAACACGGTGGATTCCGAGGGTGCACGCCAAATTTTAGATGCTTGTTCGGTGATTAACTCTCAGCGGGTATCAGGCATGCCCAGTTTCTCACAGACTAATGGCTTTTTTTTAACTTCACAACTTCAGCTAATACATCCGGCGCTGCCGAATTGTCTCACGTTAACAAAATATTGCAAGACTTTTTACTCATCTTCGTAAAAGCAGATATGAATTAATTTTATAATAGTGTGAAAATCATTAGTAATGACACAGAGCGAACTCGATGTCACCGCAAATATAAAACTATAGACAAATATAGTGCCGAAAGGTTTAAAGAGTTTTCTTTACTTTAAAGTAAAAAAAATGTTATACCATGAAGTTGTTGCTCTGTGCTTGGTTTGGTTTTGTTTGGTTTGATAATATGGCCTATCAACAGTTGTAGGTTATTCAAGATAAACCCATTTTATACATATATATAAACAGTTATATTTCAAACAATTCAGTTTAGCATAAATATACAGTTTTTTGTTCAAACACAGTTAAATGTAAAGCAGATCTATTTCAAACAATTCAGTCTGGCCTTTGTACACAGTTTAAATGTCAAAACCTCTTCTATTTCAATCAGTTCAGTTTAGCATAAGTACACAGTTTAGATTAAACAGTTCTATCTTAACAATAGATAAGACCCTATCGGGTGCTACCACTCAGGTTCAGAGGGGATCTGGGAGATATAACAATGAAGGGGTTCTCAGCATTCCCTAAAGCTCCAGCATTACTGAAGCCTCAGCAACAAATTGTTTTGTGCCATATGCAGTCAGGGCCAGCGAACAGTTGAGGAATATGGTTTGATTTAGATCTCTGTTGATTACCATATCAACTTTCGTTGGTTATTTAGTGCCAAAACAATCCTTAGCATAATATTTAGACATCATCTGGGGATAAGGGGGTTCATATCTTTTTCAAAGGGAGTAGTCCGAATGTGAACGCTCTAGGGCGACTGGTTGTTGCCTGGTAAGCTGGGTTTTTATCAACCCTGATAGGTTATCTAATACCACATCCTCTTAATACATATATATTGAATATATATAATTTTGTTTGATTGGATTTAATGGTTTACCAACCATTGTGCGTTATTTTAAGTCAAATCCTCTTTATACATATATATTAGATATATATGATTTAGTTGGGTTTGGTTTAATGGCATATCAATCCTTATAAGTTATTTAATGCAAAACCCTCTAAATACATATATATCAAATATATATGATTTTGTTTGGTTTGATTTAATGGCATATCAACCATTGTATAGTATCTAAAGCCAAATCATATTTGTACATATATATTAAATATATATGATTTGGTTTTGTTTTGTTTTATGGCATATCAACCATTTTAGGTTATTTAATGCTAAATCTTCTTAGTATGTATAAATCAAATATTTTTAATTTGTATACATATTTTGAAGATAATATATTTGAATGTCCATGAGATCAATTTTTTTGCTCATAATAATATTTTTAGGTAGTTTTATTTTTACGTCTATTAGAACTAAGTTTTTTGCACACAAGTTTTGCTATTGTTATTTTTTTCACAGTTAAATTGTTCTAGTTATTCATATTTACCAACCCCTTCGCTCAGGAAGGATATGACACAAGGTCAATTTTTAAGCGGAGTTTAACAGGTTTGTATTCAGAGTTTTCCTTCTCGTAGACTAGTTGCCTCACCAAGGCTGAAGAACCTAGTCTGCCCCACTATTTACCCATAGCTGGAGGGAGAATAATTGGATTCATACCTTTCCCAAGGGTATTAGTGCTATGTGAAATGCAATCAGTCTTGTCCATGATTTGAACTCGTGTTGCCGTGTCCGTTTCCTACGACAATTTTGTCCCTTACTTTTGGACGTTCCAAATTTGAAAATGAATAAAGAATTGTTATAATTCTTTTTCTATCCTTTGCAAATGATTCAAATGTTAGTATATTATTATGGATGATAACGACTACCAGTTGTCAAAATTTCAGCTTTTCACAGTTGTTATGTCTAACAAATATTAGGTTTTAAAATTTTGTCCCTTAGTTTTGGACGCTACTATATATATATATATATATATCGATAGATAGATAGATAGATAGAGAGAGAGAGAGATCAACAATGGGTATGAAACATCTGTCATCAGTAAAAAGGGGAGAAATGACTATTACCTCTACGTCACAGACAAGATCAATAAGCAAAATTTACGAAGGTTATTTAAAATACACTATATGACACATACCATGTGACTTTTATAATATTATTTCATGTGTTTAATAAATATCCCATTGAAAGCTATCAATTAACAAATTTTATTCTAGTTTAAATAACAATCAAAATGTTAAAATCTAGAATTAAGCTCAGTGTTAAAACTATAACTTTGCAAACGTAACAACAATTTATTTATTCATCTGACTCCGCATTTGTTTATAAATATAATATTCTTTACGTAACGCTAATATCACAGGTTTCAAAAAACAAGAAACTGTTATCTGCGAAATATAAGCGGCGTTATTGTTTTCTAGCATATTCTTTCTTTTATTTATATTTAAAAGCAATTCTCGTTGGGCGGAATTCAAGTTGAATTTCTTCTTTATCTTATATAAACACAACAGTTGGCTGAATGTGAAATGTCTCGTTAAATCACTTGATATTTTTTCTTGCCTTTATGGGTGTAACAGTTAATTTTAACGGTATATTTGTTTTATGACTTTCTGTCTAGTTTTGCTTTGTGTCTCTTCAAAACTTTATTCAGTTTCAATAAAATTATTTCTGTTTTTACTTTCGTATCCTTCGTTTTTTTTCCCCCAATTACACCTTTAAGCAATTGTAGTATTGTAAGAAAATGGTAGAGGGGCGTGAATAGATAAGCTATCACAAACAAAAAAAAACAAGAAAAAAGAGAATCTGAAAGCAAGAATATGTTGAAAGTTCAGAATCTCTTTCAGTGGGCTAGATTTAACATGATACGCTTGATCTAGCAAGCCGGAAGTAGTTTTGCCTATGTTTTCATCTAGGTGTCACGCATCAGAAACAGAGGTTGGGTGACGTGTTCTGTAAAATCCGGTGTCTATACGTATATATGAGTGTGTGTGTATATATGTGTGTATATATATATATATATATATATATGTGTGTGTGTGTGTGTGTGTGTGAATAATGTATCAATGCATGTATATATACATATGCAAAAGTAAGAGTGGGTGTATATATACATTCATATGTATATATGAATGTAAAAAATATATGTGAGTATCTACATATGTATAAGTATATATATATATATATACGTGTATGTATTTATGACAAAGTGTACATACAAATCCACACACACACATACACACACACGAATATATATATATATATATATATATATATATATATATATATATATATATATATATCACAGCTGCGTATGGTTGTCAATATCTCACTTGGTGGGTTTGTGGCAGACCAAATGCAAGATAATTTGGAGAGTTCTCAGTATCTGTAGCAATGTGTAGCGGAAGTCAAAGGATTTGGGGATTAGTCAAAATATTTTTTGTGTGTATTGATGATTTGAAATACGGAACGAATTTATTATCAGCATTGCATTATGAAGAACATTTTTGTTTTTTTGATTCGACATATAAGTACAGTAGACGCAGAATTTAAAACATAAGAATAATAGGTGAGGTGGGAATATCGTGGTGTTAAGAGACACGGTGTATTGTTATATACTATGGAGTATTATGCAATACTAGACTTTGTATGTTGGACTGTTCTGTGATAAATTGTAATAATAATTTGTATTAGTTGTCTGTGTTGTGTTAATGTTATATTATATTATATTATAAACTATGATGTACGTAAGGAATGTGGTAAATATACTGTATTAAGATGTACTTCGGTAAATCGGTAAATTATCGCATATATTATATCAACAAGTGGTGAAGATGTTTAGAAATGGATATAAATGTTCTTTAGAAAAAAAATGCGACAAACAGTGCATCGGGGAAATTGTGGGGTTATTCATGAAGGAGTGTTGGTTTTTTTGGAAGTGGTGCTTTTATGACCGATGATGATAATAAATTTTTTCCTTATTTAAAATCATTATTACACACAAAAAATTATTCGGCCAAATCCCAACTGTCCCGCGGTTTCCCTTACACATCGCTAAACATATATTGAAGAGACTCAAATCTGCCTCGCTGTGCATATAACATCATAGACACCTGCATTCTAACGGTCACATATACTAGCACAGAAATATAACACAAAAAAAAACAAAAACTCACACGCGCAAATATGTACGTACACACAGAAAAGTAATATACACAATTCTAATGTTAACATTGTTTTGACTGCACTATTCGTTTTTTTTCGATTTCTATGAAATATTTCTTTCTCTACCTTATAATTGTCGTATAAGAACGGTATGAAACCAGCGGTGGCAGATAAAGCTCGATGATATGAATATATACAAAGACCAGTATATATTTCTTATATATATATATTTATAGGTATATAGGCGTTTGTACTTGATATTATATACATATGCATATGTATATGTGTTTTAGTTTATATATATATATATATATATATATATATATATATATATATATACGAGATTATGTATTCGTATGAGTGTATACGTGAATATATATAAGTTTTGTATATATATATATATATATATATATATATATATATGTATATATATACATATGTATATATATAAATATATATAAATATATACATGTATATATATAAATATATATATATATACATATGTATATATATATATATGTATGAAAATATATATGTATATATATATATATATGTATATTAGTAGAGATATACATATACGTATATGTTTGCATATGCATGTATACATATCCGTGATATAACCGTGACATATATATATGTATATGCATATTTATATGTATGTGTGTATGTATATATTGTTTATGTAAGTTTAAATATATATATTTACATATATTTATTCCCCCCACACACACACTATATATATATATATATATACGCGCTCAAATCCTGGACGAGACTGATTACATTTCACATAGCACTAATACCCTTGGAAAAGGTATGAATCCAATTATTCTCCCTCCAGCTAAGGGTAAATAGTAGGGCTGACTGGGTTCATCAGCCTTGGTGAGGCAACTAGTCTTGGAGAAGGAGAACTCTGAATTCAAACCTGTTAAACTCCGCTTAAAAAGTCATATCCTGCTCGAGCCGAGGGGTTGGTAAATATGATAAATATAATAGGTTAACTTTATTCTTTCAGATAGCCACTTCATCAATGAGATGTTTTTTTAGGCTAACCCTCTTTAGTCAAAATTATCCTGAGTATTATTTAGATGAAACCGAGGTGGATAGTTTTAGGCTCTTTTCGGTGTTTTATATATATATATATATATATATATATATATATATATATATATATATATATATATACTTAAGAAAAACAAAATCCTGTCATATATATTCCTGACTCCGGTTTGGAGTGATGTCAGTTAAATTGAGCTCTTTACCAGGAAGATTCAAATGTCCGAATTTTGAATAATTCAGTTGTCCTTATGGAATTATTCCCGACTCCGGTTTGACTGGACGACTGAAGAATATATATATATATATATATATATATATATATATATATATACGCAGAACGTAAGTAGATATATTTCAAAACCACACTATCTCGAAATTACAATATCTTGAATATGAGATATTATTATACCAACAATTCAACAATTATACCAACGTTTTCTCTGATTTTCTAGCGTCTAATGACATTCATAATCGACATTTTTCTGTAGAGAAAAAAAAAAGGAAAAAAAAAAAATCAAACATTTTAGCATTATTAGAAGACAATATCATGGCTCATCGTAGTTCCAGAGAATGCTCAAAAACATTGAAAAATAGTGGAAAAGTCTATGGACTTCTTTCAATCTTTAGTCTTCGTTCTTGATCAGTTCTTCTCCAAATTTCTTTTTCTATTCTTTCAATCCCAAACATTTTTTCTGCTGAGATCTTATAAACATAAAAACCTATCGTTTATTTACTGAGTCGTAAAATCGAAATGGCCATAAATTTACATTTTTTTTTTTTCATTTTTTTTATTCATTTGTATTATTCAAACATCCAACAAAACGTTCCGTCTTGATTTTGTTGTTGCTGTTTACTATGATTTTCTCCCTTTTCAAATATTTTTCTTTTGTTTCCATCTTCCAGTTTTTGTTTCTCTCACTAGCCGTTGTTATTGACGCCATTTTGTTACTTGTGATTGACGCATGAGCGCCGAGGTAGTCGAAAGGGGGCGGAATGAATAGACAGTTAGTCGGTTCTTCTGGTTAGGCAATTATGGAAAGGCTTATTTTTCACCTCATTGATTTAGACTTTTTGGACAATATTTCATTTAACGAACATAACTTTCAAAATGAATAAGCAAGTAAATTAAATAGACAACGTACACAGAAAGAAGATAAAATAACAACACAATAATTACGATCATATTTAGGAAATCTTTGTTTCTCTTAAGATGGAAATAAGGAAAACATTTAAAAAATAGAGGAAATAAATAATAATAATGATAATAATAATAATGACAGAACTCAGATAACAAGTAGATACCATCTAGACTACAGCATTGCCGAGATTGGTCAGAATACTAAAAAAGTGTCCTGCAGACATGAAAAGATTTGCTCTCAATAAAACTCCAGTGAAAAACCATCAGCTAATACTAGTATGAAAAACTCTAAAAGAAAGGAAAAAAACACATTTATCCAGAAGAACTTAAAAAAAAACCTTCCCAGACAAATACAGACCCATAACCAGCCTACCGATGATGAGGAAAATATTAACAGCACAAACACGGCAAAAGATTTACAGCTTGCTAACAATCTTCAGATTGTTCCGTAAGGAACAGAACGGATGCAGCAAAGGATCCAGAGTCACAAGAGAACTACTCTACATAGATCAATACATCCTCAACAGGGGCATGACCAGACGGAAAAATATCTAGCTATGGCTTGGATTGAGTACAAAAAGTTATATGATATGGTTCCGCTCGATAATAAACCGCCTCAAAATATAAAAAAAATATCAGCTGAAGTCATTAACTGTATCGAGAAAACCATGAAAACTAGGAGAGTGGAATTTATAGGAGGAGGTAAAAGCTTAGCAGAAGCGAAGATCCAAAGAGTTATATTTCAAAGGTATGCACTGTCTCCGTTACTATGTATAATTGCAGTGATGCCACTTAACCACATACTAAAAAAATACACAGCCGGATACAAACGTAGTAAATGGCAGGATAAATCAATCACCTAATGTACATGGACAACATAAAACTGATAGCAAAAAATGAAAAAGAACTGGAAACTTTAATGTACGCAGTGAAAATATGCAGTCAGGACATAGAAATGGAATTTACAATAGAAAAATGTGTCATGCTAGTAATGAAAAGTGGCAAACGACATCTAACTGACAGAATGGAACTTCCTAATCAAGACAAGGTTAAAACGCTCAGAGAAAAAGAAACTCACAAAAACTCTGGAATATTAGAAGGTGACCATCAAACAAGTGGAAATGAAAAAAAAAAAAGAAATAGGACCATAGGAGAACTAGAAAGCTACTCTCGAAAAAAATATATAGCAGATTCCTCATCAACAGAATAATTACCTGGGCTGTAACTAATGTATGCTATTCAGGGCCATTCTTAAAATGGTCCAGAGAAGAACTTACGCAAACAAATGAAAGAACAAGAAAACTAATGACCATGCATAAGTCATAACATCCCAGAGATTACGTGGAAAGAATATATCAAGAAAATTAGGAGGAAGAGTACTTGCTAGCATTAGAGACAGCGTTGACGAATCGATACAACGACTCTAAAACTTCACTGAAAAGAGCGGAGAACGACGGATTACTGCCACCAGAAACAATAATGACAATAAGAAGACCAACTGAACGACAATAATGTTAATGGGGTGTCCTCGTGGTGTAATGGTTAAAGCGATGAACTGCGGAATCGTAGTACGCGAGTTCGTACTCCAGTCGCGCTATTACGTTCACTTTCGGGCAAATACCCTTGGGAAAGGTATGAACCCCCTTATTCTCCCTCCAGCTATGGGTAAATAGTAGGACGGACTAGGTTCTTCAGCCTTGGTGAGGCAACTAGTCTAGGAGAAGGAAAACTCTGAATTAAAACCTGTTAAACTCCGCTTAAAAATTGACCTTGTGTCATATCCTGCCCGAGCGGAGGGGTTGGTAAATAGTACCAACTGAACGACAATAACTAGAAAACAAAAATGGAAAAAAATTAATGGGCGCTTTAAACGACTAATAAACAACATCTCACACGTGAAAACGTGGACGTGTCTAACAAAAGGAAACCTTAAGAGAAACTCTATCGCTCCTAAAAGCAGCACAAAACAACGCCATAAGATCCAATCATATCAAAGCTAGAATATATAAGACGCAACAAAATAACAAATGTTGGTTATGTAGTGGCATTGACGAAACAAGCAGTCATATAATAAGCAAGGTTGAGGTATTTATCCTTCTTTTAACATTTTTTCAGTTTTATTCTGTGATCAGCCGGGACTGCAAAGTCGACAATTTTGCAAATTTTGTGCTGCTACTAAAAGATATTCCGTTTCTCTCTTGAAGTTTCCTTTTCTAAGCAACATCCATGTTTTCTCGTGTGAGAAGCTGTTTATTAGGGCTATAGAGTCGTTATTCTTCCCAATTTTGTTTTCTAGTTATTGCCATTTTATTGTCCATCGTGTTGACTGTCTTGTTTCTTATGGCTGTTACCAGTCTTCTTTCGTGCTTCCTATGTAGTCCTCGAGTCGTTGTAGCGATGCATCAACGCTGTCCTCAATGCTGGCAAGTCCTATTCCTCCCGCCTTTCTTGATACATAGAGTCTATCAACGTCATTTCTTGGATGTAATACCTTATGCATGGCCATTAGTTTTCTTGCTCTTTGGTCCTTTTGTTTAAGTTCTTCTCTGGTCCACTTAAAAAGGGTGCCAAACATCTAATGATGGGTACAGCCCAGGTATTTGTTCCTTTAATAAGATTACTACTACATACTTTTGCCTTGTGTTGCTTTCTAGTTCTGAAATATTCTTTCCTAATTTTTTTTTATTTCATCTCCACTTCTTTGATGGTGTAAGCCTCCAATATGCCCAAGTATTTGTAGATTTCCTTTTCTCCGAGCCTTCTAATCTTGTCTTGATTTGCCAGTTCCATTCCGTCCGTCAGTTGTCATTTGCCGCTTTGCATTACTAGGATGGCACATTTTTTCGATGCCAAATTCCTTCTCTATTTTTTGACTGTATATTCTAATTGCATGTATTTGGGTTTCAAGTTCTTTTTTTATTTTTTTGCAAATAGTTTAATATCCTCCATACAATAATAATAATAATAATAATAATAATTATTATTATTATTATTATTATTATTATTATTCATTAGAGTTTTTTTTATTTCAGCGTGAGCTGAAGTTCTGTCACTGGAGATTGAGTGACAGCAAGTCTCCTCAAGTCTCCAGGTCTCTTCTCAGTGTTCTGACAGTTTTCAATAATGCTGTTGTTTGGATAATCTCCACTCGGCCGCCAACTTCCAAATCTTCCAGGCCCTTTAATAATAAAAATAATAATAATTATTATTATTATTACATGCAAGAAATCATATAAGTAAAGTAAGTTGGCGACTGTAGTCGTGGGGGACAAGAAGACTCTCCCTTCAATAGCTACTACACCGAGATGTAGGGAAGGGAGCAACTCTTTTCCCTGTAGTTTTGTATAAATATTTTGAATAAAGTCCCAGCATGTAACAACGCACTATCGTGTTCAATATTAAACCTCGCCAAACCAAATCAACCTTTTATAATATGAAATTAGGACCTGGGTTGTTTAATACATTTCATGTTTTGTTTTTTTTATTTTGCAAAAAATAGTCTGATTTTTTTAAATAATGAGGAAAAAAGTGTTAACCTCAACTAACCATTTTGGTTTCTTTTTTTTAATGGCATGTTAGCCATTGTTGGTTATTTAATACTAAACCGCGTAGAAGAAAATCAGTTGTACAATTTTACTCATAGTGAATAAAATAAGGGAGCTTATACCTTCGTAAAGGTATTTCTTTAAAAGAGAACGTAATAGCATGAATGGAATTCGAACTCTCTTGCTTCTTTATCGCAATTAAGCAATTACACAACGGGTATTCCACCAAGTAACTATTCGTAATATAAAATACAAGGCACATTAAATAAGTTTCCAGACTTTCCTCTCTTCCTGAACTCCCTTAAAACCTCAACGTAGTAACCCTAATCCTAACCCTTTGGCCAGTCAACTCTGGTCTATTGACTTCCTTACTCCATCCACACTTCTCATCACCCCTCACAGAATCCCCGCCTTCCTTGAATCTCTTATGTCCCTAAAAAAACTGATGCTCGATTCATACATGATGGTCGAAAAGCAGTCTGAAGCATTCCATACGTTTCGGTGGCATTTCTTCGAAGTTTAAAACAGAGTTTTATTGCATATCGTTCTTCTAAAGTGTCCTCACAGCCAGATTACATTTTTGAAATTCACCAGCTGTGACAATCAGGCTTTAGTAGGGTTTATTTCAACTACTGCTATAGCTGTTCATTTGAATCTGAAATCATAATAATTAGTCAGTAATTTTATAAGATATATAGCAATAACAAACTGAATTATCAAGAGTCTACGACAATTTTAAATGCCCATACGAAAAAAGTCTGGAAACCTATTGAATGCACTACGTATATATATATATATATATATATATATATATATATATATATATATATATATATAGAGAGAGAGAGAGAGAGAGAGAGAGAGTCTACGACAATTTTAAATGTCTGTACACAAAAGTCTGGAAACTTATTGAAGGCACCTTGTAAGTTGTAAACAATTATATTGTCTCAAGAATTCCTAATAAAACTTATACTTTTCTGACAGCTTTATTTAAGAAAGGTATTGGCCCCTAACAATTTAAAATTTAAGGTCAGAGCAGGATAAGATATCAATGTAACGAATATATTCCACATTCCACTGTGTTCTGGAACTTGGGTTTCACCATCCGATTCAGTTTAGTATCATACTGAGGACGCTACTTTTCTTGGGGGACGTCTTATCTCTATATCGGTGAATACGAGACACCACGATATAAGGAACAAATCATTCAAATTATTCTGTCTTTTAGAAGTGGAGACGACTCCCTGTGGAGTGGTGGCAAGCGTACTGGACTAAAACATAAGGGCAAGCAAGTTCGAACTCTAGTCGAACTTGTACGTTCACTTTCCAAATAATAAACTTGGGAAAGGTATTTACGCTAATACTCTCCCCTTCCAGCTAAGGGTTAAACAGTGCCTCTACTATTCTTCAATGACGACTTCTGTATCAAATAACCCGCTAAGTTTGAATTGCCATTAAACAACGAAAGGAAAAATCCTTTCCTTTTTTGAAAAATTCTTTTGCTTACAAACCCTTTCAATGTTGTTTTTAAGGTGACATCAGCTAAAAAATATTCTTAGGAATAACCCAATTGTCTTTTGCCGAACGGTGTTCTGAAATGTCGCTTAACAATGTGATAGAGAAGTTCCAGAAATGCTGGAGCTCTGGAGAATGTGGAGTACCCAGTCATTGCTATCTCTCGCAAGTCCACTGTGGCCCGGAGATGTAGCATCTGATAGGGTCCTTTCTATAAGTCAAATAGAAGTAAACCGTGGACTTATGCTAAACTGAATTGCTTGAAATAGAACTGCTTTTGCCGAACAATGATGCTATTTGGGAATAATTTTACAAACAGCACATATCCCGAGAATGTACTTATTTTAAAGCTAATATTCCGGCCCTCTTGTCGATATTTCATTTTGCCTTTTAAACTCTGGCCTAGGATCTCTGAAAGGAAAACTGGAATAATCAAGATAACACTAGCAGGATGAATAAAACTAATTACAAGAAAGGAATATAAAGACCCTAAAAAAAAAAAAAAACAAGAACTGTAACGAAGAATAGCCGAACAATAGAGACATGATTAATTTCCAGATAATACGCACAATGAAATATATTGATTAAGATGTTAAAAATTAAAGCAAAAATAGTCGTGGTCAATAAGAGAGCTCGTAAAACTAAATATGATGGTGATAAAACTGCCACTGCTAATAATTTAATTCGTTCTATAAAGGCTTTTATAAACAATACCATCCCTTCAGCAATTAATAATAATAATAATAATAATAATAATAATAATAATAATAATAACAATAATAGGAAGAGGAGGGAAAATGAACGTAATTCTCAAAAACAAGACGAAGAAAGAAGCAATTAAAATATGGAGGCAAAAAGAAGGAATAAATATAGCTATGGGGAAATATTGTCAGAAAGAAAAAAGAAAGAGATAAAGAGAAAAACACTGATTAAGAAAATCAGTAAGAAAAAAAAAAATAAAGGAAAAATATTTAACTCGTAAAGATGGAAGATAGAAATAAACGAAAGAAAAAAGAAAGGAATATATGAATGAAATAAATAAATGATTTATAGAAAGAAAAAAAGAAAAAAAGAAAGAAAGAAAGAAAGTATTTAACCGGTAAAACCAAATGATAGACATAAACGAAAAAGGAAAAGAAAGAAAGAAATTGATTAAAAAGAAAGAAAGAAAGAAAGAAAGAAAGAAAGAAAGAAAGAAAGAAAGAAAAGAGAAAATATTTCACTGATGAAACAAAAAGATAGAAATGATCGAAAAAAATGTTTTAAAATAAAATAAATAAATGAAGACATAGAAAGAAAGAAAGAAAGAAAGAATGAAAGAAAGGAAATATTTAACCGGTAAAACTTAAATAACAAAATGGTGGAAAGAAAGAAGAAAGGAATAGATGAAATGAATGACTGAATCAATGAAAGAAAAGAGATAACAGAAGAGAGAAATAAATAAAAATAAGAGAAAAAGAAAAAAAGAAAGAAAGAAAGATAGAAAGGAAGAAAACGTTCATCAGGTGGTTTTTGGGTTATGCATGGTTTCGGGGCAAAGACATCATTGTCACTTGACCAGTACACTGCAGCAGTACGTCAGGATAATATGAAATTTGATCGTTGGTTTTCCGTCAGTTTAACCGCCAATAAAAATGCTGCCTAGTCGGGAAATACCTAATTGTATTCACAGCTTCCAAGTAAATATAAATGAGCCCAACAAAGATTTGTTTATCTAAAAATGTAAAGAGTCAATTAAGATTCAGAATTCTTCAATACCTGGTCAGAGTGAAACTGAAAATTAAAGCAATAAAAGCCTGACTTTATATGCCCAAAGATCTTGCCCAGTTTGCTTCAAAGGAGTAAGACCCTAAAAAGAGTATCCAGAATATGATATTAAATAATGTGATGTCGAGGCTCCAGTAATGCTGAAGCTTTGGGGAATGCGGAGTACCCCTTCATTGCCATCTCTCCCAGGTCCACTATGACCTGGAATGATAGCACCTGATACGGTCCTATCTATGGGTCAAAAAGAACTAAACTGAGTACTCATGCTAAACTAAAATTTTTGAAATAGAACTGTTTTGATATTTAAAATGTGCACTTATGCTGAACTGAATTGTTCGCGATAAAGCTGTTTTTGACATTTAAACTGCATACTTATGGGAGAGTGAATTGTTTGAAATAAAACTAGTTTTACATTTAACTCTAATTCCCAGTTGGTTGGTACCATACTATATACCGACTTCTTCTCTGCAGAGAGTTAAGATCGTTGGTTTTCCGTCGGTTTAAGATTCAGAATTCTTCAATACCTGGTAAGAGTGAAACTGAAAATAAAAGCAATAAAAGCCTGACTTTATATGCTCCAAAGATCTTGCCCAGTTTACTGGGGCTGTAAAATACTCTTCAAAGGAGTAAGACCCTTTTTTTCCATCCAGCGATGAGTATCGATATGAATCAATAACTTCAAATTTAACAGGACTTCTTCAGATCAAATGGATATGATTAATACTGCCAGAATGGACACAAGAGGGAAGGGTATGAGGGTGTTGAAGATGGGTGAAGTGTTTCCTCCTCATTTCACCCACTTCCAGTTTTTATTTCGTTACAGGTGGGGAGAGTGTTCTGATATGTCACGAAACAATGTGATTGTTAGGTTCCAGAAATACTGGAGCTCTGGAGAATGTGGAGTACCCAGTCATTGCTATCTCTCCCGGGTCCACTGTGGCCCGGAGATATAGCACCTGGGGGTAGGGTCTTTCTATGAGTCAAATAGAAGTAAACTGTGGACTTATCCTATACTGAATTGATTTAAATACAACTGCTTTGACATTTAACTATGTGCAAACAAAACCTTATATTCACATTATACTGAAATGTTTGAAATAGAACCTTTTATATGTCATATAGATTTGTCATTAAATAAACTACAATTGTTGATGCATCATAAAACCAAACCAAACCAATACAGAATCCCCACAAATCCATAATTTTAGCATCACCACCGGATGCTGTTTAGCATCATACTCAAGAAACCCCTCGTTTTTGGTTTCCCTTACCGTAGTGGATGCAGTCGGCATATCACTTCTCCCACCGACCAGATTACTGATAATTCATTCAAATGTATCGATTCAAGTCACTAATAACCATCCTTTGTCAACAACTGTTGATTCAAGAACCAATTCTTTAAACAAATATTTTGCATAAGTAAAACCATTTTAAGCATTGCCATCTAATACGGATGATTTAATATTGCTTGCACACTTATAAGATTTCATATATATATATATATATATATATATATATATATATATATATATATATATATAAGAAAAACAAAATCCGGTCACTTTAGGGTTATAATTTTTTTTTCCATCGAGCGATGAGTATCAATATGAATCGATAACTCCAAATTTAACAGGACTTCTTCAGATCCAATGGCTATAATTAATACCGCCAGAATGGACAAAAGAGGGAAGGGTGTAAGGGGGTTGAAGATGGGTGAGGTGTTTCCTCCTGATTTCGCCCACTTCCAGTTTTTATTTCGTTACAGGTCGGGATCATGATAAAGTAACTAGACGTAGGTTCTAATTCACTTTCTACAGTAAATTAACCAACATTTTAACGTAATTCTTCAGATTTAACCATAATTTAAGGAATTACTATTCCGATTAACCATAAGCAAAGATTACAGTAATCCTTATCTTAAACGCAAATTTATCCTCGTGCCAATAAGTTCAATAACAATTCGATTAAACATCAAACATTTGTTTACACACAAATGATTGATCAAAAGTTTCTATTTCAAGCAATTCAATTTAGCATAGGTTAAATAGTACAACGCATTGCTATGCATCTCTAACTATTTAAATATTAGTCATTTAACATGTGACAAAACATTTCTATTTAAAAACATTTCATTCAGCATGTCATTTTTTGCACATATGTTAAAATGTCCAACATTTCTATATGATCCATTCATAGGATCCTTTGAATTGCTGCCACTCCAGGCCATCGTTGACTTGGGAGCGATGACAATGAAGGGTTATTCCGTTTCTCCCAAAGCTCCAGAATTGCTGAACTCTCATTTAGTGGCATATCCAGGTCACTCATTGTGTACCATAGGACCAACGTGTTGTGCTGTAAACAAAGAAGTCCGCAGAAAAAGAAGTGCTCAAACTCGAAGGTAGGGCAAGAAAATATAGCAGTCATTTATTATTCAGCGATGATAGCTGCAACTCGAAAAGTTCATTTTAGTTACGGTCTTCTTCTCCCTTCCTCTTGGTGGGGTCGGTGGTGTGGGTGAGAGCTGGCTGTTTGACACACGCCTGACAGATAGGTCGGAGCAGACCGGTAGGATGGGGCGGGGCCTCGGAACCTTTAACGCACCCGTTTTGACAACTGCCTTCAACTCTGCCAAAATCTCGTTACATGTTTTCTTATATAGAGATTTTGGAGAACAAATCAAAGATGGAATATTCCATGTCACCAGTGAAACACGTGATAATACATCTGTGATTATTATAAAATCACGTCTAACTTTGCTGCTCATTCTGCCCGCACGCGCTAGTCTCGTGACACCTTCATTGATTGACGACAGCACCCACCCGTAATATTACAGTTGGGGGGTTCTCACAAAACTTCTGAGAAGCAGTCGATGTATTTTACAGTTCCGACCGTTTCGGCTAGCCCAATGATTTGTCAACACATAGTTCATAGATAATATTTTTAAAAGAGCCGAATTTCAATTGTTTTCATAGGGTGAAACGTTTATACAAACGATATGTAAGTCAATCGTTTGTAGGTAATCTTATTTTTGAATAAGTCACAACAATTTTTTTAATATAACTTGCACACAATAAAATTATTCCAAATATTCTAACCTGAATAGATATATGTTGTATTTATCATTTGTTTGCAACCAAGTAAATGTTTAAAATATGGATATCTAACAAATAATTTTATTTGCACACTGTTAAATGGTTTTAAGCATTACGATGTAAGACTAATAATTGAATTAAGGCACCTGTATTATCAGTTTGATTTATTGTTAAAAATACTAATAATTCTTTTCAACATTATTGATTCTTTAGCAACCAGGTAAACCGTTAAATAATTTTATTTATTGCTATGCAATACTAATAATTCCAGTTTATATTAATGATTTATCTGAAGACAGTGAAGAAGTTATAGGTATTCTTGTTTCATAACAATAATGATAATAATAATGATTCTCTGGAGGACTTGGAGGTTGGAGGACGAGTGGAGACCATCCAAACTACAACATTATTGAGAATGTCCAGAATACGGAGAAGAGACCTGGAGACTGGAGGAGACTTGATATCACTCAAACTCCAGTGAAAGACCATTGGCTCAAACCGATAAGAAAATCTCTAAAGGTGTAAAAAATAATAATAATAACCTCGGCTAGAAGACCAGACCTTATAATAATCAACAAAAAGAAGAGTTCTTGCAAAATTGTCGACTTTGTTGTCCCGGCTAACCACAGAATGAAACTGAAAGAATGTGAAAAGAAGGATAAATACCTCGACCTTGCTAGGGAATTGAAAAAAATACGGAACATGCAGGTGACAATTATACCAATTGTAATTGGTGCGTTTGGAACCGTAACTAAAGGATTACTAAAGGGACTAGAGGACTTGGAAGTTGGCGGACGAGTGGAGACCATCCAAACTACTACATTATTGAGAATAGCCGGAATGCTGAGAAGAGTCCTGGAGACTTGGGGAGACTTGCTGTCACTCAGATTCCAGTGAAAAACAATCAGCTAACGATGATGTGAAAAACTATAATGAATAATAATAATAATAATAATATAAAAAACTTACGACAAACATAACTGTTCATTTGAATGTAGCAAATTCAGATGTGTTGTATAATATTTGACGATAGGATTGACAACGTGAAACAATGATACGTGAGTTTTTATCCTATTTTATTATTATCTTTATATATAAATCAATCAATATTGAACTAGTCCTGGCGGCAACAGCCTTCAAGGCACCAACTATACGGCCACCTGCCTCCCATCACGAAAACTATCCAAGTTAGACGAACCAGACATGCAGGGCACTGCTGGAGAAGCAGGAACGAGCTCATAAGTGATGTACTCCTATGGACCCCCACCTATGGCCGGGCAAAAACAGGACGACCAGCTCGAACATACATACAGCAGCTATGTGAGGATACGGAATGTTGTCCTGAAGACCTACCTAGGGCGATGAACGATAGGAAGGAGTGGCGAGAGAGGGTCAGGGATATCCGTACTACCAGCGCGACATGATGATGAATGATGATGTTTATATATATATACGTGTGTGTGTGTGTGTGTGTGTGTGTTTTTGGGGTTTGAAATGAAATTTTAAGGTGTGATTAAAGAACAAACACAACATGAAACCTTAAGTGGATATGTTTTGCTATGAATATAACGTCCCCATTAAATTTCTTTTTATTTCACAAAATGAAATAAACACGTGACAATATAAAGACAAACGTTTACAAATATTGTGGCAATTTCTCACTCATCCTACTTTAATCTATTTAATCTTTGTGAAATAATGATAAAGAAAATATCTTTATCGCAAAATATATCAGTTAGTTTTTTCTTTCATTTTTCCTATTCCCCCCTCTCTCTCTCTCTCTCTCTCTCTATCTATCTATCTATCTATCTATCTATCTATATCTCTATATTTCTCTCTCTCACACACTCTCTCTCTATCTCTCTGTCTCTCTCTCTATATATATATATAGACAAAGGTCAGCTGGAAATTTCATTGACTAAGAATGAGAGAAAATGAGACTTCTTTTCAAGCATATTCCTTCTGGCGTACCACACTTCTTCCATCATTATTGAAGTGCTTGTATCCCAATGGTCAAAAATTCATGAGCAGTTAATATGACCTCATCGTTTCCACCAGTCTCATATATATATATATATATGTATATATTGGGGTCATAGTGTGCTTGCAACATGGATTCCGTTGGCTCAATCTCATCATTTTTCCCAGTCACTCATCCTTCTGGGTAATTCTTCTTAAGTGCATATATATATATACATATTTATTTGTATCTTTGTGTATATTGTCTGTGTAAGTTGGTGCGCGTGTAAATGTGTTATTGCATGGGCCTTCATGAATGTGCTCAATTGAAACACACACACACATACACACACACACACACATCACTCTGTCTCTGTCTCTCTCTCTCTATATATATATATATATATATGTGTGTGTGTGTGTGTGTGTGTGTGGATGGATTAGCACTTTTTAATGTTTACATGAAATTAAAAAGGCACCCGGACATATTTTTACCAGAAATTTCTTTCCTCTGCACATTTCACCCCAGTAGAAATACTTCAGATCTCTAAACAACATAAAATATGAAAATTAGTGCATTTTTTTCTAAACAAAAAAAAAAAATGAAATGTTAGTACTTGACAGTATTTACCCTTTTTATTTGCTTTTAAAAAGACTTTGTTGAATTTTCTTGTCATGTTTTTATCTTGAGTTATTTTATTTGCCTGTTATATTTGAAGAATGTTCTCGTTTATTTTGTTTTATTTTTGTGATTGACACAAATATCCAACAAGAAACTCATCAGCGGTTTTATTTTCTAATTTTCTTCATAGATTAAAATATGCTTCTTTTTTCAAAGGTTTTCCTTATCATTTATATTTTACAAATTCTTGCAAGAACGTGAACTTAGGAAGGTTCTTCAATACAAACTAGAATACATTCTATTTCTTTCAATTTATTGACTGTATATTAACATCGGCTTTTTTCTGTTTTAATCCCTTATATGATCCTTTCTTTCTTTCTTCTTTGCTCTCTTTGATATATTTCTTTCTTTCTTTCTTTTTTTTCCTTTTTTCTTTCTTTTCTCTATTGACATTTTCTTTCTTTTTCCAGCCTTTCTTTTTTTCCCTTTCCTTCACGGCATTTTTTCGGTCATTTCTCTTGTATTTCCTTCTTTCTTTTCTTCTTATGTTTTTCTGTATCATTCGTTACTCTTTCTTTCTTTCTTTCTTTCTTTCTTTGCATTTTGGTTTTCTTTTTTTTAATGTTTTTCCTTTCTCTCTTTATATTTTTTGTCGTTATTTTCTCTTTTTTTCATTATTTTTGTTTTTCTTTTTCCTATTTATTTATTCATTGTTTATCTATTTTTGTTTTCTTTTCATTTTTTAATTTTTTTCAGCCATTTTAATGTTATTCCTTTCTATGTTTCTTTTTTTTTCCTTGTCTTTCTCATTCTTTTATTCCTTGGTTTTCCTTTCTCTCTTCGTATTTCTCGGTCGTTACTCTTTCTTTCTTTCTTTCTTTCTTTCTCCTCGTTTGCCTTTCCTTGTTCTAATTCTTTCTTTCTTTATTCATTTTTTTATATATTTGTTTTCCTTTCTCTCTTTGTAATTTTTCAGTCTTTACGCTTTCTTTCTTTCTTTCTTTCTTTCTTTCTTTCTTTCCCTACTTTTTATACTTTTTATTCCTTTCTTTGATCTTTTCATTGTTTCTATTGCTTTTTCTTACTCTTTTTCTTTCTTTTTCCTTGATATTGAACGATCTGTGTTCACATAAGCATTCATTCTTCAAAGAGAATCCAATCTTTCCTAATTTATTATCTTATCCATTTTTCTATCCTTCTTTCCATTTTTATCTTATATTTATTATTTTATATCTTTCGGTTTCTTCTTGTTCTATCCATATTTTTTTTCTATTTTTATTGCATTTTTACAGGGTCATTGATTCTTTGTTTATTTATTTAATGTTTCATTCATCTCATGTAATTTTCTTGTGATTGAATTTGTTTGTTTCACAGTCTGTCAATCTGTGTATCTGTCTGTCTGTGGGTCTGCCTGTTTGTTTGTTTGTTTTTCTTTGTTTCTTTCTTAATGTTAACCTATCATTAGCTAAACCAATTAATCAATCCCTCATACACCTTCTTCTTCTTCTTCTTCTTCTTCTTCTTCTTCTTCTTCTTCTTCTTCTTCTTCTAATAATAATAATAATAATAATAATAATAATAATAATATTATTTCTTGCAAAATTTTCTCACCAGTCTTTGCTGATTGCCTTCATTATTATTATTATTATTATTAAATGATACCCCGTTTTTTTGTATTTTTATTTCTTTTTAAACTTGATTTTGAGATTGTAAAATATGTATTCATGCAAAAATCTTCGCCACGGGCAGCGTGTGACAAAAGGTCAATTTTTAAGTGGAATACAGATGTTTTCGATTAAGAAATTTCACTTCTCCTAGAACAGCTGCAATACAAAGAATAAATAGCCACTCTGCCCTACTATTTGCAATAGGTATTGGCTAGAGAAAAGATGGGCTCATGCCTTTTCCAATTTAGCGTAAAATAATCCATTATTACTTTTTAAAACATTGTTCCTCAATTTCTTTCTTTCCGTCTTTCTTTCTTTCTTCCTTTTTTTCTTTCTTTCTTCATTCATTCATTCTACATTTTCTACTTATTTTTTCATTTCTGCCTTTATTTCTCTCTTTCACTATCTTTCCTTATTCAATTTTTCCCCTTTTTCTTTTTACCTCCTCCCTTTCTTTTTCCCTTTTGTTCTCTCTTTCTCTTTGTTTTTTTTTTTAATTTTATTTATTTATTTATTTATTTTTGCTACATTCTGCAGTTTTAAGTAACTCTTCTCACTGAATAACATTTTCATTGAGTTTTCTTTTCTTTCTTTCTTTCTTTCTTTCTTTCTTTCTTTCTTTCTTTCTTTGATTTCCATTTATTTCTTTCTTCCTTTATTTCGGATGTGGACCCAATTTGGGGCCACAAAAAGATAACTCGGAACTCGGTATAAGTTTAAGGATATATTGAAGTAAAAAAGATACAGTGGTGGCGTACGCTAGGCTTACTTGTCAGTCGTATATCCAGTCTCTATCCAATCTCTACGACCGGCTGACCATCCCTCCGACGAGAGTACTTGGTTCTTGATTAATATAGGATTTGGAAGGGTCCTTCAATGGGTAGGTAACAATCCCATAATAGTTTCTTTGTTGGTTTATTTCTTTTCTTTCTTTCTTTCTTCCTTTGTTTGTTTGTTTGTTTGTTTGTTTCTTTCTTTCTTTCTCATTCAGCTATCAATTATTACTTTTTTTATCTCTTGAGTTTCTTATTTTCTATTTCATTTAACGTTGCTTTTTCTCTTTTTTTCTTCTTTTTTCTTGTCTTATCCCCCCTCTGAAATTCCTTCTTTACTTTCTTCATTCCGATCTTACCATTCAATCTCACTCTCTGTCATTCTTTACATCTTTCCTTTTCTTTCTTCTTCCATAGACTTTTTCCCGCCCAATATAATGGATGCATTCCACCATGTTGAGATAAATGATTCAAAGTTACATGAAACCATGCTTATTTTCGTTTTGTCTGCACATTTCACATTCCACTATTTACAATCTACACTTGTATTTTACACTTAAAATTGTTTCATATTGTCACACGTTCTTATTTCTATGACGTCGGCTGATAAGGCATTACATTAAATTTGGGACATCGCTGTTATGTCAGTACGTATATAAGTAGTAATATATCAAATAGAGAAAACAGCAAGCAGAGTGGGAGAGAAATTAATTTATTTGTTGGTTGGTTGGTTGGTTGATTGGTTGGTTTCAGAGCATTTAAAAATTTGTTGAGATTTTTAAAGTCAAAGTCGGTTTTTCTAACGAAATTAGTTTAATACACAGAAGATAATATTTTGTAAAAAAAAAATAGATATTCAAGTAACTATTCTTAATGTGAATAAGTTATGGACACATCGTTTAAAGAAATTATTCCAATTAGATTTTAGAAAGTTCTTGCACACAATTATATAGCTTCCTGAATTTTGTTTGGAACAGATACTTTTCTGACATGTATATGGTTTCCTGTCTTTCAAGGTCCCGGCGAGTAAAATTATTTTAATGGCATATCAACGTTTTTGGGTTATTTAATAGGAAAATCATCCGTGGAGAAAAGTAAAGGAAGTATATAACCCATATCTGGTAAGTGGATAAGGTTGTTTGTTACCCTCATAACTTATTTGAAAGTGAACCTCACAGCACAAAAAGAGTTCGATCTTACATAGTAGGATGTTTCAGACAAGGACTTTAGCCACTATACAATAGGGATGCCTCTAGAAAGATAATAAAGAAACTAAACAATAAAACTGTTATAGAAATGTAAAACATTTTATCAACAAAACTTTGAGTTGTTTTTAATGGCACTGGCATCAACAAAGTAAAGCAAAATTCGTGCTGTAATTTGAAACAGATCAAAAGCACATTACTTTATACGTAAAATAAAAAGAAAGTGTATTATAATGGCCGAAGGATTTCGTTTTATATATCTTGCCTTTGGTTTTAGTTACTCTGAGAACCTTTCGTCTCAGTGTATAGCTTACTTTGGTGCAAACATGGGCGCATTCAGAGATGTCACAATAAAAATCCCTGATAGCTAATGTGACCAGGGGGATGTGAATGACGTCATGCACCGGGAGCGTGCGCGGCGGATTTTGGGGGATTTGAAAAAAGTCAGTTAGTTGAGTCTTGCCGTCCGAAGAAGAAGGGTGACTTTCGCTGGCTCACCGAGGACTTGTGGCAGGTGCCACATGTCGTTTGGGGCAGATGGAAAAGTCAGCATAGGAAGATGGTATCTCTCTGCTTTTGTCGAAAAACCTTTTATCTCAAAGGTAATAAAAATTTCGTACCTGAACTAAGAAGTCGTAAGTGTTTTTCGTGCTTCGGGATTCCCATGTTATATATGTATGAGTTATGAACATTCTATATACGTTTCACATATCCATATCATGGGTATGTAACAAAAGTACTGAAGACTTATTGAATCCTTGCACTCTCTTTTTATAGTTAATGTAAAAAAAACAAACACCTGAATTGTATAAGTCATCACCTTTTGTTTGAAATGGAATTTTACAGTCAAGCCAAATTTCAAGATCTAAGTTGAGGAACTTATTTGATTTTTTTAAATCATCATCATCATCATGTCGTGCCGCCAGTACGGATATCCCTGACCCTCTCTCGCCACTTCTTCCTCTCATTCATCGATTTGGCAGATCTTCAGGGCTACATCCCGTATCCTCACAGCTACTGTATGTATGTTCGAGCTGGTCGTCCTGCTTTTGCTTGGCCATATGCGGGGGTCCATAAGAGTACATCACTGTTGAATTCGTTCTTGCTTCTCCAGCAGTGTCCTGCGTGTCTGGTTCGTCTAAATTGTATAGTTTTCGTGATGGGACGCAAGCGGCCGTATAGTTGGTGTCTTGTGGGGTGTTGCCGCCAGGACTTGTTCAATATTGCTCTCAACATTTTTATTAATAGATTCATAAAGCCTTGGTAAAAATTACTTAATCAGGATCATAAAGGCAGTAGATAGGAAATCTTAAAAGTGTATAAAATCATTTCATTGATATGGTAAGAGAAATAATTTCCGAGAACATTTTTTGGGTAAATATCTGATAAATTATTTTGATGAATTTGCTTTGCATATAGATGTTGTATTAATAGTGTATATGATTTGTCCCACGAGTCTTTTTTAAGGTTGATGTGAGAACACAGTAAAGTTAAGTTGCCCAAGCACGCATAATAAACAAACAAATAATCATTGCAAGGGAATTGAAAAAACTGTGGAACATGCAGGTGACAATTATGCCAATTGAAATCGGTGCTTTTGCTACAGTAACGAAAGGCTTATTAAAGGGACTCGAGGACTTGGAAGTTGGTGAACGAGCGGAGACCATCCAAAATAAAGCATTATTGAGAACGGCAAAAATACTGAGAAGAGTCCTGAAGACTTGAGGAGACTTGTTGTCACTCAAACTCTAGTGAAAATCCATCAGCGTCAGCTGATGTGAAAAACTCTGAGTAAATAATAATAATAATAAAATAGAAGAGGATTTGCCAGCATTAAAGACAGCGTTCATCGATATAACGATTCAAAGATTGCAAAGAAAATTGCGAATGAAGGCTGATTACAGTCAACAGAAACAATACTGATAACACGAAGAACAACGGAAGGAAAATAAACAGAAAACAAAAATGAGAAGAAAAACAAATCTATGGACGTTTTAAGCAAATAACAGGCGTCAACTCACACCATAAAATGTGGCTGTGGTTAAGAAAGGAAAACCGTAAAAGGGAAAGTGAATCTCTTCTATTAGCAGAACAAAACAACGCCATAAGGACCAAGATATCACAGCAAGAATAGATAAGACGCAACAAAACAGCAGCTGTAGGTTATGCGATGACAGAGACGACACTACCAATCACATAGTAAGCGAGTGCAGCAAATAAGCACAGAAAGAATTTTAAAATTAGACACGATTAGGTGGACAAGGTGATCAATAGCTGATTGTGCAAGTAGTTTAAATTTGACCATACGAACAAATGGTATAGACACAACCCAGCATCAGTCCTAATGAATGACACATAAACTCCAACGGGACTTTGACATATACACGGATAACCTAATCTAGGCCAGACGACCAGACCTGGTAATATCTACAACAATAAAAACGAGGACTTTGCTGTCCCAGCGGACCTCAGAGTAAAATTGAATGAAAATGAAAAGAAGGATAAGTACTTAAACCTTGCTAGAGGATTAAAAAAATATGGAACATAAAAGTGACGATGATACCGATTGTAATTGGTGCTCTTAGTCCAGTCACCAAAGGATTGATATAGGGACTGGAGAACTTGAAAATAAGAGGACGAGTGGAGACTATTAAAACTGCAGTTTTATTAAGATCAGCTAAAATAGTGAGAAAAGTCCTGGTGACTTGAGGAGACTTGTCACTCAAACTCCAGTGAAAGACCATCAGCTAACACTGATGTGAAAAACTCTTTGATAATAGTAATAATAATTTTAGGTTCTGATACACACAATAAGAAAATACAGCCAGGACATAGAAATGGACATTGGCAATGAAAAATGTGCTAAGGTCGTAATGAAAATTTGAAAAATACAAAAAAACAAAAAACAGATGGAATTCAATTGCCAAGTCTAGAAAGGATTAGAGTTCTTAGCAAAAAAAAAATCAAGTTCTTAGGAACATTGGAAACGGACATTATTAAACAGAAGAACGAGATAACTTCTCGAAATAAAGCTCTGCAGGAAAAATCTCATCAAAGGTATAAACACCTGGGCATTCCCTTTCGTAAGATACTCGATACTATTCATAAAATCGACGCGGGTCGAACTCAGACAAATGAATCAAAGAACAAAAAATGACGACAATCTTAAATCTGAGAGAAAACATAGCCTGTGTGTCTAGAAGAGAAGGAGAAAAAAAAATTGCCAACATATGAAATTGTGTGGATGCAACAAGACAACGACTTGAACACTATATTAAAAAGAGCAAGGAAAAATTTAGAGCAGCGGCCGGTAACAGCACTGACAATATTATATGAACCAGCAAAAGAAATATAATTTGGGGACGGAAATAGTAAGAGAAAAAAACAAATGTATGGTTATTTCATTCGAAAACTGGCGAAATCTCAAACGGGATAACTTGGTCATGGCTAGCAAAAGGGAAATCTAATAGGAAAAATTGAATTTCTTTAAATAGCAGCCCAAATAAATGCCATAAGGACCAATTATATGGTAGCAAAAAATGATAATATGCAATAGGATGTCAAGTGTAGGTTATATGGTGTTGGTGACGAAACAATTAATTATATATTAAGAAAACAGCAAACTAGCGCAAAAGTAGTATTATTCCAAGCACCACGTCATGGGAAAGATAATCCACTGGGAATAATGCAAGAAATCGATATTTAATCATACTACACTGTTATTAATGCACTAAACATAATCTGTCTTGGAGAATGCGACCGACAAAATTCTTTAGAATTTTGAGATACTAACAGATCACCTAATACCGACTAGGAGATCATACCTTGAGATAATAGCAAAAAGAAAAAAAAGGAGAACCTGTTTAATAGTGGATTGTACCACAAAATAAAAAGGAAAGAAAACGAAAAGAGAGACAAGTATACAGACCTTGCTAGAAAAGTACGAAATTTGTGGAACATGAGGGCGAAGGTTATATTACCACAAGTGGGAAGCTTTGACCTTTCCCTAAGAATTGGAAGCGGGTGCTGAAAGAGCTGGAAATTAGAAGACGATTCAAGTTTATCCAAACTAAATCATTGGTAAGATCGACAGGAATACTGTGAAGAGTCCTGCAGACCGGGGAAGACTTAAAGCCACTCAGACTTTAGTGAAATACTACCAGTTAAGGCTAATGTGACAAACTCTCCTTGGGTAAAATAATAACAATAAGACAATTACTATGGTTTATAAAAATATCCAGAATGTTTACTTATTCTTACGTACTATTTGATTACAATTTCTTATAAAATTTACATCACACACCGTGTTAAAATCTATATTGGTCCTGTCCATCTAGCCAGTTAGCCAATAAAAAACGCTTCAATCAATACATTCTCTCTCCGCAGATGTTTCCTGAGAATTGTCTGATCTCATTCCACAGACGGTTATGTATGATCTTTCTTTAAAAAAAAAAAAAACGAACTTCTGTACTAGAAAGTTCCACCTCCGTTTTGGATATGTCTTTTCAATTCTTTCGCGAACCTGAATTTAGCGGAAGCGTTATTTTTTTCACTTATTTTTTTAAATGTTAATGACTCTTCACAAAGTCATTGACAATACTTTTATCATATATATATTTAAAAAAAATTGAAATTACTTTAGCTATTCTTCTGTACTTTAAAGGTCAGTAAGACATTTCTGCAACTATATACAGTAAAAGATGCGTATTCAGGCACAAGAGAGAGAGAGAGGCGGGGAGACATAGATTGATAGAAAGATATATATATAGAGAGAGAGAAATAGATTGATAAAGAGATTGATAGATAGAGATAGATAGATAGATAGAGAGAGAGAGAGAGAGAGAGAGAGATTTACACATTAGTAAAAACACAGACAAACACACACACACACACACACATACACACACACACACACATATATATATATATATATATATATATATATATATATATAATTATTTAACTTCTGGTTTAATACATTTTATGTTCAAAATATTGAACTTTTTATTTACATTTTTTTAAAGTTTCATTACAGTCGGCATTCCTGATTACGTTTCATAGACAGTTGTGATGTTCCCTAATAATTTTTTATAGAATATTCTTTCTATAAGATTAATGAATAACAAATGATAAAAATAACTATGATATAAAACTCTAAATCTGTCAGTTTACACACACACACACACACTGACTCACACACACACACACACAGTAATGTATATATACGTTTGTCCTTAAAGTTCTGAACCTCAACCAGAAATAGATAAGAGTCGTGGCAGAACATGTTTGTTGTTATCAACACGCAAACATTTTAATACTAGAAAATCTTATTAAGATTTTTCGAGTATATAAGAAGTGGTAATTTGTGGCTATAAGAAAAACGTTGAGCTATAATCTTCTTTCGGCGTGAATCTTCGAATTTTTTTTTTGACAACCCTCGTATAAATGTGAGCGTGTATATATGATGAACAAAAGAAAGGATTTATAAACCTTGTTTGATATATATATATATATATATATATATATATATATATATATATATATATATATTGCTATCCACAGAAAGTCTGTTTCGTTGTATGACAACTCTTCAGTGTGGCTAGACACGTAGGACACTTGAAGCTGGGATCGAAGCCCACCCAACTTTAGGTAAGACTTAGTATCACACCACTCAGCCAACAAGCGTACCACGTCAGCTAGGGAATTATAAGGTATTAAGTAGTAGCGTTCGTTTGTTTACATTTTATACCTTACCGGATACCAGCTAAATTCGTTCGAAGAGCTTTTCATTATGCGAGCGGCAGCCGTCAATTCCTTCGCCAAAGTGCTCAACCCCCATGGGGAGAGTATACATTGCCATCCACAGACAGACTGTTTCGTTGTATCCTAACTCTTTAGTGTGGGTAGACCCGTAGGACGCTTGAAGCTGGGATCGAAACCCGCCCAACTTTACTTTAGGCTTAATATCTTACCGCTTCTCCAACGGGCGACATTCGTCAGCTACGAAATTATAAGGGGTTAAATATTTGCTATTCTAATCTTATTATCTTGTTTCTTTTTTTCTTCAATCGATGACATTTGGTAACTAGAACCAGAAATATCATTGGAGAAAGTAATCAGTTTAAAAAAAAGATCTCATAGATATATGATGACTACAGCCTGAGTAATACAATATTTCTACCACAAAAATGATATGGCACAAGGTCAATTATTAAGAAAACTAAAACTGGTTTTAATTAGGATGTTTCCTTTTCCTAAAGTGGTTGTCTGACGAAGTCTAAAAATGAGTCAACCCTACAATTTACCAATTGCTTTTCTTGAAACGAATTGATGGTGTTATGCCTTTTTGGTAAACATTAGCATGAAAAGAAGTACATATAGATTCTTCTTGGATTTTAAACCATTTCGTATGTTGTGCATTCATGATGATATCAATAATAATGGTAATAAAGGTGGACTCAGTCGTTTTTGATTTGAACGGGTTTATTTCTTTCTGCTTTCAGCCCTTGGCGACATGAGGAGAGAGACACAATTCATAACGGCCTATTCCAAACATACTATGCTGACATTTTGTGATGTCTAAGATCTCAACTCTCTTTATAAGTCTAGACCCAAATTGATCTGGATCTGATCAGATCCGAAAAACTCAAATGCGCTCTTCGACGGTCATTCCTCCAACATCTTTGTCTCTCTGAAAATCCTGAAATTCTTAGGCCATCTCCTCCTAGCATGACGGCATCCACCGGCTCAATTCACTTCAACCGCGCATCCAGCGTAATTTCTTGTCTTGGAGTTTATTATAACAGATGATTGTCATATCCTTTCCGAGCGGGAATGCGGGTGCATTGTCTGACTAGGATTCTTGAACCAAGTGACATCGAGTATTTCAAAGCCTTAATAAATTAAATAATAAAATAAAATGAATAAATTAACGAAAAATGATTTATATTATCATTCATTATCTCAAATATATAACACTTACATCCATAAACTTTTCTTGCCCGGTCGGCTGGGGCGGGGTTGAAGAATACACCGACTGCATCTCTGCAGAGGGGTAAGACGCCCCCCACCAAAGAGTGTCCTGGGTATGACACTAAACAATCTGATGGTGAGGTTCCCGAAATGTTGGAGCTTTGGGGAATGCGGAGTACCCCTTCATTGCCATTGCTCCCAGGTCCACTCTTGCCCGGAGTGGTAGCACCTGATAAGAGTCCTATCTATAGGTTAAATAGAACTACCGGCATACTTATGCTAAACGGAATTCGTTTGAGTAAACTGAATAGCTTGAAATAGAAATGTTTTTGACAATTAAACGATTCCTATGCTTAACTGTGCCTATGCTTAACTTGAAATAGAACTGTTTTTCGACATTAAAACTGTATTTACACTTAACTGAATTGTTACAGATAACTGCTTGAATAGTTTGAAATAGAAATGTTTCTGAGAATTAAACTATGTACTTGTGCTAAACTGAATTGTTTTTAATACAACAGATTATTTACACAAAAATGGATTTGGCGTTAAATAATCTACAAAGGTTGATATGCCATAAAACCCAACAAACCAAACCAAACACAACTATAAACTTTTTTCCTCTATACCATGGTAATATAAATATATCAGTTAGAATAAATAGTGAAGTCAGTGTTTGTTTGATTTTAATGATATGCCATCGTGTTTAGGAGTTCTTTTTATGCCGAGAGGTTAGCGTGTTGTGTCCATTTTTGTGTATTGGGTCACTCAATATGCATAAGTAGTGCCGCAAAATATTTTTCCTTTCTTGTTCAAGACATTGTGATCGAAGATTAATAGTTGTTATAGTATAGTATTATCAAATTTAAAATAAGAAAGAACACAAAATTATTATAAGTAGAGTTATTAGCAATCACATGAGTCCCATGTATATTAAGACTCTTTGCTTGAGCCATAATTATATATTAATGATTTGTTTTATGTATTTATCATTATAAGGCGATCTTCTGTCTTCCTTTTTGTCATTGGTTTTATTTGGTTTTTATACTCGTAAATATTTCTAGTTATCTTTTGTCTGCTTTTTCTAATGAAAAACCTTTACACTCACAGCACAGTTTATTCATATCTATCCATTCATTTGAAGCTTGAATGTTACCAAGCTCAGTTAATCAATATCTACCTAACGCAGTTAATATTCATCTAAATCAGTCAGTAAGTATCTAACTAGATCAGTCCATTCATATATGTATGTCCCAGTCTATTCATATCTATCTATTTTTTGCAGTTTATTTATATCTCTCAATCTCAGTCGATTCATATGTATCAGTCTATATATGAAAATCTAATCGTAGTTCATTATCTTTATAACGAGTTGGCAGGTTTTTTTGATGATATGTCAATATATAATGCTGTAAATAGTTCGTACTAAAGATTTTGAACTGTAATTATATATAAATACTTTAACTTGAATATTTATTTTTAAAAGACTATCTTTCTTTTCGCATAGTATTTTTGACCCGCTTTTCTTTAACTATTTTTTCTCTGTGCTTTTATACTTGTAAATATTTGTAGTCATCTTTATTCTGCTTTTTCCAATGAAAAACCTTCTGCGCCTAATGTACGTCTCAGATGTTTGTACTTATCTGTTAGTTTAAGGCCATTCATATTGATTAACTGTCATTGTGTCCTGCAGAAAATTCGTGATCTATAGATGGATGACAACATTGAGATAGGCAAATCGAAACTTTTTCGATAAAAAGTAAATGTACTCTTTGACCGTGACGTATACTAACCAGAAATGTTCAGAAGATTTGCATTTAATTGTTAGACATTTGAAATGTGGTACTGATGTATTAGACATCAGCTTTGGTGAGTAGCTCAGGGTAAAATAGACGTGATAATGCAAAGTTTCATTAATGAAAAATTTAGCGATGCCAATATAAGTCTTGGTTTTTCAAATTATGCATCGCAGTACACTTTTGTTGATATTACTAACTAATTGATATGTTTTTTCGTGAGATATATTTTATGAGCCCATCTGAACAACCCTGGTTCTTCAAAATTCCAAATTGTAGTTGGTAATGATAATTAGAACATACGGTCAATGTCTTTTGTATAATTTCAAAGTAGACATTTCTTCATAAAACCAATTGGAAGAGAAGTGGTATACATATGAAACGAAAAGTCGGCGATCATTTTGATATATTATTAATACTGTAAACAGGACCCTCCTTTTGAATTCTTATTGAATCAATATTACGAAATATGAAAAACGTTATGAGCAAAGATATCTTTTCTGTGTGCTCAACCAAAATAAATATGGGTGGGAAAAATAATGTTCTATAAATGATTTTTTACCATTTTATATATATATATATATATACTAATCTAATATCTACCAGCATTCACGGTACCAGAAAAAAAAAGAAAAAAAACCGACAGGAACAAGAAATAAAAGTATCTCGAATCACCGCCCGGGGGAAAAAGAAAAAATATTATAGGTCAAAAAGAAAGAAAAGACCAACCTCGTCTGTCCCCTTGAAAAACATCAAGGGATACGCAGTCAGTTGGTCAAAAGAAAACTAAAACCTTCCGCGAATCATGCAATGCTACAATTACAAGAGTGCTCAACACAAGTGGAGCCAATTATAAAATTAACTTAAGTCGCGAGTCGGAAATCTTAGAAGTAGAAGATTTCCGACTCGCGATTTAAGTTAATTCTATATATATATATATATATATGTGTGTGTGTGTGTGTGTGTGTGTGTGTGTGATGGATATGATACGTGTGTAATACGCAATTATGCAGGCGGAGGCAGAGTGTCATGATTCTCACAATCTATTTTTCAAACATTTAAACCAGCACTACTTTTTAACTAGTTCATTTACGACGCCATCGGCACATGATGACAATCTGACAATACCACCTCTGTACAGATTTCTAAAACTGGTTAGAGCACAATCGGCTGGAGCTGTACAAGATACCAACTGCATCTCTGCAGAGGGGTAAGACCCCCACCACGAGGTTCCTGGATATGAAATCAAACCATCTGAGGGTGAGGCTCCATATGGGAATATGGTGTACCCCTTCCCAGGTCCACTCTAGCCTGGATTGTAGGACCGGAGAAGGTCCTATCTGTGGGTCAAATAGAACTATTTGACATTAAAATTGGGAGCAAACAAACGATTTCTGCTAAATTGAATTGTTTAAAAAAGAACTGTTTTGTCATTTAGCTGTATATCTACAAAATGTGTTTACAAATCTTATATTCAATATATATGGAAACAGGATTTGGAATTAGACAATCAAAAATGGTTGATATGCCATAAAACCAGACCAAATCAAACCACGTTAGAGAACTTGAATTCCGGGTAATGACAGAAGAGGCAATATACACTCATACACATTCATGCGAATTGTAGAGATATTAATAAAGGTTCTAAATTTCACCATGATTTTTAATTTGTAGCACACTGCACCTATTTGTATTGGCCTCACCTGCAAAGAAATTGATTCAGGAATAAGAATCAGTTTTTCTAGTTTTATAAGAAATAGTAGTTTGTTGACACAAGAAAACTGTTTTTCTATAGTTCTTCTTTCATGATGAGGCTTAAAACCTTTGATCGATTCTTGTTCATATATATATATATATATATATATGTGTGTGTGTGTGTGTGTCTGTGTGTGTGTGTGTGTGTGTGTGTGTGTGTGTGTGTGTGTGTGTGCGTGCGCGTGTGTGTGCGTGTGTGCACGCGAAAAATGTTTTATTTTACTGAACGGTATCCCGGAAGGTCAAATGTGTCCAAACATTATACTAGATTTCCATTATTTCCACTTTTTGGTCAAACATCCTCGTACTTATGGTTATGTTTCCAACGTTAAGTCTACCCCAAACCACTTCCGGTGACGTTCGTCTTACTCAATAACATTCGTGGAATTTGGAATCACACTATTTTAAAAGAAAATGAATATTTCCATTGATGAGTCTGACAAACTGCCATTAGCTTTGAGACTAAAAAGCAGTCTAAGACTTGTCTTTTTTCCCTTGTTGGAATTACTTCTCTTACCTGCTAACTCCTTTTGACATTTTGTTCTAGGTGGCGCAAGTGTCATTACCAAATGTGTCAGTCAGATTCTTCCGTTAATGGCTGCTGAGATGACGTGGTTAAGTTAGTATATTACACAAGTGCGTCCTTATGAAATTCTGTTTTAACCTCAATAATGCCTCGAAACAGATCAATCTCCTGTTTCTTTTATGGACAAGGGCATTACGCCCCTCACGACATCATGTCGGAATGCACGCAATAGCATTTGTGAACATGCACATATTCATTCCAAACTTCTATTCTTTCATAGTCGTGCGTATGATATAGACACTATAATTTATACAAACGATTCTTTGAAATACATTAACACGTTACACAAAATACTCTCGGAAAAACATCATCACGTCGTGCTGCTAGCACATATCTCTCTTTGACTCTCCTTCTCCATTCGTCTCTGTCATCTGTTGCATCCAGCTGATCCTTAAGACTACATCCTGTATCTTTACTGAGATGATGTAGATAGGTTCTAGCCGGGCATCCATGTGAAGGAGTCCACAGGAGAACGTCACTTATGAGCTCGCTCTTATCTTTCCATGATTTGTTCGCCTAATTTGAATGGTTTTAAAGATGGGAGATAGGTAAACGTACAGCTGCTGTTATGTAGGATGTTGCTTCCAATTCTGAAAATACCTTTTCAGTATTCCATGTATTTTCTGTATTAATTCGATTAAAAACAAAACATCGTTGTTAATTCATTGGGAATTGTTCTTGCATTAATCTATTTGCCCATTGGTCTTGTGGTAGAGTGTTCACCAATAGCCCGGGAGACTAGGGTTTAATCTCCGGTCGAGTCATACCAAAGACTCAGAAATGGTACTTGATGACACCTTGCTTAATACTCAACATTATAAGGTAAGGATCAAGGTTAAAGAGGAGCAATCCAGGGATAGGAGTTGCGCCCTCCCCTACAACTATTGAAAAGAGAGCCTTCGGGTCACCCTCGACTACGGTCGCCAACTTTACTTATATTATCTTACTACAAGTCCTCTGTTTCAAACTGCCTGAATTGTTCATTCTTATTCTTTTTATATTCATCAACAAGTCACACTGACATCAAAGATCCCCCCTCTCTGACTCTCTCTTTCTCTCTCTCTCTCTCTGTACTAACCCTCTATCGCTCCGGGTAGGTCTTCCAAACTATATCCTGTGCCCACTGATGTAGGTAAGTTCTAGCTAGTTGGCCAACACTGGTGCGTCCATGTGAAGGGATCCATAGCAGGAAGTCACTTATGAGTTTGCTTTCGCTTCTCCAGCAGTAACCTGTATGTGTTGTTCGTCTTACTTGAATGTTTTTTTGAGGTGGGAGGTCAGTGCTCTCACAGATGCTGTTTCATGGATTATTGCTTCCGAGATTTGTTCAAAATAGCTCGTAGCTCTCATGATTAGTTCTTATATAGCTTTTTCTCTCAGCGAGTTGGTAGCACCCATGTGTCATATCCATACAGTAGTACTGACATAAGCACAATTTGCGGTCAGCAAAATACAAAAAACAATCGTCAAATGACTTCTAAATATGAGATGTGTGCATATATGTGTCTCTACCTTCCATCATCTAAATTAAAAGAAATTACCAATTAATCTTAAAAGTTTACATGAGGTTCTTTTTAACTTTTTCTTTTACCGACGGGGTTTTCAGAATAAACATGATATGCAATTTGCATAAGTAGATTCATTAAGTAACTCTGCATCGTTATTCATTCTTAATTTCATCTTTTTATCTTTATATATATATATATATATATATATATATATATATATATATATATATATATATATATAACTTTGACAATAAAGTCATAGTGATGTAAGTGTAAAAAGGTTTTACGCTACTTCTAAATTCTATCTTTTCATTTGTTCATCTCAACAATGAGACAAATTTCTGGTTGTGTTTGTATTCATCACAATATTATCGAAACAAAAAAAAAATCAATTACTGAACATTCTGTGTAGTTATTTTAATATAGATTCATGTTCGTTTTATTTATTTATTTTTTTATCTAGATATATCAAGCTATATCCAGAGTAGGAATTTCAAGTGAACTTAAACAAATCCCAAAAAGAAATACAGAAAATAAATGTTTTGCAGAAAATATGGCATTATAGAGGAGATATATTATCAATAAATGGTGATGCGTTGTTGCTAGAAGTGTATTTAGTCACGTCTTCATTCACCAAATTCTAATATTAGCATGATTAGACCTATTAATACACTAACACTGAATAGACGAAAGGAAACCCAAAAAGCACATATAAATATACAAAACATTTAAAAATACACACACACACACACACACACACGCACACACAGAGGCACATACAGAAACACACAAACGTATATATATATATATATATATATATATATATACGTAGTACATTCAATAAGTTTCCAGACTTTTTTGAACAAGCATTTAGAATTGTCATAGACTCTTGAAAATTCAGTATGTCATTGCTATACATATTATGAGATGACTGACCCATTTTTAGTATTTAAGGTAAAAATAAATAGCTACAGCAGGAATTGCAATTCGTCCCACTAAAGCCTGATTGCCACAGCTGGTGAATTTAAAAAATGCAATCTGGACGTGAGGACACTTTAGAAGAACGATATGCAATATAATTCTGTTTTAAACTTGGAGAAAATGCAACAGAAACGTACGGAATGCTTCAGACTGCTTTTCTATCATCTTGCATGAATCGAGCATCAGTTTGGGGGTGGCATAAAAGATTCAAGGAAGGCAAGGAATCTGTGAGGGATGATGAGAAGTTTGGGAAGAGTAAGGAAGTCAATAGACCAGAGTTGATTGGCCAAAGGGTTAGGGTTAGAGATACTATGTTGAGGTTTTAAGGGAGTTCAGGAAGAGATTCCGTCCGAAGAGGCCACCACTCTTCGAATCAGGTCAGTGGCATTTCTACCGGGACTATGCATCAGTTGTTGTACCGTTCCAATAACTCCGGGAAGGGTCCATGGAAGTCCTCTTGTGTGAGCGTGTCAATGACCTTCGTCACAGCCTCTTTCATCTCCTCAATTGTCTCATAACGACAGCCTCTAAGTTTTTCCTTGAGCTTATGGAATAACCAAAAGTCACAGAGAGCAAGGTCTCGACTATAAGGAGGGCGAGGAACTGTCTTGATGCCCATCTTAATCAAATAGTCTGTGACAAGGATGGAGCAGTGGACTGGTGTATAGTCTTGGTGGAAATGCCACTGACCCAATTTGAAGTGTGCTGGCCTTTTCCGATGGTATCTCTTGCTGAACACCCTTAAAACCAAAAAAATACTATTATTTGTTGACTGCCTGTCCAGTGGGAACCCCAGTGCATGTATATCATGCAAGTGCTGTGAAAAAAAGGGATCCTCAAAAGTTTGTGGGTGGATTTTCTCTGTCTGGCCTTCTTGGGTCTGTGATGTCATGCTTCCACTGGGAACTCAGTCTCTTGGTCTCTGGGCCATAGCCGTAGATCCAACTTCCATTGCAGGTCACCAGAGCATCACGAACTGCGGGATCTAAATTGATCTGCTCGACAATCTCCCTGCTGTAATGACAACGTATTTCTTTCTGATTTCTCTAAGCACCCTTGGCACAAAATTCGCGCAAATCGTCCGCATCTTCAGTTCCTCGCGAATAATTGTGTGTATAGTTCCCACACTGACATCAAACTGTGCACTTATTGTCTCTATAGACACACGACGGTCCTTATCCATTATATTCTTTATTTGGACAATCAACTCTGGTGTTCTGACTTCCTTACTCCTCCCACACCTTTCATCGTCCCTCACAGACTCTCTGCCTTCCTTGAATCTCTTTTTTCATTCAAAAACTGATGCTCTATGCATGCATGATGGTCAAAAAGCAGTTTGACGCATTCCATTTGTTTCTGTGGCATTTTTCCTAAGTTTAAAACAGAATTTTATTGCATATCGTTCTTCTAAATTGTCCTCACATGCAGATTGCACTTAAGTTAAAAATATTTCTAAATGGTGGGTGGGTTAGCAAGCCGTCTTTCATTCAAAGAGATTAAAGTAGCACCCAAGTTTGTCAATTATTATCTTTCAAGTCATCAACAGACAGATTGTTTCGTTGTATCACGTCAATTCTCTGTGGCTAGATACGCGAGATACTACAAGCCGCAATCGAAACCGCGTGTTACAGGAGGAACTTTTTACGTATATTTATTTAAGAATATACTTTGTCGGCTCCCTGAAATGCTCATGAAAAGATATACAGCATTTCAAATTTCACATATATATATATATATATCGTCGTAGGAAATGGACACGGTGACACGAGTTCAAATACTGGACGAGACTGAATGCATTTCACATAGCACTAATATCCTTGGGAAAGGTATGAATCCAATTATTCTCCCTCCAGCTATGGGTAAAAAGTAGGACAGACTTGGTTTTTCATCCTCGGTGAGGCAACTAGTCTAGGAGAAGGAAAACTCTGAATTCAAACCTGTTAAACTCCGCTTAAAAATTGACCTTGTGTCATATCCTGCCCGAGCGGAGGGGTTGGATATATATATATATATATATATATATATATATATATATATATATATGTGAGAAAAAGTGATATATTTTTGTAATCATTTGACCTGAAATTTTAACAGCATGTGTAGAAACGACTTAAAATTATGTTTGATATTTTGTCTTTACACTTAAAATGTCATACTTCAGAAATGCAATGGCATTTAAACATTAAATGGAGAATCCGGTTTTGTTTCAGTGCATGCTGTTTAACTTGATCACTTGAACGAGATTTGGTCAACTGATTACATTACGAAATAATGTAACTTTTTCTCTTTAACTCCCAGTACCTCTCTCTTTTGTTTTAAAAAAAAATAAAAATAAAAAACTGCTGTCTTCATCCAATTTAATCTATCTTTTTCATTTTTATTGTCTCCCTTTATCAAAGCTTTAACACTGAAAATAATTCACTATAATGGCATTAAGAAAAAAATTGTTTTTGTTTTTAAATTTGAGACCATTTCTTTTAATAAGACGTTGATTTTCCAGGTGAATCTTTGCATATATTTAGATTATGTGATTATCAATTATACATTGATTTCACTTCGCTGTTCAACCTGAAATTTATTGACAACGGATAACGTGGTATAAAAACAATAAACAAAAAAACACGTTTGTTCTAAATTTCTAACATTTATCATTTCTATTGTGATAAAAGTCACGACTATGCAATGTATAATCAGTGAATTTTATTTGCACAATAAGCGGTGCTTTGTTCTAACGATGCGAGAATACATGAATTGTTTTCATGCCAGGAAGTTTCCTACAAAAATGCGAATCATTTACGTGACATAATATTTCGAACACAGTTGAAGAAATTTCCTCGACTTTCCAATATAACAAATTATATATAACATTAAAAAATCACATTATTTTCTTCAAAACATTAAAAGTCAGCCAATCTATCTATCTATCTATCTATCTATTTAATTCTATTCGAACAGGTCTATCTATTTATTTAATTGTCTCAATCTATTCAAATCTACCAATCTGTTTATAGATCTCATTCTGTTTGCATCTATCTATCTATCTATCTATCTATCTATGCACGTGTGTGTGTGTGTGTGTGTATGTATGTATATGTGTGTGTGTAATAAATCCAATACACAATTAAATGATCATCTAATAACGTATATGTATCTATACGTCTTTCTCTGTCTCTTCTCTCTGTATCTCTTTCTCGAGGTATATATAGATACATATCTATATATATATACATACATATATATATTTAACCGCATCGCTCTTCGCGCGGGTAAAAAAGGGGCGCGTCCTGCTGAGGTTGGAGCCCTGGCCTCGGTGTTCGAAAAATCAGCTACAGAGCTCAAACACAAACATAAACTACTAAAATGCAAACAAACAATACAGATAGCGACATTTAACGTGAGAACCCTAAATAGAATAGGTCAACTAGCAGAGCTAACTGCATCAGCCGTAGAACATAAGATAGATATAATTTGCATACAAGAGCACCGATACACGCACACCGAAGATATCAAGTATCATGAAACTGGAAATGGATGGATGCTGGTGACTGTATCGGCATGGAAAAACTCTGTCAATGCATCGGTAGGAGGGGTGGGAATACTTCTAGGACCGAGAGCGTTAAAAACACTGAACAGCATTGAGAGAATACAACCTAGGATGATGGCCGCAACGTTTAATGGCAACCCCAAAGCAACAATTATCTCCTGCTACAGCCCTACCAATGTTAGCGAAGAAAACGAAATAGCCACCTTCTACGAAGATCTATCCTCCCTAGTACGTAGCATTCCGAAACACAACCTGCTAGTCATTGGCGGAGATATGAATGCACAAATCGGGAAAAACAGACACAACAAATACAGCCTACACTACACGTCTAACAGGAATGGACAGCATTTAATAGATTTCATGATAGAAAATAGATTAACCTGCCTCAATACAAACTTTCAAAAAAGGGAGGGGAAATTATGGACCTACACATACGCAAATAAGTGTAAAGCACAGATAGACTACGTCCTTATAAACAGGAAATGGAGAAACAGTGCGATGAATTGCGAGGCATACTCCTCCTTCGAGGGTGTGTCCTCCGATCATCGAATAGTTACGGCCAAAGTACGACTAAGCCTAAGAAAAAACGCCACACGTAAAGCCACGACCAAGCACTATGACTGGGCCCTACTCAACAACAGAGATATTAGAGACAAATATGCATTAGAATTAAGAAACAGATTCGAAGCACTACAAGAGAAGGTAGAAATAGGCACCCCAAATGACGAATATGAAAATTTTGTAGAAGCGCACCTGGAGGCGGCAGAAAAGTGTATTCCAACAAAACCTAGAACTAAATATAGAGTCCCTTGGGAAACGCTAGCGGCTAGAGAAAAACGTGCACTTGTGAAGACTGCCTCCAAAAACTATCAACAGAACCCAACAAATACAAATGCACGAGAACTAGAAAAGGCGCAACATCAATTAACAGGAATATACCTAAAAGAACAGGCAGAATACGTACAAAATCAGATAGATAAGATTAGAGACTCGGTGGAAGATAGGCAATCCAGGATAGCCTGGCAAACAATAAACGAAGTAAGTGGAAGAAAGAGCACAGCCAAAGCAAAATTGAAAGCTGCAAGCCAACAAGAAAGAATAAAACTGTGGGAACAGCATTTCAAAAATCTACTAGGAAACCCACCGGAAATAACGGATGAACCGATCACCAGAATTATTAGTAAGCAATTAGACGTAAAACTAGGTCCTTTCACCAAAGAAGAACTCGACACGGTTCTCAGAAGAATTAAAAATAGGAAAGCGGCGGGGCTAGACGAGATCCCCCCAGAAGTGTGGAAGACGAGACAATTCGACGATATACTGCTCCGCCAATGCAACGCAGTCTATAGTCAAAATAGGATAGAACGATGGACGAAGGGATGCATCCTTCCATTCCCTAAAAAAGGCGACCTCGGACTAGCCAAGAACTACCGAGGGATAACACTTACATCCATAGCAGCCAAAATCTACAATGCCCTACTACGAAACCGCATAGAACCCAAAATGGAAAACATCCTTAGGAAAAACCAAAATGGCTTCCGGAGAAATAGATCCACAACCTCACAAATACTGACCATCCGTAGAATCCTGAAAGGCGTTCGGGCAAAAAACTTACAGGCGACATTACTATTTGTCGACTTTACCAAGGCCTTCGATTCCATACACAGAGGGAAGATGGAGCAAATCCTACTAGCTTACGGCCTACCAAAAGAAACCGTAGCAGCGATAATGATTCTCTACAGAAACACCAAAGTAAAAGTACGTTCACCAGATGGAGACACGGAATACTTCGACATTGTTGCAGGAGTACTACAAGGAGACACACTAGCCCCGTACCTCTTTATCATCTGTCTAGACTATGTGCTTAGGACTTCGATCGACAAAATCAGAGAAAATGGCTTTGAGCTGACTAAGAGAAGAAGCAAAAGGTACCCCGCAAAAACAATCACGGACGCCGACTACGCTGATGACTTGGCGTTACTAGCGAATACGCCTAATCAAGCAGAGACACTACTACATAGTCTGGAACGAGCTGCAGCTGGCATTGGCCTACATGTCAATGCAAACAAAACCGAATATATGTGTTACAACCAAACAGGCAACATTGCCACACTAGACGGAGCCTCTCTGAAACTAGTCGACAAATTCACCTACCTAGGAAGCAGCGTCTCATCAACCGAGAAGGACATCGACACACGACTGACGAAGGCATGGACAGCTATCGATAGGCTCTCGATCATATGGAAGTCGGACTTAACAGATAAAATGAAACGCAGTTTCTTCCAGGCAGCGGTTGTGTCGATACTGCTATATGGATGCACCACATGGACGCTTACGAAGCGGCTGGAGAGGAGGCTGGACGGAAATTACACAAGAATGTTGAGAGCAGTATTAAACAAGTCCTGGCGACAACACCCCACGAGACTCCAACTATACGGACACTTGCCCCCCATCACAAAAACTATACAAGTTCGACGAACCAGACACGCGGGACACTGCTGGAGAAGCAAGGACGAGCTCATAAGCGATGTACTCCTGTGGACCCCCACTCATGGATGTGCAAGTGTGGGACGACCAGCACGAACTTACATACAGCAGCTATGTGAGGACACGGGTTGTAATCCTGAAGACCTGCCGGAGGCGATGAGTGATAGGGAGAAATGGCGAGAGACGGTCAGGGATATCCGCGCAGACGGCGCAACATGATGATGATGATGACATATATATATATATATATATATATATATATATATACCAGTGTATATATATATATATATATATATAGACAGATATAGATATATTTAAGAAAAAAACAAAACCGGTCACATTAGAAATATAAATTTATTTCCATCCTGTTATGTGTTTTTTGATAGATTATTGAAATTATTGCTCTGTAATGTCAGTTACATTGAGCTCTTTACCAGGAAAATTTATATATATATATATATATATATATATATATATATATATATATATATAATCCCATTGAAATCGACCTAAGAAAGCTGATAAAAAAAGTCGGTTCGGATCTATCTATCTATCTATCTACATCTGTGTGCGCGCGAAAAAAAATTCAATACAGAACTATCTGATTATCTAATCCCTTCTGTTTATCTATAACTCTCTCTCTCTCTCTCTCTCTCTCTCTCTCTCTCTCTCGCTCTCTCGCTTTTGATATATATATATATATATATATTTCAACTGAAATCATACTATCAAAGCAGATACTTCAGTCTATTCAATTCTATCTTTCTAGTTAGCTAGTTAACTAGCAATCTAGTTACTGAAATATACACCTCATTCAATTTGCAAAAATATGTGTAATCTAACAATCTATATTGTTAGCTATCTAGCTTGCGAAATATACATCTCCTTTAATTCACAAATACATATCTATGTAATCTATCTGACTATTCATATCTATCTCTCTATCAATTACAGTAATAATATCGAACAATCTATCTATTTTCACATGAGTTCCATCTCATTCTGTTCACGTATTTGTATGTATACTTGCTTACCCCCCTCTCTCTCTATATATATGTATATATATATATATATATGTATATTTGGTTGAACATTATAGGCTTTTTTGTCTACATATTTTTTTGTTAAACCTTTCGAGTTGACGTATCGATCTTATGATATTCAGCCAGAATTGGTTCATAAACCTTCTATAATTAGTTATTTACCAAGTAATATCAGCTCAGCCTTGGGTTATCATAAGATGAGGATGTATTACAAAAGTGATGTAACCTTTTATGTACATTACTATTTTGTAAGTGTTGGGTATCACACATTTTTTCCACACAAGGAACTAGTTCATCTGCCATATATAGCAGTAGCTACTAATACCATGGCAGACTAGAAGGTGAAGAGCGGCTTTATAAGAAGCCGCTCTTCACCTTTAATAATAGTAACTAGAGCGTTGGAGACTGGAGATCGCGCAAGGTCACCTTACTTGCTACCGTAATAACGGAAGCCAATATAATCGTTGGACTATATCTTTTTTCTGTATTCACTAATCCTATGTTCTTTTCTACTAATAGTCTCTCTATTGTATATACTTTTTCCATAGAATATATCTGTATTTCCTCTCATATCGTGGGTTGCGCTTTATTTAATATTACAAGCATTCACTAACAAGGACGCAACAGTAAGAATGTATGTTTATTCTGGGATATTGAGTCGTGTTTATTTTTTAAATTTGTTTTTATAAATAAAGTCAGTAGCAAAAGTCATTCAAGTACATTAGCACTGATTTCAAAATTAATTCTGTTAAGTTTGTATTAACAAAACATATGTAGAATTCCTGAGTTTTTGATTTTTTAAACTTTACTATCCTATCTAAAGGCCAACATGAAATCGAACTCCTATCTCACATTTCGACCCACCTACCATACCTATAGCACACCTCTTCACGAATAATCCCATAGCACACCCGTTGTACCATAAGTACCACTTTCCTCCATTAAACAACATACCCGACACACCGTAAGTACCTTTTTCCTCCATTAAACGTTTATCAACCCTCACCACCTGTAGACATAATTTTAGTTATGTTCTCAGGAGTGTAAGATATATGACGTCACTCGATATGTTTACCATATCCCTTACATACATGCCATCATAGATTACACTAACGTCTATGCAATATATTGTGACGGCAATTTAAAATAAAAAGATCCCCGGATGAGCAACCATTTAAAAGCGTATAGGAACTGGTGCATTTAAATATTGTTATTACCAAACGGGGAGTTTATTTTTCGCATGTGTTAAGACGGGGCAGTCTGGCACTTGATCCCTCGTAGAATAAGTCCTTGTTCAGAGTCCTTTCTCGGGCATATAGGAACTGGCATATTGTGTGGGGGTTAATTTAAGGCTAGACTGACCGCAACTGGCAAGGGGTTTCCAAACATCACGTTAAAACACGCACCCACCAGGCCACTAACTCTTCCTACCCCTAGAGCAATAGAAGATATGGACCTCTAGGTTTAGATATAATACTATTAATTATAGTGGTCAACAATTCGTTTCCCGTATAATATTTTTAAAGGAAAGAATAGGACAGTTTAGGCGAGAATATTATAAGACGAAAGAAACTGAAAACAAACATGAAACAAACAACTTGACATCAGACAACACAATGAACTAACTTCAACACATAAATATAAGTCTTTCTTCCTTTTTTTCCTTTTCTTTCGTCTTTCTTTAAAGAGAGAGAGAGAGAGAGAGAGAGAGAGAGAGAGAGAGAGAGAGAGAGAGAATATGCAATTGCAGTACTTAGCTTTTGACGGGTTCCTTCGGAGAGTATTTTCTCTTTTACGGGCTGGCGAATTTATTTATATAGCTCTTGCTTGAAGGTACAGGTTCTACTAGTCCAAGATTCTTTCCGTTTTTCCCCCAGTGATTTCGGCGGTAGTTTCAATCTATCTTATCACTTCAACTACTGTCCCGCAAATCCTGGTTTTGGTGCTTCGCCAGGAGTTTGGCACGAGATTCACCCCATCTGTTCACGGCGACATCTCTCTTCAAAACTGATATTCTTTACTCCTATTTCCGCTGACGGAAGAAGGTTCCACTTCTGCCTTAGGGTTCTGGCCAATCATTTCGCGTTTATCTTCTTCCTTCCCCTGTCAGGCAATTCATTAGTACTAATATCTCTTTCACCCGGTCACAGAGTGCAAACATCTGTTCGCTTTCATTCTGACCTGGGTTTGTTACTTCGGCCGCAGGGGATTGACCTACATTACTATTCCTCTTTTTAATGGTCATTCTTTGGCGGCCGACTAATTCAAACACGGAGGGGTAGGGGATATTCCTTATTTCTCTCTTTTCACAGTGGCAGACCACGTGACAATATCATTATCAATACATGGCTAATACAAATCTGTTGTAACCTAACACTGAACATATCTAATCATAGAAGTAGTATTACATTATACCCACTTAATATATTACAATATAATATAACTTGTCTCCACACCATGATATTCCCTCATCACCAATTATACTTACTTCCAGATCCAGCGTATATTTTTGTCTATCATACTTACACGTTTTATCAAAAATTAATTTTCTTAATAAAGCGATGATGATGATAATTTGTCCTTAAGTTAAAATCATCACTGCGCACACAACAACATAGCCAATGCAAACAATTATTGTAATAGCTAACTACTATATATTCTTCATATTCTTACTGTACCATACACGTGATACGGATATGTGAAATCTACATATAATGTTCATAACATATATAAATAGAACATAGGAATCTCAAAACACGAAAAACACTTACGACTTCTTAGTTCAGGTACGAAACTTTTTATTACCTTTGAGTTTAAAGGTTTTTCGACTTAAGGAAAGAGATACACATTCTTTGTATTATGGCTTTTTCATCTGCCCTCATCTCGTGCGGCGCCCGTAGCGCGCAAATTCTTCTCGCCTCTGCGAGCCCCAAAAATCAACCATCTTCTTCCGAGCCAGGAACTCAACTCAACTCAACTCAACTAACTGACTTTTTCAAATCTCCCAAAATCCTCCGGGCGCCTCCAGTGCGTGACGTCACCCGCACTCTGTAGCCCCGTTTCCAATCTGGGCTATTGTGACTTCTCTGAGTAACACGTCCGTTCCGCCCGCGTGCACGAACACCTGCGTTCATGTTGCACCTAAGTAACCCATGCATTGAGCCGAAAGGTTCTCAGCCTAACTAAACCCAAAGGCATAAAAGGAAATTCCTCGGCCATTATATTACACTACGTACATACGATCATGGATTACAATAGCATATTCGTAATATAACATTAACACAGCATCGGCTGTTATTACAGATTATTACTGCAATCCAACATAAAACGTATTCCAACATAATATTCTAATATTAGATAATACTTCATGATACAATACCTCCTCACCCATTCTTACATTTTAGGCCCACCATACATTTTTGCCTATTAAGTTTATTTTCTTCATAATACAAATAAATGAGGATAATTCGTTGCTTAACAATCGTCGCAACTCACATATGCGCACGCAATATAAAAGATTAAAAAAACACATTAACACGACACAGCAAATACAGACACTTACTTCAACATCTTAATACATTATATCCCTTGTTTACTCACAATCAAATAAATATACGTAAAATAACCTTTTATCATCGTAAACAACTAAGACAATTTATATTGGAATCAAAGACAAAACAACACAAAATACTAATATTGCATAAAACTTATATATCTTAACATTCTGACCAACCATACTTTTTCACCTTTTATGTTTACAAATCAAAATTTATTTTCTCCGGAATGCAATGATGATGATAATTGTTTCTTTAGTTAAGATCATCGCAAAACACACACACACACACAAACACACACATACAAGAATACATATTTTTTTCTTCGGTCATATCCTGTCTATTCAGTACCTTTGCTACATTTTCCTATAACCATATCAAGGGGAAAACTTTAATCCTGCAGCAAGACTCATGTATCATGACACACACGCACACACACATACACCTACATACACACACATACTCTCACACACAGACACTAACAATCTCTGATAGAGATTTTATCCACACATACACACACATAAAAAATGTCATACAAATCTCAACGTAAATATTCACCGGATCGTATTTTTCGATTTTTTCAATTTCTCAAATATCACTTCCCTGCCGGATGACTGTCGTAAGAAGGCGGCATGAAACCCTGGGTCGCTGATAACCATCCATACCATTAAATAGATATATATAAAAGCTAATATATATATATATATATATATATATATATATATATATATCGTCATCCACAGACAAACTGTTTCGTTCTATCAGAACTCTTCAGTGTGGCTAGACACGTAGGACGCTCGAAGCCTGGATCGAAACCCGTCCAACTTTCCGCTAAACTGTGTTTCAGACCACTCGGCCACCAAGCGGAACACGCTGGCTTAGGGAATTTTAAGGTATTTTTATTTTTAGAAACAGCAGCAGCAGCCTTTGAGTACATTTTTTTATACCCTATCGGCTACCAGAGTGCTCAATTCTTTCGAAGAGCTTTGCATTACGTTTGCGGCGGCCGGCAATTCCTTCGCCAGAGAGCTCAACCCCCATAGAGGAGTATATATATATATATAATTATTATCACCCATTAGAGTTTTTCACATTAGCGTAAGCTGATGGTCTTTCACTGAAGATAGAGTGACAGCAAATCTCCTCAAGTCTCCAGGACTCTTCTCAGTATTCTGGCCGTTTTCAATAATGCTGTTGTTTTGATGGTCTCCAATCGGTCGCCAACCTCCAAATCTTCCAGGCCCTTTAATAATCCTTAAGTAACCGTGTCAATAGCACCAATCACAATTGGAATAGATGTCTCCTTCATGTTCCAATTCTTTTTCAATTCTCTAGGAAGGTCGAGGTACTTATCTCTCTTTTCACACTCTTTCAGTTTTATTTTGTGGTCTGCCGGGACAGCAACGTCGACAATTTTGAAGATTTACTTTTTTTGTTGTTGATTATTATAAGGTCTGGTCTTCTGGCGTTTGAGTGACAGCAAGTCTCCTCGAGTCTCCAGGACTCGTCTCATGATTCTGGTCGTTCTTAGCAATGCTGTCGTTTGGATAGTCTCTACACGTCTGCCAATTTCCAAGTCTTCCAGGCCTTTTAATAATCCTTTAGTTATTGTGCCTAACGCACCAGTCACAATTGGCACAATCGTTACTTTCATGTTCCACAACTTTTTCAATTCTCTAGTAAGGTCGAGGTACTTATCTTTCTTTTTACTTTCCTTCAGATCTTTTCTGTGGTTCACCGGGACAGCAAAGTCTACAATTTTGCAGATTCTCTTTTTTCTTTGTTGAATATTATGAGGTCTAGTCTTCTGGTCGGGATTCGGTTATCCGTTTGTATGTTAAAGTCCAATAGGAGCTTATGCTTGTCATATTATTATTATTATTATTGTTGTTCTATCACCGATATTGAATACTCTTCAAATTATATCACATTTAGTCTGCCTCAAACCTAAGTGAGATAGTGACAGCCATACTGTTATGATACATATATATATATATTGATATTAAAAGCAATCTACTTGTCGTGATAAAAGTGACAAAATGTGACCAATTGATAGAGCAGAACGCAAATTAAAAGGAAAATCAAATGGTAAATTTCCTTCATTCTTATTTGCATTTATTTGTCTTTATCAGTACAGGATTCTAGTCTTATATTTTCGGTTGATCTTCGATTATATAAACAGTTATCTCGTTTTTCCGTTTTTCTTTGGTCAAATAATTCTTTGCCCAGTCTGTTGGGACTGTAGAATACACTGCCTGCTTCTCTGCAGCAGAGTAAAACTCCCTCACCCCCAACGAGGGCCCTAGATATGACACTAAACAATTTGATGGTGAGGTTCCAGAAATTCTGGATTTGTTGTGAGCGCGGAGTACTCCATTCATTGCCATCGCTCCCAGGTTCATTTTGGCACAGGGTTGTAGCAACTGATAAGGTGCTATCTATGGGTCAAATAGAACTAAACTGCGCACATATTCTAAGCCGAACAGCTTGAAATAGAACTGTTTTGACATTTAACTGTGTGTGGACAAAATCTATACTTACACTGAACTGAATTGTTTGAATTAAAACTACAATTGAAAATTCTATTCAAAATTATTCATTTGTTTGCACACAGGAAATGGCTTGAAGTATTGCTTTTTAATACAAATAATTCAATTTAACTTGAGTTTCAAGAGTAGTAAGATATTTAATATTTCTATTTGACCGAGCGACTAACAAATGCGTGGGCAGCTATCGATAGGCTATCGGTTATATGGAAGTCAAACCTTACCGATAAAATGAAACACAGTTTCTTTCAAGCAGCGGTCATGTCGATACTGCTATATGTATGCACTACATGGACGCTAACAAAACGACTGGAGAAAAAGCTTGATGGCAACTACACAAGAATTGTGCAAGCAATTTTGAACAAGTCCTAGAGGCAACACATGACAAAGCAGCAGCTGTACAGCCACCTTGCTCCCATCACGAAAACTATCAACGTTAGACGAACCAGACATGCAGGACACTGCTGAAGAAGCAGGGACGAGCTCATACGTGATGTTATCCTATGGACCCCCGCACATTGCCGAGCTAAAGCAGGGCGACCCGCTCGAACCTACATACGGCAGCTATGTGAGGATACGGGATATTGCTCTGAGGACCTGGCAGAATCGATGAACGATTGGGAGAAATGGCGAGAGAGCATCAGGGATATGGGTGCTGGTGGCACGAAAAGATGATGATGATGGTGATGATTATGGTCAGAGTGGACCTGGGATTAATGTCACGGAAGAAGAATTCCCCATTCACCAAATCTTCAGGACTGAAGCCTCACCATCATTTGGTTTGTTGTCATATTCATGAGATGTGTTGGGAGTTGCTGTTGTGTATTGACTTCCGACCCGGCCAAACATGCCATTCCAAAGACAGTGGAAGTGTAAATTCCTTTGGCGTGGGAGAGCTTAGCTGACAGGCTTAAAATCCCACGGTACAGTCACAAACTGATTCACCGTGAGAGAGTGACCTGTGAACTCCATGACAGTTATTTCCGTTCGATGACGATGAAATATGCCATTCCAAAGACGGCGGAAGTGCATATTCCGATGGCCAGTTATGGGGATATACTGAGTGGTCGTTGAACTATTATATAACTTTGTGCACAGGAAATTCAAGGAGTTTTGGAGACAAGATGTGTTTGAGAAAGCCAGCACCCAGCAGAGGGAGCCCTCGGGCCCCCGATTAAGGAGTTTGGAGATCAGAGAGATGGAGAAATGATGCAGTAGAGAAAACCAGCACCTAGAGAGGCTGGGCACCCAGGCCCCCGGTTGAGCAGCCCAGGAGAACGGGAAAGAAACGCTAATGGCCATAAGAGTTGGGGTCAATATGTTGCAGTCCTGTCGGACTCCAACTCCCTCTCACACACAACCCTTTCAAATAAAGTGAGAGGTATATTTTTCTAAAAGACTATGTCGCTCGTCGTTATTGTGTCGTCGTTATGATTTCGCATGCATGCATCTGCAGATGTACATGTGTTTGTATAGCTGGTCATGTTCACGGCTATACAACATAGCGACCTTACCTCTTTACTGATCAACAATCGGAGTATTCTACAGCCTAGTCCAACACGGATTGTTCACGTAGGAGTTACATTAGAAGGTATTGAGTCACAACTATTAAATCAAAATAAAATGATTACAATGTATATCCACGATTTACCATATTCTTTTTTTTTTTCATTTTTCTTACTTTCTTTTTTTTTTTTGCAACGTATTTTCATTCATTTCTCTTTCATTATGAACAATGTATTCTTTTCAGTTAGGACTTTTCCTTCATTTCACCGTTTTTTTATTCATTTTCATTTTTTTAATTAAATCATTTATCGAAATGTTTTAAGTTTGTTTTTTTTTTTACGTTATGTTTTATCTGTTTCAGTTTTAGAGTCGTTTCTTTGTACAATGACCTCTCAACCTTCGTGGGTTACTTAATGCTAAAGTCATCATTGTAGAAGGACATAAGTGGTTACTATTAAACCCATAGGTGATGAGTAGATAAGACAGTTCACCTCTTCCTTAAGAGAATTAGTCTGAAAGTGAACGTTTTAGACTTGTCTAATTCAGTGTTGTAGTCACGATGCTACCAACCAGGGCTCTTTCCATCTTTTAGTATTACTTTTTTCTGCGTCTTTCTTTCTTTCTTTCTCTCTTTCTTTCTTTTTTTTTTCTTTCTTTTACTTTTTCCTTTTTATTCCGACATTTTCTTACAGTTTTCTTTGCAGATACTTTCTTTCTTTCTTCTTTCTATTCTCTTTCAGTTGAATCTTTTGATATGATTCACTTCTTTCATTTAATTTTGATGCTTTCTTTCTTTCTTTCTTTCTTTCTTTCTTTCTTTCTATTCCTCCCTTCTTTTACAGTTTCCTTTGCATATTCTTTCTTTCTTTCTTTCTTTCTGTTTTCTTTCTTTCTTTTTTCTTTCTTTTTTTCACTTTTTCCTTTTTATGCCTCACTTCTTTTACAGTTTCCTTTGCATATTATTTCTTTATTTCTTTCCTTCTTTCCCTTTTTCCTTTTTATTCCCCCTTTCTTTTACACTTTCCTTTGTATATTCTTTCTTTCTTTCTTTCTTTCACTTTTTCCTTTTTATTCCTCCCTTCTTTTACAATTTCCTTTGCATATTCTTTCCTTCTTTTACTTGGTTTATTTTTTAACGGGTTTTCCTTTTTTTATTCCATATAATATATTTTCTTTTTTTCTCTCTCTCTTTCTTTCTTGTATTTATTCATTCATTGATTTATTTATATTATTCCTCTTTTCTATAATCAATTTCTGAAAAAGGTAAACGTTTCGCACTCCAATAGTTATGAATAGTAGAATATCAATTATTTTCCTCACTACATTGAATACATCGACGTCATTTTTGCTGGTATTGTTTTGATTTATTTGTTATTATTCATTTTATTTATTGAATATTATGTGTTTATATATAATACATATTACATAATCATATATTATATTCTATGAGTTTTATTATATTCTTATTCATTTGATATCATTTATTTTTACTGATATTATTTCTATTTTCCTCTTCGTCATCTTCATCAACATATTTTAGAATAAACTTCTTCTTCTTCTTCTTCTTCTTCTTTTTCTTCTTCTTCTTCTTCTTCTTCTTCTTCTTCTTCTTCTTCTTCTTCTTCTTCTCTAATGCTCCAGTTATATCTTCCTTTGTCATACATATAATTGTTGTTGAAACCGCATGTTTTTTTCGTCTCTGATTTCTTCTTCTTCTTCTTCTTCTTCTTCTTCTTCTTCTTCTTCTTCTTCTTCTTCTTCTTCTTCTCCTCCTCTAATGCTCCAGTTATATCTTCCTTTGTCATACATATAATTGTTGTTGAAACCGCATGTTTTTTTTCGTCTCTGATTGGAGGAATAAGTAAGTTAGTAAGCTGAATAAAGGGGGTAAATATTTCGCTCCAAGAACTTTTGCTTGCAACAATGAAAAATCGGGAAGGACACAAGTGAGAAGGCGAGTGAAATAATCGGTGGGACCCCTGAACAACGAAGACATCTTCAAGACATGTGCATTTTTTTCTTTTTTTCCTTCTTTCTGTTTAAAAAAAATCAGCTTTTTGGGCAAGTTCCATTGATAATGAAAATAGATTTTTAATGGATCGATGTGTGTGGGAAAATGCATGTGTAAATATATAAGGTTTTATCATTAATGGGTACCTTTAAACCGAAATTATCTGCATCATAATATGATAAGATATCTATCTATCTATCTGTCTATCTCAAGCAATTCCTCTATCTATCTATCTATCTATCTATCTATCTATCTAACAAAATCTTACTGAGAGTAACTAAATCTTTCTCTGTATCTCCATCATGTATGTATGTATGTATGTATCTATCAATCTGTCTATCTCAAGCAATTCCTCTATCTATCTATCTATCTATCTATCTATCTATCTATCTATCTAACAAAATCTTACTGAGAGTAACTAAATCTTTCTCTGTATCTCCATCATGTATGTATGTATGTATGTATGTATCTATCTATCTGTCTATCTCAAGCAATTCCTCTATCTATCTATCTATCTATCTATCTATCTATCTATCTAACAAAATCTTACTGAGAGTAACTAAATCTTTCTCTGTATCTCCATCATGTATGTACGTATGTATGTATCTATCTATCTATCTGTCTATCTCAAGCAATTCCTCTATCTATCTATCTATCTATCTATCTAACAAAATCTTACTGAGAGTAACTAAATCTTTCTCTGTATCTCCATCATGTATGTATGTATGTATGTATCTATCTATCTATCTAAATTTTACTGTGAGTAGCTTAATCTTAATATGTATCTGCATCATTTGATATCTATTTATCTATTAATGTATTTTCGTCAGTTCATAAATACCTATTTAATACCTGACAAAATCATTTAGATGACATAAGGCAACAATAGACTTGAAGCAATAAAGTGCAACATTTACGTCTTATAATTTCATTAGAAGCGATGTGGGTTTCTCATAAGTGAGTGGCTTCAAACAAAAAAAAATTCTGCTTTCTAACATGAGAAAAATATTTATCCAAGTCTCTTTGTCCTTATCTATCTATCTATCTATCTACCAATGACTTGTCACCTCAATCTTCAGACAGAGTCAACTCGAATTGTCGCTCGACAGAGGAGTAAGAAACTCACAACGAGTGTCCTGGATATGACAATAAACCCACAGATGGTGAGGCACCAGTTTTGGAACATTGGAGAATAGAGAGTGTCTTTTCATTGCCATTACTCCCAGATCTACTTTGTCCCTGTTCGAGTTCCATCTATTGTCCAAATAGAAGTATTTAATAATTTTGTTGACTTGAAACTGTATAAATGTGTGCAAACAAATGATTGTTACATTGAATTATTTGTATAATATATCAATATTTGGAACTATTTAACAGTGCACAAACTAATAAATAAAGTTGAATATAATCGCTAGGTTTTAAAAGCAATATTGGAAACCATTTACCTGCGTGCAAATAAAACTATTAGCGTTAGATAGTGATTCTTGAAATCATTCAATTCTATACAAATAATTTTGTAACACAGCGATACTGGAAAACCATTCAACTGTGTATAAAGAAATGAACTTTCTCTTGTTCCAAAATTATTCCTAATTAACTATTTGTTAATAAATCCCACACACGCACACACATACACACACACATATACACACACACATACACACACATACACACATATGCACACACAAACATACACACATACACACAAACACACATTGTTTGCCCAGTCGGCCGGGTCTGTAGAATACACCGACTGCACCACTGCAGAGGGGTAAGACGCCGCCAACGAGTGTCCTGATATGACACTAAACAGTCTGATGGTAAGGTCCCTTCATTGCCATTGCTCCCAGGTCCATTCTGACCCAGCGTGGTAGCACCTGATTGAGCCCTATCAATGGGTTAAATAGAACTAAAGGCATACTTATGCTAAACTGAAAATCTTGAAATAGAAATGTTTTTTGACAATTGAACTGTGCTTACATTTGAACTGCGTGCTTGTGCTAAACTGATTTATTTCAAATAGAACTGTTTTTTGACATTGAAACTGTATTTACACTAAACTGAATTGTTTTACATAGAACTATTCTGACATGTAACTGCGTGTAACAAAATCTGTACTTTTACTAAACTGAATTAGCTGAAGTAGAATTGCTTGAATATATATATATATATATATATATATATATATATATATATATATATATATATATATATATATATAGTATTAGGCATAAAAAGTTGCCACCAAGGGCATTATGAAATCATTCAGACCTCGCAATGCAATGTGGTAGAACTTAAAATGAATTCCATGATTTAATTCTAATATTCACGTAGGAAAATCTGCGCCTTGGAAAAATCATTTTAAGTTCATGATATTATCTGATAATATTTATACACTATGTGCATGCATGCCTAAAATTGATTTGTTTTGAACAAAAATAGAAATATGTAAATCATGACTTTTAATACTTCAAATATGATCTCTTTCTTTAAATAGTTTATAATAACAAAAGACTAGACAAGCAATTCTTCCAGTAATAAATACATATCAGACATAAGAATGCCAGCAAATAACACTTACCCTAAAAGTTAAAAAGCTGACATCATGTCTGTGAGTTTGAGCTCTGAATAAGCCTCTGCTATCCTAGTTTTCTAGGTAATTAGTATAATCTTTTTAACTACACTGAACTATAAAGATTTTTGACGATTTCACCTAATGTAACATAACCATACATGAATAGGGGAAACGTACATAAAACGTTCATAACATATATACATAGAACATAGGAAACACGAAAAACACGTAACGACTTCTTAGTTTCGGTACGAAACCTTTTATTACATTTGAGTTAAAGGTTTCCACATAACGAAGAGAGATGCACAATCTTTCTAGGATGACTTTTCCATCTACCCCCCCCCCAGTCACGTGTTGCGCCTGTAGCACACAAATTCGTCTGGTCTCTGCGAGCCCCCGAAAGTCAACCCTTCCCTGTTCAGAGTCTAGTTCTCAACTACTGAATTTTTTAAATCTCCCCAAATCCTCCGCGCACGCTACCGGTGCATGGCGTCATTCACATCCCTGGTCATATCCTCTCTCAGGGGTTTTTATTTTGACATCTGTGAACGACACATCCTACCCGCGCGCGCGTCAACATCTGTGCTCAAGTTTGCACCTAACTAACCCATGCACTGAGCCGAAAGGTTCTCAGCCTAACTAAACCCAAAGGCAAGATATATACCTCGGCCATTCGTGCGGAGGGGTTGGTAAATATTCTTACACACTGACACACACTTACATACAAACGTATACATAGAAGTATATTGTAATTCAAGAGGCTATCCATAGTAATGTGGCAAACCTGTTCGACTATAATATCGTTGCTAGTGAGTCCGAACTCCAGTCACGCCATTACACGGATTTTCAAAAGCATAAAAACTCCCTTATGCCCTAGTCATGGCTCTGATTATACCAGTAGTCTTCTTCTTCAAGGGCAGATTTGGCATTATATAATCCGTGGCGGTCGATATGCCATTAAAAAAAGAGACGGAAATCGAAGTCCGATCGTAAGCGTTAACGGAAATAATGTGTCCTTTCCCCTAAAAGGCAATCCAAATAAATTCACTTATGCTGGTCCAGTATCGTGCAAAGAAAAGCATAATCTTCAGTCAGAAAATTGTGCATGCAGCTACATGGAACTGAAGGTTCAATGCCAGAAACAGAAAGAACTTTAGATAATTTCTTTTTACTCCATTATATATATATATATATATATATATATATATATATATATATATATATGGGGTAAAAAGAAGTATATATGCAAAATCAGATTATGGATTTGTGAATGTGTGATGTCTACTAGCATATGTATTTATGCCACTGTATTCTGAGCATTGAAAAAAGATTGTTATTATGTTGAACTATAAACATTTGCTGTGTGAAATCAATGTTTTTTTTATTTTTTTCATCATTGGGTTATAAACCCATTGATGCACATATATTATAATGTTGTTTGATGCTGTATCAAAATTTAAACACAGTGAATTGATGACTATTTTGTTTTTTGCAAGAAGCGCAATGTATCTAAGTGCAGATAAACTCATGATTCAAAAACTGATTCTAACCTCTGGCAGACTCGCAACTTTCTCATTTTTCGTTGTCCTTTGATATTTTTGGTATCAATGATTTTTCTCTCTATCATTTTTCAAAACATCAACGAAACCTCTTTTGAATTCATAGTATATTGTCCAAATATCCATAAAAAAAAAAAAAAAGTTTGACACAGCACAAAAATAAAAGGAAGATGAATTGAATAGGAGCAGGAATAAGCATATATTGATACCATTATATTTATCAATGCCATTATAATATATATCAATATGATTATAATATGTATCAATACGATTATAATATGTATCAATAGCATTATAATAAATATCAATACCATTATAATGTATATCAATACCATTATAATATATATCAATACCATCATAATATGTAACAATATCATTATGATATGAATCAATACCATTATAATATATATCAATACAATTATAATATGTATCAATACCATTATAATACATATCAATACAATTATAATATGTATCAATACCATTATAATATGTATCAATACCATTTTAATATGTATCAATACGATTATAATATATATCAATACCATTATTATATATATCAATCATCATCATCATGTCGCGCCGCCAGCACGGATATCCCTGACCCTCTCTTGCCATTTCTCCCTATCATTCATCGCCTTCGGCAGGTCTTCAGGGTTACATCCTGTGTCCTCACATAGCTACTGTATGTAAGTTCGTGCTGGTCGTCCTGCTTTTGCACATCCATATGTGGGGGTCCACAGGAGTACATCGCTTATGAGCTCGTCCTTGCTTCTCCAGCAGTGTCGAGCGTGTCAAACTTGTATAGTTTTCGTGATGGGGGGCAAGTGTCCGTATAGTTGGTGTCTCGTGGGGTGTTGTCGCCAGGACTTGTTCAATACTGCTCTCAACATTCTTGTGTAATTTCCGTCTAGTTTCCTCTCTAGCCGCTTAGTTAGCGTCCATGTGGTGCATCCATATAGCAGTATCGACACAACCGCTGCCTGTAAGAAACTGCGTTTCATTTTATCGGTTAGGTCCGACTTCCATATGATCGAGTACAATAATAATATGTATCAAAACCATTGTAAACCTCAACATAGTAACCATAACATTACCTCTTTGGCCAATCAACTCTAGTGTATTGACTTCCTTACTTCTCCCACACCTCTGATCATCCCTCACAGACTCCCAGCCTTTCTTTAATCTCTTCTCTCACTGAAAAACTGATGCTCTATTCATGGAAAATGGTCCAAAAGCAGTCTGATTCATTCCATACGTTTATGGGGCACTTTTTCCAAGTTTAAAACATAATTCTATTGCATATCGTTCTTCTAAAGTGTCAGATTGCATTTTTGAAATTCACCAGCTGTGACAATAAGGCTTTATTAGGATGTATTCCAATTCCTGCTGGAGCTGTTCCTACGAACCTGGAATCATAAATATAGATAAGTCATCTCATACGATGTATAGCAATAACATAGTGTTTTGTCAAGAGTCTGCGCCAATTTTAAATGCCTGTACAAAAAATGTCTGGAAGCGTATTGAAGGCACCACACACACACACACACACACACACATATATATATATACATGTAATCGGGAAAAAACTGAAACAACAGATACAGACTTCACAACACATCAAATAGGAATGGACAACATCTAACAGAATTCACGATGGAAAATAGATAAACATGCCTCAATACAAACTATCAAAAAAGGAAGGGAAGATTATGGACCTACACATACACGAACAATTGTAAAGCACAGATAGACTACGTCTTAATAAACAAGAAATGGAAAAACAGCGCGATGAATTGTTAGGCATACTCTTTTTTCGAGGGTGTATCCTCCGGTCACTGAATAGTCGCGGCAAAGATTAGACTAAAAAACACCACACGAACAGCGACCACCAAACACTATGACTGTGTCCGTCTTAACAACAGATATATTAGAGATAAATACGTATTAGAATTAAGAAACAGATTCGATACATTACGAGAGAAGACTGAAAAAGGTACCCAAAATTACGAATATGAGAATTTCGTCAACGTGCACCTAGAGGCGGCAGAGAAGTGTATTCCAACAAAACCAAGAACTACACATAGAGTTCCATGGGAAGCGTTAAGTATTAGAGAAAAACGTGCCCACGTGAAAACTATCTTCAAAAGCTATAGTAAGAACAAAAGAAAAACAAATGCCATAAAACTAAAAAAAAGCACAAGATCAATTAACTGGCATATATCTGAAAGAACATACAGAATACGTACAAAATTAGATAGATCAGATTAGAGACTCAGTGGAAGATAGGCAATCTAGGATTGCCTGGCCAACAATAAACGAAGTGAGTAGAAGGAAGAGCACAACCAAAAAAAAATTAAAAGCTGTAAACCAACAAGAAACAATAAAACTGTGGAAACAGCATTTCGAAAATCTACTAGGAAACCCACCGGACGTTATGCATGAACCAGAATTAATAGGACATCAAATTAATTGGACATTAAACTAGGACCGTTGACGCAAGAAGAACTCGACTCTGTTTTTAAAAAACTTTAAAATAGGGCTTGACGAGATTCCACCGGAAGTATGGAAGACCAGACAATTTGACGACATACTGCTCCGACACTGTAACGCTGTCAATAATCAAAATCTGATAGACAGATGGATGAAGGGATGCATCCTCCCCTTTCCTAAAAATGGGGACCTCGGATTAGCCAAAAACTACCGAGGCATAACACTTACATCCATAGCAGCCAAAATCTACAATGCCCAACTACGAAACCTCATAGAACCCAAAATCGACAACATACTTAGGAAAAGCCAAAATGGCTTCAGAAGAAATAGATCCACGACCTTACAAATATTGACCATCCGTAGAATCCTTGAAGGCGTAGGGGCAAAAAACCTACTGGTGACATTACTATTTGTCGACTTTACCAAGGCCTTCGATTCAGTACACAGAGGGAAGATGAAACAAATCCTACTAGCATACGGCCTACCAAAAAAACCCAAAAAAAACCGTAGTAGAAATAATGATTCTCTATAGAAACACCAAAGTGAAAGTACGTTCACCAGATGGAGACACAGAATACTACGACATTGTAGCAGGAGTTCTACAAAGGGACACGCTAGCCCCATACCTCATTATCATCTGTCTAGACTACGTGTTTAGAACGTCGATCGATAAAATCAGAGAGAACGGTTTCGAGCTGACAAAGAAAAGAAGCAGAAATTACCCCAGAAAAACAATTACCGACACCGACAACGCCGATGACGTAGCGCTACTAGCAAATACACTCAAACAAGCCGAAACACTACTGCATAGTTTGGAACGAGCTGCCGCAGGCATTGGTCTCCAGGGCAAACTGAATATATGTTCTTTAATCAAGCAGGCGATATTTCCACAGTAGACGGAACCTCTCTGAAACTGGTTGACAATTTCACCTACCTAGGAAACAGTGTCTCATCAACCAAAAAAGACATCGACACGCGGAAAGCGAAGACATGGACTGCTATCAATAAGCTATCGAGATTTTTATGTCCCCCATCCCATCTGTGGACATCCCAATTTAAGGCGTGATCATCAACTATTCGAATTGGTATGAAAATTCTGGTTGCCATCCACCCGACCCACTTCAAAATAATCTCTGCCTGCTGCAAAGGAATTTTTTTCTTTTTTTATATATCATAATGTCATAAATCAATCTTTTCTGGGAGAAGAAAAGAATAAATGACAATGCTTCATGTAAGTTTAAATACTACTAGTGTAAAAATATAACTAAAATTAATATGAAATAAATATCATTAAAAAGTAGATACCATATATACTCGTGTCTCAGGCAACTTTATATGACCTAGATTTTTTTCTAATACCCGGGAAGCAGTGTCTCATCAACCGAAAAGGACATCGACACGCGGCTAACGAAGGCATGGATAGCTATCAATAGGCTATCGATCAATATGGAAATCAGACCTGACCGATAAAATGAAACGCAGTTTCTTCCAAACGGCGGTCGTATCGATACTGCTGTATGGATGCACTACTTGGACGCTAAATAAACGGCTGGAGAATAAGGTAGACAGCAATTACACAAGAACGTTGCGAGCAATATTGAACAAGTCCTGGCAGCAACACCCCACAAGGAACCAACAATACGGCCACCTGCCTCCCATCGCTATCCAAGTTAGACGGACCAGACATGCAGAACACTGCTGGAGAAGCAAAGACCAGCTCATAAGGGATGTACTCCTACGGACCCCTACATAAGGCCGGGAAAAAGCAGGACGACCAGCTCTAACATACATTCAGCAGCTACGTGAGAATATGGGATGTCGCCCGGAAGACACGCTAGAGGCGATGAACGGTAGGGAGAAGTGGCGCGAGAGGGTCAGGGATATCCGTGCTAGCGGCACGACATGATGATGATGATGATTAGGGGGTCACACCATGCACGATATATACTATAAATGTAAGTTGGCCGACTGTACTCGAGGGTGACTCGAAGGCTCACTTTTCTATTGGTGCAGGAGGGCGCTATTCCGTTCCTTGGATTTTCCACTTACCCTTGATCCATAACTTATAAGACTGAATGTTAAGCAAGGAGGCATCAAGTACCATTTTTTAAGTCTTTGGTATGACTCGACTTGGGATTAAACCCCGCTCTCTAGGACCATTAGCCGTAACCAACTATTTACACACACAAAGTTTGTATGATAATATATATTAAAATATATAACATATAATATGAAAGAAAGGGAAGAAAAAGGAAATGATAATCATTAGAGAGAAAAAGGAAGTAAATATAAAAAAAAACTGCTAATTTTAATGACTTTGGAGATAAGTTTTTGCAAGAAGATATTGAGATATTAGTTCGATTATGTATGTTCAAATTGTTGATCTGACAACAAGGCCAGGAGAGGTCTTATTTGGTTTAAAAGGCTACATATTACTGCCTCTTTCTCAAGTTTTGATAAACCAAACCATCAAGAAGGAAAACTCAGGATTCAAGAAAGCATTACTCCTCATAAAATGACATTGACCAAGATCATCCTCATGGCAAAGGGTGTTACCCTTAGATCAACGCTGATCTGGAGTATTAGTAACAATTAATCTCGCTTTTATGAATCACATAATAAAGAAAAAATATGAAAAGAGTAGGATATTACTTTCAGAGCAAGAGATCAGAAAAATCAGGATTAAATACTTCACTGGGTGTTTATTTTTGTTTTTGTTTTATGGCAAATCAACCTCTCCGGATCATTCAATGCCAAACACAGTTTATATATATATATATATATATATATAATTTGAAAACAAATACAATAATTTCGAGCATTTAGTGCCTGTTCTATCAGAGCTGGAAGCAGTTTATTTTTTTTAGTTACTCTATTATTTAAGGAGCAGGTACATCTTTGAATAGCAGGGGGAGGTTTGTTGCCTGGAAAATTTCTTGCGAATTTTCTCATAATTATTGCAGTCAACCAATATATGATTGACTGTGAGTAGTTAATTGCAGCAGGTACACTGATGTGTAGTTTCCCCTTTGTGCAAATAGGCATGTGTTAGGTATGTGTGTCCGATTCTGATTCTGCAAAATATTATATTTTGTCTTCGGTTAGGTAATGGTTCTCCGCCGGGGTTCAATCCCACGTAGAGTTATACCAACGACTCAAAAATGGTACTTGATGCCGCCTTGATTAACTGTCAGCATTATAATGTACGGATCAAGGGTAAAGTCGAGCTTTCCAGGGAAAGGAGTAAAGCCCTCCCCTACACATTGGTGTAGTAGCTATCGAAAAGGGAGCCTTTGGGTCACCCTCGACTAAGGTTGCTAACTTTATTTTTCTTCTTTATTAAAAAATAATGAGTTCAAAACTAATTTAAAACTATCAAAATGATAACAGGAATTTGTATTTATGGTAGACATTTCTTCAATAGTTCTCTTCAAACTAGAAATTTAATGTCAAATCAGATTTTAAGTCTGCAAATCAATTGGCTGTCTTTAGCCAAGTCGGTTTGGGCTGTAACATACACCGACGCCATCTTTGCTGAGTGGGTAAGATCACCCATTAATGAGTGGGTAAGATCACCCATTAATGAATGTCAAATCATCTGATGCTGAAGCCCCAGTATGTAATATTACGGACGGGCGCTGTCGTGAATCAGTGAAGGTGTCACGAGACTAGCGCGTGCGGGCAGAATGACCTGCAAAGTTAGACGTGATTTTGAAATAATCACAAATGTATTATCCCGTGTTTCACTAGTGACATCGAACATTCGAGGGTCTTCGATTTGTTCCGTAAAATCTCTATATAAGAAAACAAGTAAGAAGATTTTGGAGAGTTGAAGGCAGTTGTCAAAACGGGTGTGTTAAAGGTTCCGGAGGCCCCGACCCGTCCTACCCCAGTCTACTATGACCTATCTGCTATGACAGGCGTGTGTCAAACAGTCAACTCTCACCCACACCCCGTCACCACCGAGAGGAAAGGAGAAGGATGCAACTAAAATGAACTTTTCGAGTTCCAGCGATCATAGCTGAATAGTAAACGACTGCTATATTTTCTTCCCTTACCTTCGAGTTTGAGTATTTCTTTTTCTTCAGACTTCTTTCTTTACAGCACAAAACGTTGGTCCTATGGTACAAGTAATGCTGGAGAATCGGAAAATGCGGGTGGCCCTTGATCTCAGGTACACCCTGGCCCAGAGTGGGAACAACTAATTGGGTCCTATCGATTGGTCAGACAGAACTGTTTGACATTTAAACTGAATGTACACAAATGACTTATGACTTTGATTATTTAACGGTGTATCTACAAAATGGGTTTACAATTTTTTTCCCTACTGTACATGAATAAACCAGATTTGGCATTAAATAACCAAAATGCTGGATGTGCCATGAAACCAAACCAAAATAAAAACCAATTTGCTTATTATTTAATAGATTTTTCCCTCATCTGGTGAGTTTTTTTTTTGTTTAATTGCATACCAATTTTGGTGCATTGATTAGTTCTGAAGCCATCCTTTTAGAAGAACAGTTGGGAAACTATTTAACGGGGATAAAGGGGGTTCTATAACTTTTCCCAAAAATCTTAATCTGAAACTGAACATAGTAACATGACTGGAGTTTTAACTTGCCTCCTTTGAAGCAGCAGCCCAGCTCTTTAGCAGATGATTGCGCCCATCTAATCGGATCAACATCACCAATAGGGTAAAAATTAAGATTAGATTACATGATTTCAGAAATAATTGTAAAAACATTATTTAAGAGGGCATTTTCGGGAAATATTAGATTAATTTCTCTAATAAATTGGATCTGTTTATAGATAGATAGATAGATAGATAGATAGATAGATAGATAGATATGGGGTCTGTATAATTTGATTTTTTTTAAAGGTTCGTGTAAGGAAACGAGGAAAGGCCCAAGAAAGCATATCAACCACACAACCAACCAACCACCCGAAATAATAACAATAGCACAATAGCAAGACCACCATCACCACCACCACCACCAACAACAACAACAACGAGAGTAATAATAATAATAATAATAAAGAAACAAAATTTCTCCTAATAGCAGCACAAGACAGCGCCAGAAGAACCAATAATATCAAAGCGAGAATAGATAAGACTCAACAAAATAGCAAATGCTGGCTATGTGGTGACAGAAATGAAACCATCAATCATATAATAAGCGAATGCAACAAATTAGCACAGCGGGAGTATACTTGTTCTAGAAAGCTGGCTTTGGCATTAAGTAAACAACATAGGTTGATATGCCTTTAAAACAAAGAAACCAAACTATACTATGTAGCAACTGAAAAACAAACAAACAAAACAGTTTTATATATCTGGTTGTTTTTTTACGGTGTATCAGCTATTTTGGGTTATTTAACTCCGAATTAAGTCATTTTTATAAAAGTTTCAAACAATTCCTTGTTGAATAAGAAAAGCTTTTTTTGTTTACACTCAGTTAAATATGAAAACACTCCGATTAAAAAAAATCAGTTTGCCATAATTACACAGTTTCTTTCTTTTTGACCCATAAATAGGACCCTATCATGAGCTATCACTCCGGGCACAGAGTGGACCTGCGAGCGATGACAATATAAAGGATACTCCCCATCACCCAAAGCTCCAACAATACTCGAAATCCACTATCAGATTTACATTATCATATCCAGAGCACACGTTGGAGGAGTCTTACTCCTCGGCAGAGACTCAGTCGGTGTATTCTGCCGACCCAGACGATTGGGCCATTTATATATCTAGTTGAACAAAATTGTTTGTTTAAAAGTGTCAAATAAATATTTGTAACTTTTTCAAAGCAGATACTCATTCAAAATGTTCAAAATTAAAAGGAGTAAAATGTAAAACTGAGAGAAATAGAAGATGAAAGAAAGGGAAAAATACGTGATTCACAACAAGAAAGTATTTGTTTATTTGAAAGATGGCTGTCTGCATTTAGTGTATTCCAATAAAACGAGGTTACCGGTCGCCGGTCGCCATAGTGATTGAAGCAATTTCAAGGTTACCCTACTGGTTAATTTAGAGCCACTGTTGTAAACATGATGCCTATGATGAATGCGAAAGCAATGCTTAATTATAACGAAAAAGAAATAATCAAATTATTGACACTGGCAAAATAAATGCAACAATTTAGATCAATATTTCAACGGCTTTTCGACTACCGTATTTAATCTTGTATCATGCGACTTTCTGAGACTTGGTTTGGTTAGATTTCATTGGTTTATGTTTTATAGCATATCAACCTTTGTGTATTATTTTATTCAAAACCCTGTTTATATATATATATATATATATATATATATATATATATATACCAACCCCTCCGCTCGGGCAGGATATGACACAAGGTCAATTTTATGCGGAGTTTAACAGGTTTGAATTCAGAGTGTTCCTTCTCCTAGACTAGTTGCCTCACCAAGGCTGAAGAACCTAGTCTGCCCTACTATTTTACCTGTAGCTGGAAGGATAATAATTGTATTCATACTTTTCCCAAGGGTATTAGTGCAATGTGAAATGCAATCAGTGTCGTGTCGTCCAGGATTTGAACTCGTGTCGCCGTGTCCATTTCCGACGACGATAACCATTACATTATATATATATATATATATATATATATATATATATATATATATATATATATATATATGTGTGTGTGTGTGTGTGTGTGTGTGTGGTTTTTATCTGAATAGTTTGTAGGTGACTTTAGTTTTAACCGAGCTAGGCCTCTATTGTTTGCACACAGTTAAATGTTTTCTACTTTTCTATCTAACACAAATAATCCTATTTAACAATAACCATTCTTTTATACATAGTTCAATGGCTTCAAGTCTTCCTAATCTACATAAGTATTTCTGCTTATTAAATATCTGATCAGATTTCACAATAATTGTGTGATTAGACACTGTTAATAATAATGGTTTCTTTGAACAATTCTATTTCACCTAGAGATTGGACCCTTGCAGGTACTACCTCAGCGAGCCTGAATGGACCGGACAGTTACGATAAAGAAAGGGCATTTCACATCACCAGACTCGCTGACTTGATCCTCATAATCAGACACAGTTCAATGTCATATCGAGTCTTAACCTTTTGACGAATATTTGGTTTGGTTTGGTTTGGTTTGTTGGATTTTATGCCATATCAATCTTTGTAGGTTATTTAACGCCAAATCCATTTTTATGTAAATAATCTGTCCTATTTAAAACAATTCAGTTTAGCATAAGTACACAGTTTAATTGTCAAAAATATTTCCATTTCAAACTATTCAAGCAGTTATATGTAACGATTCAGTTAAGTGTAAATACAGTTTTAATGTCGAAAAACAATTCTATTTGAAATAATTCAGTTAAGCATAAGCACGCAGTTTAAATTTAAGTACGGTTTAATTGTCAAAAACATTTCTATTTCAAGCAATTCAGTTTACTTAAACAATTCAATTTCGCATAAGTATGCTGTTAGTTCTATTTAACCCATAGATAGGGCCTTATCAGGTGTTACCACTCCGGGCCAGAGTGGACCTGGAGGCAATGGCACTGAAGGGGTACTACGCATTCCCCAAAGCTTCAGCACTGTTGGAACCTCATCATCAGATTGTTTGGTGTCATATCCAGGACACTCAGTAGGGGGCGGTCTTACCCCTCTGCACAGGTGCAGTCAGTGTATTCTACAGCCCCAGCCGACTGGGCAACGAATATTTGGTACCCCTTTAAACACAAGATACAAATATTAAAGAAGTAAATCGTCGGCCAAGGTAAGGTCCTTGGCCAAATAATTAGCCTACACCTTCCACCTATAACCTTTTAGTGAATAGAGGAGTCTTCTTTAAAATAGAGATAACTTTATTAAGGAGTTTTGTTTTACTTATCTTATTATTATGTTTCTTTCGATGACTTATGAACTCTTGTTTTTTATTTCATGTTAAAGCTATCATTTAGGACAAAGGTGGCAGTATTTAACCCATAGCTGGTGGTTAAGAGAATTCAATTTGAAAGTTAACGTGATTGCGCGATTAGTGTTCGAACTTCTTGACTCCTATGACGCAGTCCAGCACGTTTGAAACGGTGACTCCCTCTTTCCATTCAAGGATAGTTTATTTTATTCTATTATTATCTAAATATAAGATTATTAGTAGTTCCCAAAGGTTAATGGCAGTAACTTACCCACCATGATGGTCGTTAGCCAGAACTGAAAGAAAAGAAAATCTTGTCGGCTTTTTTTGTAATATTTTCGTTAAAATCACTGAAAACCTTACGGGAAACCAATGAAGCTGAAGCGAAAATCTGTTATACTAGCATATTTGAGCCTTAGTCTTTCCTATCTATAATAGAACTTGCTGGATACACGAGATAAATGATGAAGTGATCGTTTGTTGTGTAGGGTGATATGCATGATACGTAGATTCATGAGTATGTACGGTATTTGCTGTAATGCAGCGGTTTGCAATCTAGTGTTGTAAATATTTTTTTAGTGAGTTCAGTTCTTGCCCATCACCTGTTAGCAACATCTCAGCACTCTATATTACAACATTCTGAATCCTGTCTTTTCTCACAATATTTTACGAATATAAACTTGATGAAGATTAAACCTATAACATTTCTCCAGAGTGTAAATCTATGTTGATAGAAATTAATGTTTTTTTTTATGGTTGGTTGGTTGACTGGGTTTTATGGCATATCAAACTTTGTAGGTTATTCAACTTCAAATTCATTTTTATGCAAATAGTCAGTTCTATTTCAAACAATTCAGTTTAACATGAGTATATAAGTTGTATAGCCATATAATACATATATAACTATACACGGAAACATAGTCAACATACTGACGACTTCAAAGAACAACGAGCACACTTCTTTATAAAAATATACCTCTCACACTTTATTCTCGAAAGGGTTGCGAAAGGCTTGATCTTGGTTTTGTGTGAGAGGTGAGTTGGAGACGGAGAGAGACTGCCACATATTGACCCCAAGTTCCTCTGACCCTAGGAGCACTTCCCCCGCATTCTTGCTGGGCTGTTCAACCGGGGTCCTGAGGGCCCAAGCCCTCTGTCTGGAGCTGGTTCTCAATCCGCGGGCATTCTATCTCCAACAGCGACTGGAACTGAACTGACTGGAACTCTCTGCCTCAAACTGCCCCAAGCCGGCAGTGGCACCTGGTTATATAATTGTTTGACACCCACCTGCTTCCTGTAGGCGTACGTATCTGCACCGAATTCAACCACGTCCACAGGTCAAGGTGATATTCCGATATCTTCGACTGGATGCACCTGTTTCTTGATTGACGGCTCGGTCGAGGGTCAATATGTTACACATAGTTTAATTGTCAAAAACTTTTCTACTTCAAGCTATTCAGTTTAACCAAACTGTTTTTTATGAAGGAACTCAATTAATATACAAGGGTGAATAAAACGTTTTGAAAAAAAAATGTAATCTGCCACTTTTCAGAGTGTATATCACCTGATCGAAGCATTTCAAGCCATATGAGATAATCGCAGTGGTTGTTAGTACCGTGTTTGTTGGTACACTGTCGGAATGTGCATTGTTTCATCTTGTTTGATTTGAAAATCGTACAGTTGAACGTAAAAAGTTATCTCATCTGGGAATATATGTCTTACGAGTTCGAACCCGGAAGTTAACAAAACCATTTGTTCATATTTACCAACCACTCTGCTCGGGCAGGATATGACTCAAGGTCATTTTTTTTCAAGCAGCGTTTGTTAGGCAAACTGTGATGGTGTATGGGGCTTCAAAGGTGATTTATGCTGTCGTTTGCTATCTGACCCCATACTGTTTACTCTATTCCTACCCCACGTTATCTTGGTGGTTTTAATTCTTGGAAATAAAGGATGTAAAGGAATTATAGGAAAGAAGAAGATAGTAAAAGATAGGAGACGAAGTTATCTTTTATATTTTGTCTTTATTTCTGGGTTCCACAAGCATTTAGAGGGTGAGTTAATTCTTCCTAAATACAAATTAAAAGGTTGAATCTCCGAGTCAAGGTGTTAAAACATGTTAGTCATTCTTGGGTATATATGTCCAAATTTGGCATTTAAAGCGTTAACAACGTGTTAGACGCTTTTGAGAGATTATCTAAATCCGGTATTTTCAGTTGTAGTCATTAAGTCCGTTGTATGGTGTCTTAAGTGTGATTCTGATGAGTTCGTTATTCGGCGTTTTTAGTCCTGTGTCGTTAGTAAAAGAAGCAGTTGCTACTAGTGGAAAGGTTTGCCAACGCGTCGTCAAGAGACGGATGCATGGCGCCTTCCACCACTAGCAAAAAAAAAAAGGATTTTGGTGTTGTCACTTCGCTGGTCACTGCGGAAAGTGAATTATTTCTTTTGTTGGGACTGTTCTTTTTCTTTGCGCATGAGTTGCTCTTCTTCCTGTCAAGGGCTTCTGGGAGTTTTTGCATATTTTTGATAATTATTTTTAATCTGATTTATTTTTTTTATTTTTCTATTCCATACAGGTGCAGTTGACAATAACCAGATTGTTGAAGAAATTTTGCTTGAGTTGCAAGAATTTCGACGATCAGGAAAAGTCAAGTAGGCATAAAAAAGTGAATTTCGAGTCCGTACTCCATTTCTTCGCAACAGATCCAACTTAAAACAAACGGAAATAATTAGGTGATTTCGGCATCCTAGTCCAAAAGAATTCGTCAACTTCACGATCTTGATAAAGTTATTCAGAGTGGCACAATTGTGACTAACGTTCACGAAATATTGCGAAACTTTTAATTCACTGCAGTATTTTTCCAAACACGGCTGGAGAAGAAGCTAGACGGCAATTACACAAGAATGCTGTGAGCAATCTTGAACAAGTCTTTGCGGCAACACCCAACAAGACACCAACTGTACGGCCACCTGCCTCCTATCAAGAAAACTATTCAAGTTAGACGAACCAGACATGCAGGACACTGCTGGAGAAGCAGGGACGAGCTCATAAGTGATGTACTCTTGTGGACCCACACGCATGGCCGTGCAAAAGCAGGACGACCAGCACGAACATACATTCAGCAACTATGAGAGGATGCGGTATGATGTCCAGAAGACCTGCCTGAGGCGATGAACAATAGGGAAAAGTGGCGAGAGAGGGTCAAGGATATCCGTGCTACCAGCATGATGATGATGATGATGATATGTATATCGTTAACGAAGTAAGAAATATGGGAAATACTTAGTGTTCCCAAAGTGGCACTAATTTAATCTTTGGGGCTTGTATTCGGATTAGCTCTAGGATTAAGATTTTATTAGCATTATACGATTCTATTTGCATCAGAATTAACACTAGGTATACCATGAAGATTAGCACTTGGATTAGTATTAGATTAGCATGTTGTGATTTTGAATAATTCTGTTAGCATTTATTAGCATGAGGATTAGGATTTGGATCATAGCTTTATTAGGCACTAAGGGCAGTATTAGTTGTTACTCGGCCATTCTGCAATAACAGTTTTCTGCGAGCCTGTTATCATAAAGGTGATGATAAATACAATGCCCCAAAACTCAAGCACAGACATTTGTTAAATCAATATGTCTATGTTCTGTCAACGGGGGAGTAGAATATGCAGACTGTAACTCTGCAGACAGTTACTCACCCACGATGCTGTCATCTAATGACCCTCTAAGTTTTTACGTAGCTTTCAACACTCCACTTCAGTCTTTACTTGGGTTAGACAGGCAGTCGAAGAGACCTGATCTGATCAATCGGCCGATCAAGTCAAGCCATAGCGCCTCTATGGTAATGTATCGGCCATATTATCCGAATTGCTGTCATGATAACAAACACCTGATTCTTTAATGTCAGAGTTGCTAGAAGGAGGTGGCTATGAATTAAACTGCATTGAAAGAAACAGTTAATGAAAATTAATTTTTCCAGTTTATTAATACATATTAAAAAAAAGAAATTATTCCATTTAATATATTAATACACATGAAATTATGCATACAGAAAAAGCATGATTAAGCAATAAATAGCCCAAGAGGTTTGATATGTCATTAAGCAAACTAAAAACAACAGTATGTTTATAACTGTAAAATAAGACTGTGTAGATAGTACAAGAACAACTATGCCATAGAAACAGATTGTATTATCTTCTGGCTTGAAAAATATGAATAAAAATTCATAAGAAACAAAACTTAAAAAACCGCAAAATACGAAAGACAATAAAAAAAGCAACAAAATAATTCATTTACTACTTCCACTATAAACATTTACAGATGGAAACTATGGAGATGATCAACCTAAGAAGTGCTTGATCATCTCCATAGTCTGCATCCGTAACAGTTGATACTATACCCATGAATATACCTGTACAAGCCAAATTTCGGCTGCAAAGCCTGAAGGATGCAGCAAGACGAATTGAACACTACATCATCTGAAATAAAAAGTAAAGTTGGCAACCGTAGTCGAGGGTGACCGGAAGGCTCCTTTTTCAATAGCTACAACACTGATCTGTAGGGGGGGGCTACCCCTTTCCCAGGATTGCTCCACTTTACCCTTGATACGTACAATATACTGGTGAGTGTTAAGTAAGGCGGTGTCAAGTACCATTTTAAAAGTCTTTGATATGACTTGACCTGGGATTGAACCCAGGTATCCCAGACCATTGGCGAACACTCTACGCACTGCGCAAAACAAAGTAAATGCTCTTTAGATATTAAATGGCAAGCCACTGAAAGTAGCAGAATAGTTCATGTACCTTGGTAATAATATCTCATCAACTGAAAGCGATGTAACATAGGGTCATTCATGCACTGCTATTTACTGGTTAACATTCAAATGAAAATTTGACCTCATCCATAAAATGAACGGGAATCGATCCAAACTGTAGTTTTTTCAGTACTATTGTATGGTTTTGCCACTAAAACTTTAATGAAATGAATGAAACAAAAGCTAGATAGAGACAATACTATGTTACTGCATGCTTTTGTGAGGAAATCTTGGAAATAGCAACATAAAAAAAATCTACCGTGTGGTCACATATCTCTTATTTCACAAATTATCCGATTGAGACGTTAAGACGTGCTGGGCATTTATTGAAAGGTAAACAATAGCGCACAAACCACGATATCCATTGGACTTCTACTCATGGACACATTAGTGATGGTTTACCGGCAAAAAGTTACATGAACTAGCTAAGTGCGGACACTGGCTGCTTTTTAAAAAGGCTTGTTTAGAGCGATAGGGGATAAGGATGGAAAATGAGAGAGATTCAATGGAATCTATGCTGTCAGTACGCACAGATTATATATATATATATATATATATATATATATATATATATATATATATTATTCATGAGCGAACATTTTGTTGGAAACATTACTTTTAAATACAGAGCTCATTTCTTTACACCCGGTTAAATGGTATGGTTAGTCAATCCTAATAATTCTATTAAATATCAATTATGCGTTTGCAAATTTTCCTGGATTCAAACATTGCTATTTGATATCAGAAATTCTACTGATCCAGTATTACAATCAAATTTTATACTAATAATTTGTTGGTAGACAGTTAAATGATTTCCAGTATTGCTATTAAACATTAGTAATTCTATTAATAAAGTATTACTATTTTATATTGCAAATTCTTTTGATAGAGTATTACTATCTTATGTAATACTAAACATTTATTAGTACTCAGTTAAATGGTTTCAAATATTGCTATTTAATCTCAGTAACTCTATTTATCAAGCATTACTATTTCATTACACACAGATCATATATATATATATATATATATATATATATATATATATATATATATATATATATATATATATATATATATATATATAACTCTATTCTCTATGATTAAGCGAATAAATTCTTGTTTATCTAAAACTGCATCGACTGATTTTGCTGTGTTTCAAAGGAACGAGCTCTGCATTGCGATTTAAGTAATTTCAAGGTTATCCCAATTTTTGATTCAGAGACAGTTTTGTAAACATGAAGCCGATGATAAATGCAAAAGCAATGTCTAATTATTACTAAAACGAAATAATGTAATTATTAATGCTGGCAAAATAAATGCCACAATTTAGATCAATATCGCAACCTCTACTCGACTGTTTGCTGTAGTGTAACAACTGACAGGAGGGTTTTGTAAATTCTTGCTTTTTATCGTCAGAAATTGGAGTAAATAATTATCAACAAAAAAATATCAGAAGATTAATCAATACCGGGTTGTCTATAAAAGGCTGGCATATAAAAGAAAAAAAAACAATCTAGTCTTTTGAGCCATAAAAAAATAACCCAAGGAAATATATAATTAGTTTTTTTGTGAAAAATGATATTTTGCAATTTGCCACTATTTTCGTGTATATAAACTTGCACCTCCATTTGAGTAGTATGCATAACCTTGCAAAATGTTCCAGCGGTAAATTATCTAATAGATTTGGTTTTTCCAAGTATGTATGCTCCTTTATATAACCCAACGAAAAAAAGCCAACTTAACAAAGCAAGCAAATGGGGTTGTCATTTGAATTCTCAGTTTCCAGAAATTATTCTACCATCGAAAAAATATTTTTGTTAAAATTATAAACCTCTCATTCATATAGAAAATTCTATAATTCTAATTTATTCTTTCACGTTTTAAATTGACACTTTCAATTTGCTTGGGTTACTTACAATATCTTAAAAATAATATAAAAATTCAATTAAAAGAAAGTTATATTTTTTTAATGTTTCAGTATTTTGTAGGCAACCCTGTATTATAGCTCTAATATCTTTAGTTGGTAGTTATTTAGATTTTGAAGCTACATTGACTAAGATGATTTACTAAATTTTGCAAGTTCTAGCCAATGTCATATTTAATAAATGTATTCTGCAATTACTAAAAAGAATTATGCAGGGACACTTACAAGGCCGCAGTTCAACACTTAAACTGTTACGTCAAGAAGAATAGACTGACTTATTTTCCCTTGCGATGAAGCCTATCATACGCTGATTGCATTCGCTGAAGAGAGGTAAGACCCTCCAAAACCTGGGCATGACACTAAACAGCATTGGGTGGTGCGGCTCCTATTCTACACCTCTGGTGAGTGTGAATTATACTTCCATTGAAATTATTCTGATTTCAGCTGTAGAACTTATTATGTTTCCATTCGCAAAGACCAAATGAATCTGATAATTATTTGTATTTGATAAAAATACCTGAACCATATTACTGCGAAAACAAATGATTTTTGCAAATAAGGAAGAGTGAATATTCATCGGAAAGATCTCTTTGACATGACACATAAGTTGTGTGAGAGGCATAACAGGATATATTGCTGCTTCCTAAAATAAACAGGAAGCTGCCCAACCAGAAATTCTGCGTAAGTTGCGTGAATGGCATAATTTGATGTGCGCTAGTTTCTTAAAGTAAACAGTACGCAGGTATTTCTCAGAGGAAAATGCGCGTAAGTTTCGTGTGTAGTATGCTAGGAAAGAGGCATCTCCATATGCATTGTGTATGTAGGACGTATGACCACGAAGTTTGCGAGGATGTCGGAAAATTATGTAATCCAAGAAAGATTTCAACCCAGGCAAAACAAAGTTGAAACTGAATTTTTAAATTAGTTAAATGCCGAAACCAATTCTTTGTGTAAACCAAAACTATTCTTATACTAAACTGAATTGTTTAAATTAGAACTGATTGACTAAACCGAATTGATTGAAATAGAGCAGTTTTGACTTTTAACTGTAAACTAAATCTACTTATATGAAACAGAAATATTTGAAATTTGATTCAGCATTAAATGACCCGAAAAGGGTTGATATGCCGTAAAGCAAAACAACGAAGCCAACCAACCAACCAACGACCAGGAATACATTGAAACGTTCGAAGGGAAAACTAGAAGCGACCTATTACATTGATGCATGCATTTTTGAAAAGCTTTGGGAAGTAAATGCTATAAGGCCACTTACCTCGCATCTCACAAAGTATTAGAGTAAAATATATTGTTGAAGAAGTAAGAACTAACTCCTTTGCGATATTCTATTATGGACCTCTACTCATGAACTGACATTTTAACCGATCAACAAAGACTTGCATCAATTCAGGATGTAGTGTAAAGGATCTGCCGATATTGAACGCTCATTTCTTAATGATTATCGTAAAATGTAGTATATATATATATATATATATATATATATATATATATATATATATATATATATAGGTATTTTTGTCTATTTTGAAAAAATCAAATACTCCAAATAATTTTGACGGTAGATGCAATTTGTGCTTAGAAGAGAAAATACATATAATGACATATAAATTGCCTGAAAAGTTTTTAAATAAGAGAAATGAATTAATAGCTAGATGTAGACATAGGACAAAATTTAAACTATAGACTATAAATTTATAAAAACATAGAAATAAATAGTTAAACAAGACAGAAAACATATCCAATATACACACAGGTAGCTAAATAGGTAGCTAAATAAATAGTATCGAAATTAATATAAGCATTAATATTTCCCTTACAAAAATTCATTACATTGACATAGAACATAAAAGTTATTTATCAAACTTACCAAGAAAAGAAAAGAAATAAAATAAAATAATAAAAAAGTTAAAGTACTGTAATTATAACTGACGGAAGAATTTTGAAAATAAAATAAATAGGTAAATAAAAAACGGAAACTCAATAAAACGAGGAGGTAACTCTTCAACTCTCTTTCCCACCCCCGTGTCTATTCTGTCTTATTTATCCATTAGGTCTGAATAAGTCCTGTTATATTTTTCTTCGTGTTTTTGGTTCACACCAGAAACGAAAAACATGATGGAAATAAATTTATAATCCTAAAATAACCGGTCTTTGGTTTTTTCTTTAAAGAAAAAAAAAATGTATATATATATGTATATATATATATATATATGTATAATTTTTCTTGCCGATTTCCTCGTCACTAAAGGTAACTATGTTTACACCTTTTTTAACGTCAACAAATCTATACCAAATGAAATTGCAAACTGCTAAGTTAATGATGTACCAAATTGGTGTTACGTTACAAATTTGCTGATTCATATTTGTTAAAACATAAATTGATAAGGGAAGATAATGACAATTATATCCCCACATGAATTGGTCCTTTGATCAAAAGTGAGTTAGATGTAAACGTAGAACCCACATTATTTACACGTTCGGAGGAAAATTGTTTTATTCCCAAACATCTATAACATTTCACAGCATTGGGCAAACATATTTCCTTCCTGTGTTCCTTTCAGGCTGTGTTAGTATGACAAACACATAGAAACAATCGGGCCATTATTATTTAGATTGCATGACGATAAACTTGGCTGCAATTTCTCTCAACTTGCCTGCAACATTAGTCAAGCATGGACTGACGGGATAGCTTCCAGTCTCAGAGTGCATCGGTAGCTTAGGTTTTATAAATGGGAATAGTGTCTCAGAGTTGAAGAAAGTTGATGATTTCATTCAGCAATTGCAGTTGACCAACCATAAGACCTGGAAGAATTGTCAGAAAAGAATGTTTGTTGGCAGCATCGTAACACCAGGCCATATAAACCAAACTAGAAAACTGCAGAAGCGTGAGAATTCCCTTCCATATGAACCAGAGGGAAACCAGATGAAACTTTCTGTTGGCGATATTTAAAATAATAGAATTTATGAAATAGCAAGATGAAGACAGTTATCGTTAGAAACGTGAACAAGGGCAAAAAGTTATCAGTCCCATCAGGAGGGCAATGCTTTTTTTAAATAGTTTTTATTTTATTTTAAATCTGTGATGATCTAGTTTAGTTTTATGGCATATCAAGCATTGAAGGTTATTTAATGACAAATCCTCTTTATACATATATATTAAATACATGATTTGGTTTTGTTTAGTTTTATACCATATCAAACATAGTCGGTTATTCAATGAAAATTCATCTTTATACTTATATATTAAATATATATGATTTAGTTTTGTTATGTTTTATACCATATCAAACATAGTCGGTTATTTAATGACAAATTCTCTTTATACATATATATTGAATAGAAATGATTTGTAACATTTTTGTTGATAAAGGTTTTAAACGGTCTCAAGCTCATTTTTTTTGTTTCATAGTTAAATGGTTTCAATGTTGCTATCAAATACGAATAATCTTATTTACTAACACACATTTGAATAGTTTCAAGTGTGGCTATATAACAGTCAAAATTTAGCAGTTGGCACACATTTAACTAAATATAAATAAGATGTAAGAGATTAGTTTATCGGTTATTTCCTTATTAAACAAGGAGGTGCCGTGGTGTACTGGTTATCGTCGTAGGAAATGGACACGGCGACACGAGTTCAAATCCTGGACGAGACTGATTGCATTTCACCTAGCAATAATACCCTCTGGAAAGGTATGAATCCAATTATTCTCCCTTCAGCTATGGGTAAAAAGGTGAGGCAACTAGTCCAGGAGAAGGAAAACTCTGAATTGAAACCTGTTAAACTCCGCTTAAAAACTGACCTTGTGTCATATCCTGCCCGAGCAGAGGGGTTGGTAAATAGGATCAAACAAGGTAGAACGAATTTGTTTGCACACAACCATTGCTATTGTTTCTTCATAGTTAAATGGATTTATTGGCCTAGAGCGTAAACTGTTCACCAAGGGCCCAGGAGACAAGGAAGTCATACCAAAAACTTAAAAACTGGTACTTGATACCTCTTTGCTAAACACTCAGCATTATAAGGTACGTGTCAAGAGTAAAGTGGAGCAATCTAGGTGAAGGAGTAGTGACCTCATCTACACCTCGGCGTAGTAGCTATGGAAAAGAGAGCCTTTGGGTCGCCATTGATTACGGTCGCCATCGACTACGGTCACCAACTTTACTTTTTACTTCTAACTTTCATAATTTTATTAAATAGTTTTCATTTGTTGCACACAGTGAAGTCGTCACAATTATTGCTATTTAACCCTAATTATAATTGTGTACGTTATTTATTCGTTTGCCAACAGCTAAATGGCTCCCAATATTGTTATGTAATATTAATAATCCTATTAAACATCTGTCATTTGTTTACAAACAGTTAAATGATCAAACAGTTCTATTTCTAACAATTCAATTTGGCATACGTCATTTGTTTGTATTCAGTTTAAATGGAAAAAAATCTTATTTGATCCATAAATATATAAAGGAGGAACCAATCCGATTCTACCTCTCCAGTCCAGAGTGGACCAGGGAGTGATGGCGATGAAGGGTTACTCCCCATTCGCTAATGTTCCGACATTACAAAAGCCTAACCATCAGATTGTTTAGTGTCACATCTGGGCAATCGTTGGTGGATGTTTTCATTCTCTGCAGAGATGTAATCGGTGTATTCTACAGTACAAGCCGACTGACCTGTTTAATTTGTGAACGATTGCTTTTAGCATTATAAGCACGTATTGGCTTATTTTATACTAAGTGTTAAGAGAAGCCCATTCCTTTGAAGTCTTATAGTTTTTGTATAGACGTTTCTTAAGAGATTTTATTCGATTTGAGCTTGATAATGGTTTCTTTGTTTTATGGTATATCAAAGGTAATTACAAACCAACCTTTTAAAAAATGACACGCTGGTACCATTTAACTGGGATAATTAGAGGTTTATTGCTTTCCCCAAGGGTATTCATATTACCTAACCCCTACGCTCGGGCAGGATATGACACAAGGTCAGTTTTTAAGCGGATTTTAACAGGTTTGAATTCAGAGTTTTCCTTCTCTTTGACTAGTTGCCTCACTAAGACTGAAGATCCTAGTCTGTTCTCCTATTTACCCATAGCTGGAAGGAGAATAATTGGATTCATACCTTTCTCAAAGGTATTAGTGCTATGTGAAATGCAATCAGTCTCGGCCAGGATTTGGACTCGTGTCATTTCCTACGACGATAACCGTTACACCACGGGCACCTCCCCAATGGTATTAACCCGAAAGTGGATATAATAGTGCGATTGGAGTTCGAGCGCGCTTACTACGATGTCACGGTCTTGTAATATTACGAACGGGCGCTGTCTTCAATCAGTGAATGTGTTACGAGACTAGCGCGTTCGGGCAGAATGACCTGTAAAGTTAGACGTGCTTTTAAAATAATCACAGATGTACCATCACGTGTTTCACTTGTGACATCGAACATCCGGGGATCTTCGTTTGATCTGCGAAATCTCTATATAAGAAAACAAGTAACGAGATTTTGGGAGAGTTGAAGGCAGTTGTCAAAACGGGTGCGTTAATGGTTCCGGCCCGTCCTACCCCAGTCTGCCACGACCTAACTGCTATGACAGGCGTGTGTCAATAGCAAGCTCTCACCCAAACCCCGTCACCACCAAGAGGAAGGGAGAAGAAGGACGCAACTGAAATTTGCAGCGATCATAGCTGAATAATAAACGACTGCTATATTTTCTTCCCTTACCTTCGAGTTTGAGTATTTCTTTTTCTGCGGACTTCTTTCTTTACAGCGCAAAACCTTGGTCCTATGGTACAGTTTAGCCCGGGGATCATCCTCTTTTTTTTCCACATGGTCGTATCGAATACAGATAATCTTTAAACTGATTTATTTGCCATCTGGGTTTTTCGGACTATTGTTTTGCTCTCTATTGTTATACTTTCAACGTTTCAGCCGACGTATCCCCGCAACCTCTTCAGGTATCTCGTGTCGTACTCGGGAGCATACATGGAACTTCGAAGAACATTATTTATTTGATCCATAGGGGGTGCTTGCTCTGATTCCGTTAATAATAAACAAGTTATAGTATTTTTGTATTGTTACTTACCTTCAGTCAGGATTGAACTTGCAACCATCAAATGATTGTTATTTATAAGCTTAGTGGGCCAAGGCTTATAACTGTTATGCTATGTATTGTGGAGGACAGCATAAAGTGAATTTTTGGGACTTAAAACTTAGTGTTGCCTCATCACTATGAATTACTACTATTATGTATGACTTTTTACCTGAGTTCATATGATTTTTATCTAACCTTTTCGATTATTGGTTACCATATTTATTCATCACTATACTTGGACTACTCAACAGGTTGCTCAACATATGATAAAAATCATCAAACTTCGTCTCAGACATTCAGACGACCGAATTATTTGTGTCATAAAAAGTTCTTATAGAAACTTATAATCCGGCCCAGAAGTGGCCTGGGTATATGGAAATGAATACTCAGCGTTTCAGAAGCGGAGACTCAGCATCAGATGTACTTTGGCATAATTCCCAGACCGTATATTTTGTTGTTGAGGGGCATAGCCCTTATGCAGTCGATGCAGTCAGCGTATTCGAAGCTTCGACGACAGACAAAACGAGGTAGAAAAAATGAGAAGCAAAATGACATGCGTTTTAAACTTCAGGATGAAAATAGTCTATCCTCAGTTTCCTCTTTGTTTGGTAGTGGATTAAAATAGCAGTTTATGTTTAATATATTATCTTCTCAACAGGCCAAGTCGGTCGGGGTTGCAGAATACACGAAGTGCATCTCTGCAGCGGGGCAAGACTCCTCCAACTAGTGTCTTGTATATGACCCTAAACAATTTAATGGTGAGGGTCCAACAATGCTGGAACTTTGAGGAATGCAGAGTAATATTTTATGTTGTCGCTCCCTGGTCTACTCTGGTTCGGAATGGTAACACTTGTTAGGGTTCAATCTATGGGTCAGACAAAACTAAACTGCGGACTTATGCTCATCATCATCATCATCATCATCATCATCACATCGCGCTGGTAGCACGGATATCCCTGACCCTCTCTCGCCACTCCTCCCTATCGTTCATCGCCCTAGGTAGGTCTTCAGGACAACATCCCGTATCCTCACATAGCTGCTGAATGTATGTTCGTGCTGGTCGTCCTGCTTTTGCACGGCCATGTGTGGGGGTCCATAAGAGTGCATCTCTTATGAGTTCGTCCCTGCTTCTCCAGCAGTGTCCTGCATGTCTGGTTCGTCTAACTTGAATAGTTTTCGTGTTAGGGGCAGGTCTCAACTTAATTGTTTGAAATAGAACTGTTTTGGCATTTAAATTGCGCACTTTTGCTTTACTGAATTGTTTGAAAAAGAAATGTCTATATGCATAAAAATATGTTTGGCATTACATTGCTTCCAGTGGTTGATATAACATAAAACCAAACCAATCTTCTCTTATCAATTTCTTTGTCTGATTTCCGGAGGTATTATTACTTTGGTAATCAGGTGCTCGTGTTGAAATCTATTGTTGTTGGGCGTGGAGACGGCGATCCGAGTTCAAATCCTTAACTAGGCTGTTTGCATTTTGTAGAGCACTGATACACATGGGAAAGGCATAAACCAAGCTATTCTCACCCTAACTCTAGTTGAAATACTAAGGCAGGTTTGACCCTTTAACTTTGATGAGACAATTGACCTGTTTGAAAGGAGACTATGAATTCAAACATGCCGAACTCTGCTCCAAAAAGTTGACCTTGTGTCACATTTTAATGGTGAATAAATGCATACATTGGCTTGTTGTTGGTTTGTTGTTTGCGTTTTATGGCATATCAACACTCTTTGGTCATTTAACGCCAAATTCTGTCTATATATACATACATATTCAACCAAATATTTCAAAACGAATATTAAGGTAGGTAAAATTTTCTATTAGCAGGATTTCATTTGTTTGCATAAGATTAACCACTTTTAAGTTGTAAATTTTTTTGGTACAATTCTGTCTCTCTCAAGAAGGGCAGAATGTCATCTATTTTGACGTTCTCGATCAGATCGGTTAAGTTATTTACTTTGAAAAATCGCTTTCTGATAACAGCGAAAGCTCTGCATTCTATAAGAATGTGTTAACCGTGCAAGTTGTCAGGCAACATACATTGACAACCAGAGGTATACAAATAGGGTAATTGTCTAAGTAAATGAAACTATAATAAACAATATTCAAAGAATGGTGTATTGGCTAATGTTCTGGACTGCTACGTAAAAATAAGTGAGTTTTAACTCTAGTCGGACCATTACATACACTTTCGGTTTTTTAGCCTTGGGAAAAGTACAGAGCAGTTTATCTTCCCACATATGGAATAAATAGTACCAGAAGCGCCCTTCTGCAGGGAAAACGTTGGCATTAGGTTATGCACGAAGGTTGACATGCAATTAAACAAGTAAACCAAATAAATGACGATCGTTTCCCTCAAGATGGTAAAGAAACTCAACAGATCCTAACACACAAAATAATTTATGTGAATCCCACATTGAATTCAATAGAGCATGTTACTTATTAATCATATGTGGTTTTTTATGGCAATACCAGGTTCAGATATAATGGTTAGCCTGTGTTCTTATCACAGGCTTGGAATGGTATTCTAGAAGAAGAAACGTATTCATGTATTCCCGCTCTTACATTTTCAATAGTTTTTTGGGGGGCAATTACTCTATCTCTTTATTTTTCATACAATATTGTTAACAGAAACTTTCAACAGAAAAGATTGGTATTTTATTGTATTTATTTTTAATTTTTGATCAAATTATATCGCATTATAATCTTCTTTTATTAACATTTCTTTTTATTCCCAGCTGTTGGGAAAATCTCGTTTATCTATATGTCAATTTCTATCTAGAAAATTATTCCCATCTCTTCGTTTTAACTCAAATCTTTTAAGATCTTTTGAAATTTTTTTTTTTTTTTTTTGAAAATACAAATTAAATGGACATTTCATGCAAAATTAACAGAATCATTAACAAAAATCATACTCCTTAATTGAATACATTCGGCAGGAAGTAAGAGTGCGATATCATCATCATCTTCTTCTTCTTCTTCTTCTTCTTATTATTATTATTATTATTATTATTATTATTATTATTATTGTAGTTGATATTGATATTCCCCGGTTTTCTCAGCGTGTCTATTTCCGGTGTTTTCAGTTATAGGCGTCTCCATCTCAATTTTCCGATTTTAAATATAAAAGACTGCGTTAGTGTCATCGATTTGGTTCTTATTGCAATCTTGTAAACAGATTAAAGTAATTTGTAAAAGATGGAATGAAATGAATATCTCTTTTGAGAACAATCCGTTTTAAAAGGCCTTAATTTCTATGAAGTCTTTTGTTGCTGAACTTTCCATAAAGACTATGTTTTATTTTCACTGCGCAAACACGGCAAAAAACAAAAAAAAAAAAAACCAACTTATGACAGAAATAATAATAATAATAATAATAATAATAATAATAATAATAATAATAACTACAATCTGCGATTTAAAGATACAAACAGATCACCCAATGCCAACCAGAACACTAGACCTAGAGATGGTTAACAAAATAAGAGAACCTGCCGAAGAGTGGACCTTGCCGTCCTAGTAGACATCAGAGAAAAATAAAATAAATAAATAGATAAATAAAAGACAGAAATGTACATAGATCTTGCCAGAGAACTTAATTGATACTGATGAAAAATGTAGCTACTCAAAGTTGAAAGATGGTGACACATTATCGTCTTAAGTATTCGCAGCGTGGATACGAATAAAACACTGATTCCGGGAAAATTTTTGTGTTTGAATTAATAAATATAGTATTCTTACAACGTTTATTATCAACTACATCTTGCCGACACTTACGATTGTTAAATCATGTGAGGATATATGCAAAATTAGGCCTATACAAATCAAACATAGACTATCGTGATATTACGTTACATTCAAATTTCAGCCGAGGTAAAAGGGTGACATAAAATGAAAATCATAAAATTTCAGCTGAAATAATTTCTAGTTTATCTCCGTCCAATTCTCTAATTACAAAAACAAGCCCAGGTGAAAAGATCCTTTCTTCAGAGGCTTTGATACAGCATTTAATCTCGTTGATATCATAAAGTTATTTTCTAAAAATTTTATACTTTTTTGTAGTTGGAATATTATGCATGCTTTTATGCTAAAAAAATTCAACCTCAAACAGATTCTTCAGCTACCAAGAGGTCATAGCGGTGACCACAGCGTACAAATAATAAAACGCTTGTATTTCGAGTTATACATGTCCAATCACAAGCAAAAACTGCGTTTGGAGGACTTGAAAGGTTTCTGCCATTTTGAAAGAGCCTTTTATTTTTTGACAAAAAAAAAAAAACACAATAAGAATAGGATTGTTTAACTGCCTGCACAGAGAGGGGCGATTCGTATTCTTAATATATTTACGGAACTCCCGGATACAGGGGTTACTTAGTTTTTTTTCCCTTCTACCTGGCCATTCTGCTTATATATTACATATATATATATACCCCGTTTTTAGTTAAATTTCCGGTATTCCCAACTTGAAAAGAGCCGGACGAAAAGGGCCGTTCGTTGTTTTATTGTTTTACTTAAGTTCCCCGACTACAATTACCAATGGTGTCTCTGCATATATATATATATATATATATATATATATATATATATATAGTGTCTCAATATACATGGGAGTCATGTGACAGCTGATAACTCAACTAATAATAATGTTGTGTTCTTTTACGTTTCTGATTTCAAAATAGTATATTGGAGCAACTATTAATCTTAGATCACAATGCCTTGGACAATTAAGAAAAAATATATTGTTTCACAACTTATACGGAGAGAGAATCATTCAAAACTGTTCTCAAAATAAATGGAACACATTAATATGATAATGATTTAATACAATAAACTTTAAAAAAATGATTGTATATCTGGAAGATAATAAAATAACAGTCTAAAAAAATCATTGGTTTGATGTCTATTACTGAAAGAATGTATTTTACAACTCGTGTTCCAAGTGCGTGTAACATAGCCATACAAGAATATGTGAAACGTACATAGAATGTTCATAACATATTTACATAGAACATAGGAATTACGAAACACGAAAAACACTTACGACTTCTTAGTTCAGGTACCAAAACTTTTATTAAAGGTTTCGACATAAGGAGAGGGGCTCAATCTTTCTATGCTGGCTTTTCCATCTGCCTCCCACCCAACACGTGTGGCAACCGCCACAAGGCCGCTGCGATCTAGCGAAAGTCACCCTTCTTCTTCCGACCGCAAGACTCAACTGACTTTTTTTCAAATCCAGAATAATCCTCCGCGCACGATTCCAGTGCATGACGTCATTCACATCCCCTGGTCCTGGGATTTTTATTTTGACATCTGTGAACGACACATCCTCCCCGCGTGCGCGTCAATACCTGTGTTCATTTTGCACCTAACTAACCCATGTGCTGAGCCGAAAGGTTCTCAGCCTAACTAAACCCAAAGGCAAGATATATAAAACGAAATCCCTTGGCTATTATATTACAGTGAGCGCCTTTACACTTATCCCAGTAATAAATCATATTCATATTAATGAGTTGATTCTATTTGGGGATACACTGTGTAACATTATTTTGCGTTACCACTCGTAAGCGATTATTTACAAATATGTTCCTCTCTAAAATGTGTTGAGTGTCCCTTTATTGCATAAACTGATTAATATTAAATAAAATAGTGTCAAAAAAATAATATCTGAAAAGATTTACCAGTGTAAGAGCAAGTGATCTCTGCTTCATTTACAAATAATGTTACCTATAAATTATTCCCTTAAATATAATGCATATATATATTAAGTAAAGTTGGCAACTGTTGTCGAAGGCGACCCGAAGGCTCCCTTCTCAGTAGCTACTGCACCGAGGCGTCGGGGAGGGCGCAACTCCTTTCCCAGGATTGCTCGACTTTACCCTTGATACGTATCTTATATTGCTGAGAGTTAAGCAAGGAGAAATCAAGTACCATTTTTAAGTCTTTGGTATGACTCGACCTTGGACTTAACCCCGGTCTCTCGAACCATTGGCAAACACTCTATCCACTCGACTAATGAGCCGGTAACACACACACACACATATATATATATATGTGTATGTGTGTGTGTGTCTGTGTCTGTGTGGGTGTGTGTGGATGACAATATGTATATGCTCCCCAACTCCCGTAGGGTTCAGCTCTCTAGCGAATGAAGTAATCGCGTTCCATTAGCGTATATGCAAGTCTCTTCATATGAACTGAGCTCTCGGTAGCCGTTAAGCGGATGTATGTAAACAATAGTAATTGTGATTCGTAACCGTTTAAAATTTACTTCGCTACTGCTGGTTTTTTCCGTGGCTGAGGGGTAGAGTCTTGGATTGGCGTTTGAGTCAACCGGGTTTCGATCCCAGTTACGGGAATCTAGTATGTCTAGCCACACTAATGAGTTCTGATAGAACGAAACAGATCTTTCTGTGGATGACAATATATATATATATATATATATATATATATATAATGATGGCCTTTCCTTCACAGAAAAAGGCCATTTCTACAATGTTCATTTGTGAGCACACAAGTGGCCCAGACGTCAAGCTTTGCTTTTACACGTCCCATTGCACAAAAGATTCCTGAGAATCCCGGCTTTCCCTCGTGCACGTACATGTTTTTCATGTTGACGTCTTTCATCATGGGGCCACATATGAATCAAGAGAACTGTCCGTGACAGGCAAGCCCAGCCACATGCACTACATATATATGCAGACTGAATGTAGGAAATGTATCTAGAATGTCCGACCTCTGCCACTTGCGTAGAACCCACCTCACGATGAAGTGCTCGAGTCGCATTGCTTCAAACTTTCTACAGCCATCATAAACGAGTCTCCTTCTGATCGCGCAGTTCGTTGATGTCCTTTCCCAATCCACAAAATTTATGCCAAGAGTTTTTAGGTTGTTTTTGTATGACGTCTTTGAAAAGTTTCTTGGGTTTGTGTCTCGGTTGTTTACCACACTGTAGTTTCCTATAATGTTTAAAAATGAATTTGGCAATAAAAACCCACAATAGTTGATGCGTCATAAAAACAAACCAAAGCAACGTGTGTAAATTTTTAAAAAATATATACTTATACAAAACTGGTTTGTTTAAAATAGAAATGTTTATATGTATACAAATAGCTGGAGGACTTATCGCCTGAAACGTCGTGGAAATAACAATAAAGATGAAGACAATATTTCGAAAACCATCAATGATAAAATCTATCACGTTCTGTCCCAGAAATTCAGACTACAATAGATTTGACATTAAATAATCTACAATAGTTGAAATACTTGAAACCCAACCTAACCAAACCAATCCGAAGATTTCTGTAAGTAAATGAGAAAAGAACATTTTTAATTTGCTCACCGAGTCATGAGCGAAGATTATATTTTCTATCAAACAATACACACACATATATATATATATATATATATTGCTATCCCCAAATGGGGTGGTTCATTGTATCACAACTCATCAGTGTCTTAAGCAGAGATTGAAACCGGGGCAACTTTTCGTCAGCCTGATTATATAACATCAAAGCCACCAATAATCTCAACTTAAGCAAGATAATTTATTGTATATTAATTAAATGCTGGTATTTGTTTACATTTTATGCCAACGACTACTGAGTGGTAAATATTCGATTGAAGAGCTATGCATAACGCAATTGGCAACCGTTGATTCTTTCACGTGAGTGCTCAACCTTCGGATGGGGAGCATATATATTATCATCCGCAGACAGACTGTTTCATTGCATCATTACTAATCAGTGTGGCTAGACACGTGAGATAGCTTATAAAGTAAGTTACCAGACCGTAGTAGATAGCGACCTAATGGCTCGTTTTTCAATAGCTATTACACGGGGCGGAAGGAAGGGCGCTACTTCTTTCCCTGGATTGTCCCACTTACACTTCATCTGTACCTTATAATGCTGAGAGTTAGGCAAGTACCATTTATTGAGTATTTGGTATATATAATTCTATTGTGGGTTATTTAATGCCACACCTTGTTTTCATATATATATATATATATATTGTCATCCACAGACAGATCCCTTTTATTCTATCAGTGTGGCTAGACAGGCTAGATTCACAAAGCTGGGATCGAAACCAAGTTGACTCAAACGCCAATCCAAGATTCTACCACTCAGCCACGAGGAAGCCAGCGCCAACGAAATAAATTTAAATTGTTATGGATCACAATTGTTATTGTTTACAGCTTAACGGCTACCGAGAGCTCGATTCATATGAAGAGCCTAATTCCAAACCCCTTTTCCATATATATATATATATATATATATATATATATATATATATATTAAACAAAGACACCATTAGAAATTACAGTCAGGGAACTAAATAAAACAATAAAACAACGAAGGACCTTTTCGTCCGGCTCTTTTCAAGTATTAAACACTGGAAATTCAAGTAAAAACGGGGTATATATATTTATATATATAGAATTAATTTAAATCGCTAGTCGAAAATCTTCTACTAAAGTTTCACCTTAACGGATCATCAGGAAGTCTCGCCTAAACTATTCTAAGGAGAAATTGCTTGATTTTTTTCAAGGAGTAGGACGAGGTTGGTCTTTTCTTTCTTTTTTACACCAAAAAACTTTTTTCTTTTTCCTCTGGACCGTGATTCGAGATATTTTTTTCTCTTGTTCCTGGCCAGGGGTTTTTTGTTTTTTTCTGGTACCGTGAATACTGGTAGATAATTGATTAGTGAATATTTATATATATATATATATATATATAATCAAGTTGACCAGATAGAGGGAAAAAAAGAAAAAAAAACCCTAAGTAACCCCTGTATCAGGAAGTTCCCGCCAAAATATTAAGAATATGATTGTTTAACTGCCTGCATAAAGATGGGCGATTCATTCTAGCTCAATGCCGGACTAAGAAACAATCATCTTTCCGCTGTTTAATACTCAAAAGGAGCTGGACGAAAAGGCCCTTCGTTGTTTTATTGTTTTATTTAGTTCCCCGTCTCTAATTACCAATGATGTCTTTGTTTATTATATTATATAAATTTTCCTGTACCCATAATTTAATTATATATATATATATATTTATATATGTGTATATATATATATTTACTAACCTACTATCTACCAGCATTCACGGTTACCAGGGAAAAAGAAAAAAAACCCGCCAGGAACAAGAGATAAAAATATGTCGAATCACCGCCCGGGGGAAAAAAGAAAAAATATCATAGGACAAAAAAAAAAAAGAAGAAAAGGCCAACTTCGTCACACCAGTTGAAAAAAAATCATGAGATATGCTGTCAGTTGGTCAAAATAAAAATAAAACCCACTGTAAAACGCCGCAATGCTACAATTACAAAAGTGCTCAATACGAAGTAGAGCCAATTACAAAAATTAACTTAAATCGCGATTTAAGTTAATATATATATATATATATATATATATATATATATATATATATATATATATGAAAATGGGGTATGGAATTAGATAATTGACAAATGTTTATATACCTCAAAAGCCTTGCCAATCAACTCAATGGTAATCAAAGTGAAAACTAATCAAGCACAACAGAACAGCCAGTGTAGATTATGTGGTGACAGAGATGAAATACTTAATCACACAATAACTGAATGCAGTAAAGTGGCGCAAAAGGGATATAAGACTAAGCACGAGCGGTTGACAAATGTGATCCACTAAGAACTATGCAAGATATTAAATTTGCTTATTTTGACAAATAGTTCATGATCGAACTTGAATATTTTTTAAAAAAGGAAACTTCATAAGTCGCTTCGAGACTTTTAAATAACAATGAAATAACCACTCCTAGCTGAAAGAACGGAACTAGCTTTAATTAACAAGAAAAATAAACTTGACGGCTAACAGATATCGGTGTTCCAGCTCTGCTAAAATAAGCCAGAATACTCTGAAGAGTCCTCGTTATCTGAATAAACTTACAGTCACTCAAATTTCCGTGAAAACATCGCCAGTTAAAGTTGGTATTAAAAACACGGGACATGTATGACATTGAAAATAAGGGTGAAGTCTACGATGAAAAAAAGAAAGATGTCATACGTGACGTCTTCGAGTTGAAGACAGAATATTCTCATTAGTCACGTATCTAACTATCTATTGTAAAATCTGAGAGAAATTGCTTATTTTAGTGAACAAGGCAACAAAAAAATGTGGCGTGGAGGGATAAAAAAATTAAAAAAGGGTTCTGTTTTTATTTTAATCTCCGAAGAAACATGTGCGAAATGATATCGGTCAGTGAATATTTTTCCAAGTATCTTGTTATATTATCGAAGTAAATTGTATTCTTTCATTTTTTGTTTTTTTGTTTTTTGTTAGAATACAAAATGTAAATTGACTAGGTTATTTGAAGCGAGAAACAACAAAGAAATTAGAAAAGAAAATTTAAAGAAGGGGAAGGTGTCATAAGTGACGTGTTTGAGTAGAACACTTGGAATATTAATCCTAGTCACGTGATAAACTCTTTTAACCTAAGCCGCTTATCAGTAACAGAAAGACACTAATGATATTTCATTCATAAAACAGAGCAGAAATAGTAATACAGTTATGTTGCAAAATTGCTCAAGGCTTCAAGAAAAGAATATCAAATATAAGCCAATGTAACAGGTAAAATAAAAAAAAGAAGTAGAACAACAAAATATCTATTTAGTACTTTTACTAAGTTAAAACTTAAGAAATTTAAATCATTTTTTTCTGAGACCCACTTATGTGTTCTCTGTCTTCAAGTGTACCTAGCTTTATCTGTGACAGATAAAGATTACAAAAAATGCCTGATTGTGGTATAGTCACAATATACAGCCCATGAAAATATTACAAATAGAAACATAATTCAACGCGGGACCCAGATAATAGGTTTGAGTGTCATGATTAGCATGTGCTCCTTTGATAGCAATTGTGGGGAATCCGTTCAGACTCCTGAGAATGTCGTCAGTTTCTATTTCAGGAAAGCAAACAATGGCTTAACCTTACACTCAACTCAGATACACCTGCGGAAAAATAGAAAACTGAGAGATGACATTGTAAGACTGTAAGCGTCAAGAAAAGAAGGAAGAGGACATGCCAGCATTGAAAATAGAAACGACGCATCAAAGCTATGACTACATAAAAAGAGCAAGGAAAGACCAATTACAGTGACCAGAAACAGCACATGTAACATAATGAGCAGACGAACAATAATAACTAGGAAGCAGAAATACGTAGAAACACAACTGTTTGGATATTTCAAGACATAAACTGGCGAAATCTAACACGGGAAGACTTGGATATGGCTAAGAACGGAAGAATTTAAGAGAGAAACTGAATCTCTTCTACTTATAGCACCAATCATAGGCATAAAACCAACTACGTAAAAGCCCAAATAGATAAGACGTGACATGATAGCAAGTGTAGGTTAGATGTTGTTAGAAATGGAAGGATTAATCACATACTAAGTGAATGCAGCAAACTAATCTAAACAGATTAGACACGAGTGGGGGGAGTCGGTGATCCACTTTGAATCATATAAGAAACTAAACTTTTACTATACAGCCAAATGGTGCATAGAAATTACTTGAATCCGTTCTTGGGAAGGAGAAGCACAAAATTCTCTGGAGTTTTGAAATTCAAATAAATCGTCTAATCTCGGCCAGAAGACCAAACCTAATGATAGTTAATAAAAAATATGTGGACTTGCCCAATAGTGGACTTTCCTGTTCCGGTAAACCAGTGAGTAAACGAAAAGAGAAACAAGTTCTTAGACCTTGCCAGAGAACGAACAAAGCTCTGGAACATGAAGATAGCAGTTGTAATTAGTGCGTTTGGAACAACTTTCCGAAAAGGGGCTGGAAGATTTAGAAATCAAAGACAAGCACAGACCATCCAGACGACATTATTATTAAGGTCGACCAGAATAGTGAGGAAAGTCCTGGAGACATGAGAGATTTACTGTCACTCAGATTCTAGTGTAAGATTATCGGCTCACTCTGGTGTGGAAAATTTGCAAGGAATAATGTAATGATAATAATAATTCTCTGGGGAAACTAGAAGCGCATATCACAATCAATTTTAGCAATGTCTTATAAAGCAATTAAAAACGAAAGGGGGAAAAATGTGTGTCCGACAAACCTATTTCCTAGGGTTATGTTTTACAAAGTCTAAAAGATAAGAGAAATTACATCTAATCCATATTCAACTCGTTCTGATAAATAAGAGCAGAGACATGTTACGAGGCAGACATTGTGTGCGATTACCGAGTGCACTTATGCAAATTAGATGGGTGTGGCTACACGCATATTTAATAAATCTCCGTATGTTAATCTATCTTTCCTCTCCACGTTTTTGATTTCTTCATTCTTTCTTTAAAATTTCATTTTCCTGTTTTTGTTTTTCTTTCTTTTTTTTTTTTTACTATTTGCTTTTTTTGTTTCCTATTAACACGATTGTTAATTTTTTTCCTGCTAGTGTCTTTTTATTTATTTTTATTTGCGTTTTATTTTACTTTACTGTTTTCTTTTCTTTCTTTTCGTTTTTTTTTTCTTTTCTGTATCTTTCTTTGTCTTTTTTTATTCACATTTGATTTTACTTAATTTCTTTGTTTTCATTTTCAAGTCAATATCATTTTTGTCTTCTGTTTTGATACGCAATTGTTTTTTACTTAATCTATTTCTTGTTCTTTTCTTATTTTCTTGCCATTAGCTTTTTTTTTCTGCTTTATTGGTTTGCTTTTTCTTTCTTTTTTTCTTATTTTCTTATATTACTTCTTTTTTTTTTTTTGGTCTGAATCTTTCTTTCTTTTTCTTCTTATTATTCGCATGTATTTCTTTTTTTTTTTTTTTTACTCATTTGATTTATTTTTCTTTTCTTCTTTTCTTTTCAGAATCTTTCTTTTTTCTGCTTCATTGAATTGCTTTTACTTTCTTTTTTTTTATTTTCTTTCTTTTTTTGTTTTTTTTTTTTTGGTCTGAATCTTTCTTTCTTTTTCTTCTTATTATTCGCATTTCTTTCTTCTTTTTTACTTAAATGATTTCTTTTTCTTTGTCGTTTTCTTTTTCTTAGTATTTTTCTTTTATTTCTTTTTTATTTGTATTTCTTTACTTTTTTTTTCTTTATTTTTTTCTATAAAATGTATTTTTTTCCTTTCTTTTTCTCATTTTCTAATGACAGAAAGTCATTGAATTCCGTTTATCAGCTGATTAAGGGATTTAATTCTCTCTCTATCATTATCTCTGTCTCTCTAACATACAACCAAGAGTAAATTTCCAAAGATACATATACATATACAATATACCACACTCAAATACAAAATTAAGCAAACACATACACACGCATTTACTAAGGTACATACGCACTCCAACTTCACCAATGTCCACATACACGGATTTACATTCACGTATACATATACATCAGGACAGATAGCGTAACGATTATAGGCGTTGGTTCCCTAAGCTTCTAAGGAGATAATCATCCGGAGGTTGCAGGTTCAATCCTGATTGCAGGTGAATAACAATACAAGAATACTTAACACTTGTACCCGGTTATGGCGACCGGAATCAGAACAGGCAACCACCGTGGATTCAATAAAGGACGTAGTTCGAAGTTCCGTAAAGGTTCCCGAGTTCGACAAACTTCTGAAGAAGGCCGGAGGACATATCGGCTGAAACGTTCTGTGAATTACACTAAAGATGAAGACTCTAGCCTGAAAACCCTTAATGATTAAAAAAGCATATACAGAAGAACATATATACACATACACTTGATATATGCACACGCCTGCAAGAAATATAAACAGATTCACAAAAACATCCATTCAGACATACATCCTAATTCAAATGTGCACGAATATATATAAATTACATACACTAGCATACATTTGTGTACACTGACATGGTGATTCACAAATACACAATCGAATATATGAACACATACACACATATACATGCATAAACCTTGGTATATGTTCAGTCCCACAACACACAAACACAAACAAGGCAAACCCACCTTTAAGTACATACGTACATACTACACACATACTTACGCACACATTTAGCTACATGCAAACTCCTATAACACACACAGCCAGCCAGAATCACACATTCAAGTAAAAACTTAATACATACACATAGAAGAGGGTATATGCTTTCTCCTAAAACACATACATTCAGAAATGCATTTTCAAGTACACTCAAGCATAATCAATACACACAGGCATCTGCATACCTATGTCTATGCAACCTTACTACAACACACATTCATATACATACATTCAGAAATGCATTTTCAAGTACACTCAAGCATAATCAATACACACAGGCATCTGCATACCTATGTCTATGCACCCTTACTTCAACACACATTCATATACATACATTCAGAAATGCATTTTCAAGTACACTCAAGCATAATCAATACACACAGGCATCTGCATACCTATGTCTATGCACCCTTACTACAACACACATTCATATACATACATTCAGAAATGCATTTTCAAGTACACTCAAGCATAATCAATACACACAGGCATCTGCATACCTATGTCTATGCACCCTTACTACAACACACATTCATATACATACATTCAGAAATGCATTTTCAAGTACACTCAAGCATAATCAATACACACAGGCATCTGCATACCTATGTCTATGCACCCTTACTACAACACACATTCATATACATACATTCAGAAATGCATTTTCAAGTACACTCAAGCATAATCAATACACACAGGCATCTGCATACCTATGTCTATGCAACCTTACTACAACACACATTCATATACATACATTCAGAAATGCATTTTCAAGTACACTCAAGCATAATCAATACACACAGGCATCTGCATACCTATGTCTATGCAACTTACTACAACACGCATTCATATACATACATTCAGAAATGCATTTTCAAGTACACTCAAGCATAATCAATACACACAGGCATCTGCATACCTATGTCTATGCACCCTTACTACAACACACATTCATATACATACATTCAGAAATGCATTTTCAAGTACACTCAAGCATAATCAATACACACAGGCATCTGCATACCTATTTCTATGCAACTTACTACAACACACATTCATATACATACATTCAGAAATGCATTTTCAAGTACACTCAAGCATAATCAATACACACAGGCATCTGCATACCTATGTCTATGCAACCTTACTACAACACACATTCATATACATACATTCAGAAATGCATTTTCAAGTACACTCAAGCATAATCAATACACACAGGCATCTGCATACCTATGTCTATGCAACTTACTACAACACGCATTCATATACATACATTCAGAAATGCATTTTCAAGTACACTCAAGCATAATCAATACACACAGGCATCTGCATACCTATGTCTATGCAACCTTACTACAACACACATTCATATACATACATTCAGAAATGCATTTTCAAGTACACTCAAGCATAATCAATACACACAGGCATCTGCATACCTATGTCTATGCAACCTTACTACAACACACATTCATATACATACATTCAGAAATGCATTTTCAAGTACACTCAAGCATAATCAATACACACAGGCATCTGCATACCTATGTCTATACACACTCCTACAACACACATTCATATACATACATTCAGAAATGCATTTTCAAGTACACACGCACTTAAACAATACAGACAGCCATATGCATACATATGTCTATGCAAACTCCAACAACACACATACATACATTCAGAAATGCATTTTCAAGTACAAACGCGCGTAAAAAATACAGACCGCCATATTCATATATATATATATCTATGCACACTTCTACAATACACATACATAAATTCAGAAATGCATTTTCAAGTACACACCTGCTTAATCAATTCACACAGACATATGCACACACACATACATTCAGAAATGCATTTCCAAGTACATACGCGCTTAATCCATACACATATTCATATGCATACATATGTCTATGTAAACTCCTACAATACACATTAATACATTCAGAAATGCATTTTCAAGTACACATACTGATAATCAATACACACAGACATCTGCATACATATGTCTATGCGTACTCCTTCATACATATATACATACATTCAGAAACTCACATGAAGTACACACATGAAGAAACAATATATACGAACATATTCATACATTTACGTATATGCATACTCTTAAAACAGACACACATTCAGAAATACACATTCAAGTACACACACCCATACATACAATCGTATACGCTTACGTACATGCATGAACACACAACACATATGCCCACCAACACACAAGAATACTGTGAATGAATGCATTGTCATGAAGATGCAAACATTTTATCCTTTTTTTTTTTGTTTTATGCAAATTAGATAGGAGTGGCTATATGGTTCCAAAATAAATTGCCATTGCGGCTAATTTATTTTCACGGTGTATATACGTTCTCTCCTTGTATTTGTTTAAAATCCATTAATAGAGTGTTTTTTTTTTCCAATTTATTTTTTTTCTCATTTGTTTCTGTTGAAGTAGGATTTTTTTTTTGAGTGGGGTCTCCTTAAAATATTTCGTTTATTTTTCTAAGCTATTTAATTTATTCTTTTATTCTTTAAAAATTTTAATTCAATTCTCTTTCGCGAAAAACCGAAATTAATTGTGTTCTGCTAATCTTCTGTGCTATTTAGTTTATTTCACAGAAAAGATTCCGGAATGGAGACATAGCGAAACAGTTATCGTTGTAGGTAATGGACACCGTGACATCGGTTTACCTTGTTTGCTTTCCACTCCAAGCCCTCAGTTTTTAGGAAATACATGAATTAATTCCGTTTTCTTGATCGTAAACTAGACAGGGCTCTTTAAATTTGGTATAGCATACGTTCAAAAAGAGGAAAAATCTGATTTGAGACAATTTATGAATGGATTCAAGTACATACTAACATCGACACGTACATGCGCACACATACACGTATATATATATATATATATATATATATATATATATATATATATATATATATATATATATATATGTCCTACAAAGGACATTTGCTTATTCCAAATAATATATATCAATTAAAATGTCCTTTAGGAGATTGTATCTCTGATAATAATAATATATATGTTTGTTTAACCTCAACTACCCTGTCGAGGAGATTTACAATGCAACTTTCTGATACAAGTTTAATTGCTCAGCATGTAAAAAATATTTATGCCCAACAACACAATTTTGGAAAATTCTCACAGACAACACAACAATATTAGAACATCAAAATGATAAACAAAAACTACAGATACTCGAAGCGCTACATGTTAGAAACATGCAACCGACACTTGATAGAATTAATTTTCAAACCAGTGCTAATGTACTTAAATGTCTTTAGCTACTGACACTATTTATAGAAACACATTTAAAAGCAAACGCTATAATCTTCAACGGTAAAGACGCTCCTACATAGTAGTAATATGCAAAACAAAACTTACTTCACTTTTGTAATAGTTCTAGGGATACATACGACTATAGACAATACATAAATCAATTATCGCCGAATACGATAAAAGCATTACAGGAATGCAAACGGTTCCAGAAGAAAATATGTAGACAGAGAATATGTATTATGTTTAATGAAATTTGTATTAACGCAGAAATGCTGCCCAAATACCCCCCACACAAATATATATATATACATATATATATATATATATATATATATATATATATATATATATATATATATATATGTGTGTGTGTGTGTGTGTGTGTGTGTGTATTAACACTGCATATGTTCGCATATTTATATTGTGAGGGGCATGCAACCTGGGGTCATTGTTTCTGACCTAAGTTGGGAAAGCCATACTGATGGTTATATATATATATATATATATATATATATATATATATATATACCTATATGGATGCACTACCTGGACGCTAACTAAACGGCTGGAAGAGAAGCTGGACGGCAATTACGCAAGATTATTGCGAGCAATATTGAACAAGTCCTGGCGGCAACATCCCACAAAGCACCAACTATACAGCCACCTGCCTCCCATCACGAAAACTACCCAAATTAGATGAACCAGATTATGCTGGAGAAGCAGGGACGAGCTCATAAGTGATGTACTCCTATGGGCCCTCACATATGGCCGAGCAAAAGCAGCTAGAACATACATACAGCAGCTATGTTAGAATACAGGATGTAGCCTTGAAGACCTGCCGGAGGTGAAGAACGATAGGGAGAAGTGGTGAGAGATGGTCAGGGATATCCGTCCTAGCGGCATGACTTGATGATGATGATATATATATATATATGTATTTATATAAAGAAGGAAACGTTTCGAAAACTCCACATAGAAATAATAGGCACAAACAAACATTGCTTGATGGTTGCACGGACTGGAGCGTTATTGCTGACGTTGATCGACAACTCGCTTTTCCAACGGAAATAACATCGACTCGGCAGCGTCCAGATCTCGTTATTTAGTCAGTTAATTAAAAAAAAAGTTATGATTGCAGAATTAACGATACCTTTCGAGACCAACATCGACTGGGCGCATCAGCGGAAATTGGAAAAGTACGAAGACAGTGTACTAAGAATGACTGGTCAACAGACATATTTCCTC
>OY757931.1:21197133-21204633 GCA_963585895.1 Sepioteuthis lessoniana | reverse complement strand
TAATTAGTGTGCTGAAAATTGCATTGCTTCACTCTCTGTTAGTTAACTGAAAACTGCACACATTACCTTGAAAATTAATCTTGAACAGTATGGGTCGCGCGGGTGTATGCATGTATTGCTACGGCTTAGGAGGTAGTCTGACCACGTTTAAAACTCGTTGTAGGAAAAGATGACGAATACACAAAACTCTGTCTTTGTTCACTAACACACAAGTTTATTTGCTGCTACACAGTCGTCTGGAAGAAACAGAGTGTGAAACGTGATTCTACCACTTTTCAAAGATAAAGGCAAATAACATGTGAGGAAGGAGAGATTGAGAGAGAAAGAGAGAGAGAGAGCAAACACAGACCTTGCATTTTCTTTCTGGTTTTCTGTTGCTGCTCTAACGTACTAATCGTTGTTTCCATCTACACTGCTGCGCATCTGGTGTGAGACTCGTTTTCGGAGCTCACCCCCGAATGGTGACCGCAACTATCACCTGTCATCAGATTGCCAAATATAGTTTTCCACTGACGGATTTTATCTTTTTGCGTCCGAATGCCCAAGCACATTCAAACGCAAGTCATCCACTTTATTCCACCTGGTGTCTAAGGTAGGAATATGTGCATTTCTGGTGGTTCCACACCTGTGCTGAAGATTTGGGACCTTCGTTTTTTTTTTTAGCCATTTTTAATTACCGTCGTCATTCACCCGTGACTGGCTGACCTAAACAAGTGCTTTGGTCTGATTCCTCAAAGGTCAGCTGGCCTTTTGTAGACTCTCTGTCAGCTTTTTCTAATAAGTTTTCCTCTTTTTCCTTCTCTAGAGGTTAACCCTTGTTCTCTTTCTACCTTTGACTCTGCATAAGCCACACAATCACGTTACAACGTGTCATACTTATTTTAAACCGTGTAAGAGGTACTCAAAGTGATGTACTCTTATGGACCCCCACACATGGCCGTGCAAAAGCAGGACGACCAGCACGAACATACATTCAGCAACTATGTGAGGATACGGGATGTTGTCCAGAAGACCTGCCTGAGGCGATGGACGATAGGGAAAAGTGGCGAGAGAGGGTCAGGGATGTCCGTGCTACCAGCACGACAGGATGATGATGAAGAGGTACTCGCTATTGTCGGTAATACCGTGCTTGTTGGTGTGCTGACATGTGTATTACTTCCCTCCTTCTGGGTGATTTGAAAGCCGCACCAATGAACTTGCAACATAATCTAATTCGAGGAAAATATACTTTAGAAATTCGAAGTGGGTTATATGGTCATGGAAGCAACCCGATATACTTGTTGTGCGAAACGTGAAGGAGCAGTTTATTTCAGGCCAGTGAGCAGACGGTTGATAAAATTTTGCTTGGATCGCAAGAACCTTGATGATAAGTTAAGAACAGGTTAAACTGAAAGAGAGGTGCCCGTGGTGTAATGGTTATCGTTGTAGGAAATGGACACGGTGACACGAGTTCAAATTCCTCGACGAGACTGATTGCATTTCACATAGAAAGGTATGGATCCAGTTATTCTCCATCCAGCTATGGGTAAATAGTAGGGCAGACTAGGTTCTTAAGCCTTGGTGAGGCAAATAGTCTAGGAGAAGGAAAACTCTGAATTCAAACCTGTTAAAATCCGCTTAAAAATTGACCTTGTGTCATATCCTAGCGGAGGGGTTGGTAAATATAGGTAAAACTAAAAGAGAGGATTTTGAGGCAGAGCTACAAACCGTACAGGAATATCCGATCAGTAGTCCTCAGAGAGTATCAGGCGAGCTCGGCAACTGAGTGTCTAATATGGTTTATCACCTTCACGACTTTGACAAAAACATACACATCTACCGATTTTTCCTCACATTTTCAAAATATTACAAAACTTTTACCTCACTCTGGTAAAATGCTGATTGCTCTCTTAATTTATTTGTTTAATGGCATATCAAACACTGTGTGCTATTTAATGCCAAAACCATCCATATAAAAGAATAATAGAGTGGCCTTTTCCATCATATTAGTCTGAAAATTTACATAATATCACAGCAGAAGATTGAATTAATGTACAATGCTGTCGTTGTAATTTTTTTTTCTTGTTTTTTGTTTTTATTTTCAGGGATATAAATGTCACTTAATCAAAAAGAAAAGACGTTAAATGATTAACATAGAAACTTTTTTTTTTTACATGCTACTAAAATTTGAAATCATCTGAACAAGAATTAGTCAAGCTATCGAGTTAATAAAAATACACAAGTTGTTCTGTAACCCCCGCTACATTTCAAATAATATCAAATTTTCGAAAAACCCTGTAATATTACGTAGTTTAGTTTGTTTCACAACTTTTGTTAAAAAAATCATTTAAATTTTCTAATGTGCTTTGTAAATGATTTAAAAGGAAAAAAATTCATCTTTTCAAAAATGGACTCGTATGTCTGGTTAATTATTCCTAATTTTCTGAATAATTTATAAATTCTCATGTATCTTTATTCTAAAAGACAAAAATACATAATTTAGTTTTCAGGTATATATGATCATTTACAAGTAATAAAAAAACGAGATCCAAGTTGGATAAACTGGGATAGACAGATATATCTTAAAGTATTCATAGAATTAATGACTTTGTAAAAGATGAATAAGCTTTGTTGAGATCTAAACAACAATAGCCATATGGTCATCTTATATTTGCATATTGATAATTAGGGGCTTAGGCCATGAGCTTGGGCAGCCAGTCCGTACAGATAAGAGTCATCATTACAATGGCGTCTGGAGATAAACAAAGTCTTGTCATAAAAAATGTTTCAAACGATTTTTTGTTGCATTAAACTATTTGTAACTGTTAACTATTCACTTGAAATTAACAACTCTTTATAACAATAATAATGAGTATTATTATTATTAGTAGTAGTATTAGTAGTAATAATAATAATAATAATAATAATAATAATAATAATAATAATAATAATAATAATAATATGATCAATTAATGTATATATGGACGCAAGCAAACATCCAGACTCATTTAACTCAGATCTTCATTATGCATATGTGTATATGTGTTATCGAAATAGAAACGTGGAAAAACGGCAACTCCAAGCGAAACCTTTACTAGAGAAATAGAATGAAATATCTAGAAAACTGGGAATAAGTCTTTTCCAGAATTTAAAAAAAAATTAATTACAACATATAGTACCTAAATGCGTAATCCCTATCAACTTCATTTTTGATTCAAGGCGTTAGCTGATGGTTTCTCCTTGGAATCTGAGTGACAGCAAATCACATAGTCTCCAGGACTCTTCTCGTTATTATATACTCCTTTAGTGATTTTCACATCATCGTTAGCTGATGGTTTTTCAGTGGAGTTTGAGTGACAGCAAGTCTCCTCAATCTCTTGGACTATTTTCAATATTCTGGCCGTTCTCAATAATTCTGTCGTTTGGATGATCTCCACTCATCCGCCCACCTCAAATTGCTCCAAATTGTCGACTTTGCTGTTCCGGTTGGCCTCAGAATAAAATTGAAAGAATATGAAAAGAAAGATAAATACCTCGACCTCGCAAAGAAATTGAAAAATCTGTGTAACATGAAGGTGACAATTATACCAATTGTGATTGGTGAATTTGGTACAGTAATAAAAGGATTACAAAAAGGACTAGAGGACTTAGAAGTCGGTGGAATAGTGGAGACCAACCAAGCGACAACATTATTTAGAACGGCCAGAATAATGAGAAGAGTCTTGGAATTTGAGGAGACTTGCTGTCAGTCAAACTCCAGTGAAAAACCATCAGGTAACACTTATGTGAAAAACTCCAATGGAGATAATAATAATGATAATAACAACAAGAGATTGAGTTTGACGATGCGAAGAAAGGGTATATGCACGACCCAGAATCTGTCGGAGAGAATGAGACGTATAAACTCCTTTGTGATTTTTAGATACAAACAGATCACCTAATCTCGACTAGACGACCAGATCTTGCAATAATCAACATAAAAAAGGGGGAACTGGCAGAATTGTGGACTTTACTGTTCCGGCTGACCACAAAGTAAAATTGAAAGAAAGAGAAAAGGAAGATAAGTATCTGGATCTTGCTAGGGAACTGAAAAAACAAAACAAAAAACAGTGGAACATGAAAATGACGGCTATACCAATTGGTGCTCTTGGTACAGTCACCAAAGGATAGAAAGAGGTACTGAAGGCCTTGAAAATAAGAGGACAAATGTAGACCATCCAAACAACAGCATTATTAGGATTGGTCATAATACTGAAAAGAGTCCGTGAGACTTGAGGAGACTTGCTGTCACTCAATTTCCTACGAGAACCCATCAGCTCACGCTGTTTTTAAAATCTTGAAAAGAAGTAACAACAACTATAATAATAATAATAATAATAATAATAATAATAATCGTCCCATACCCTTAATGAATGTATCTAGATCATCATAAACTAATGCAACTCAAGATAATGTCTTCACTGACTGGTTGATAGGTGTCATGTAAAAGAAAGGATAAAGCAAAAGGTTCATTTTTATCAGTGACCATTTGGCTTCTACACACCACTAGATTAACTCCCTGTAGAGTCATTCATCTTTGTTTTTAATGTCATATCAACCTTCAAGGTTTATTTAATGTCAAAACCATCATTGGAGAATGAAAGCAATGGTACTGGGGGATAAGTGTGTTCACTTTTTCCCCAAGGGTATTAGTCAGAACGTGAATGTAATAGTAGGACTAAATTTCAATGTGGGAAATTAGCAAGACTAGAATTTGAAAATAAGTGTAAATTCGAACAGAATTCGTCCCCTTCTCCCAAATAAGTTGCCCTGTATACGGGACTATGAATACGATGACTGTATATTCCTTTAGTGCGGTGACATATCAACCGCCCCAAAAAGTTTTCCTGAGCATAAGAATAAACTTCCTGGTCTGGAGGCTCTCGACATTGCGCAGTATTCCTTCCTTTCAAATTACTTCCTAGTTCTCGGTGACCCGGAAGGGTAATGTTTGCTAGAGTCCTATGCATCGGCTAAATAGATTTTTGTGAAAATTGATTATATAAGGTGAGAATATTTGATACTATATAAGTTTGAGTGAATTGTAGTATTAATAATATTTACTTCAGGCTAAAATTGTTTACAAATATATAATTATTACCATTTACTTATTAGAGTTTTTCACATCAGCGGTAGCTGATGGCCCTTCACTGGAGTTTGAGTGAGAGCAAATCTCAAGTTTCCAGGACTATTCTCAGTATTCTGGACGTTCTCAATTATGCTGTCGTTTGGATGGTCTCCACTCGTCCGTCAACTTCCAAATCCGCCAGCCCCTTTTATAATTTTTTAGTTACTGTACCAAAAGCACCAATCACAATTGGTATGATTGTCACCTTCACGTCCCATATTTTTTTTCAATTAACTAGCAAGATCCAGGGACATATCCTTTTTTTCACATTCTTTCAGTTTTATTCTGTGGTCAACAATTTTGAAAATTCTCTTTTTTTAAAATTATTATTAGGTCTATGCTTCCAGCTGTGATTCGGAGATACGCCTCTATGTCAAAGTCCCACTGGAGTTTATGTGGGTAATTTTCAAGGACAAATGCTGGGTTGTGCATATAACATTTGTTAGTATGGTCAATTTCAATTTCTTGCACATCTCCCAGTGGATCACCTTGCCCACCCAGTCGTGTCTATTTTTATACTCCTATGCTAATTTGCTGCATTCGCTTATTATATGATTGATGGTTTCATCTCTGTCAGTGCATTGCGTACATTTGCTATTTTGTTGCATCTAATCTATTCTCGCTTTGATATGACAGATTCTTATGGCGTTCTTTTGTGCTGCTATTAGGAGTGGTTCTGTTTCTCTCTAAGAGTTTCCTTTTCTTAGCCATGTCCAGGTTTTCTCGTGTGAGATGTTTATTGGTCATTTAAAATGTCTATAAAGTTGTTTTACTTGAAATCAAATAACAGTTTGCGAATAAATAATTATTATAAAATAGAAATAATAACTTGAAATCATATAATATTTATACTTCATTATTATTAGATTGAAAATATCACTACCTTATCACAGTGTGTAAATTTTTTGTATTAAAAATAGCTGCATGAACCTCTAAATTTTTTCTAAGTATTATTCTTATTATTATTTACTTGGAAACTGATAACAAAGTGCAAAATATATGATTAATCGATGAAAATAATTACATGAAGCCATATGATTATGTAGGCCTAATGGGTAGCCTGTTCGTCAACCGTCCTGGTAACGGGAGTACAATTGCAGGTCCGGTCATGCCAAAGACTTAAAAATGGTACATGACCTTTTGCCTATCTTTCAGCATAATAAGGTAAGGATGAAGGGTAAAATGGAACAATCCACAAAAAGAAGTAGCTCCCTTCCCTACAGTTCGGTGTTGTAGCTATTGAAAAGGGAGTCGTCGCGTCGCCATCGACTACGGTCGCCAACTTTTATTACTGCATAGATATACTTTACACCATACTTTTTGGGGCAAATTATTTTATTAAATACTTGATATACAGTAACTGAGGGCTAAAAAAGCAACTCCACAAAAATGAAAATATAAACGTTGAATAAACGGGATTCCCTAACCTCCCGGCAGAAAATAACCCTAAAATATTTGATATACGCTAAAAATAAATCAATGACTGTTTAGAAACCTACAAAATAAAGGACTGATTACTATTTTTACGGAATGAGACCCTGTCCAGTGATGTTTAATACTAATAGTTTTGGGATTGCGACCATATTATATTCATATATATATTTTTACTCAAGATTTGTTGATTTTTTTACACATTGAATATGTATATGTTTTGAATAAGTATATTTGAACCATAGTTTTTAAAATGAACTCTCAGTGCCTGAGTGGTCCTGGAAGTAATGGCAATGCAGTGGTAATCCACCATGGAGACTAAAATTAAATAAATCTGAAAGAAACTATAAACGGATGATGTAAAAAGTTAGACGTTTTTATTTGTCGACATCTCTAATCATCTGTCTTGAAATGTCGATCAATGGCTTTTGATAACTGCTTGGGATCAAGTAGCAGCTTCAGTATAATCTGAGTTTATAGTCTATCACTTTCATTTTTTTTTTAAATTTGCGAATACGGACATTTTTCCAATCGATACTTTCATGTCTGTATGTAATCTGCATAGCAACCCTTCAGTGCGATATTTATTTATGAATAAATGTATTCCGCTCATTGGCTTTCCAATTAATTTTCGGATCCTATTAACATTTTTGTCTACACAGATCCGTCCTTTATTTCGCTCTGAAAACCATTTAAACTCTCAGAACTTTTTTCTATGAATTGTAAATTGCTTTCAAATTCCTGATATAAGTATAACATCTAACTAACGACAAGAACATTGAAAAGCCCGAAGAGATTACAGAAGCGCAAGCGTTCTGCAGCAAGCAAATTGATTATATATATATATATATATATATATATATATATAATGAGGGTTATTGTTCATACTAGCACACTTGGTGAGTTAATGGAGGACCAATAAT
>OY757931.1:21139633-21192133 GCA_963585895.1 Sepioteuthis lessoniana | reverse complement strand
ACATGTTTACAAGAGGTGTTGACTTGGTTTTGCCACTACAAGCCTGAGTGAAAAGACAGTCCATGGAGTGAAAATACACTGGCACACGGGTAAAGAACACGTTACTGACGCAGAAGTCAGTAAAGGAGGTCATACTGACAGTCTTTGAGTACATAAAATTACCCATCGCATTTCTGTGAAAAGATTGCAGTCGTACACAGTGTTTGCTACTGCCGATACTTCAGGCAGTATTTTAACTAATTCATTGAATAACCCTCTTATATATTTATGATCAATATGCAAGAGCAAAGATGTGATGACGGCTATATCGTTTAGGGGGTTTTCTGTAGCGTAACTGATGCAGCATAAACATGGCCAATTGGAATGGACAATGAGTTGTAATTAAAAGAATGATCGAGACTGAATCTTAAATTCTTGATTTTACTTTGAATGTAACTCCCAACAGAAGTCATGCACCCAGTGAGGATCAAACTTATTTGTAATGGTCTACAGGTCATGCATGCCAATAATTATTCTCCAAGGGGAATCGTAGCTAAAACTAAACAACTTAGATTTAACACAGTAAAAAGTATGACGCATCCCGGAGGGTCGAACTCACTTAAGTATTAAAGTAAGAATATAGATACATCTTAAAAGCTCTCAAGACAATAATAAGGGTTTATCCCCCTGTAAGAGGGTCGGTTTAATGCGGTGTACATTGTAAAAATTGTTGTTTTCCTTCAATATTTGGTCTTCAGAGACGGGTGACTCTAGTATCTGGTCCTGTCGGCTGGGTCTGCAGTATACTTCAATTGCAGATGGGTAAAGCTCCTCCTACGATTGAGATGGTAAGGCTCCAGTTGTGCTGGACCTTTGGGAAATGAGGAGTACCTGTTTATTGTCATTGTTTCCATGTCCATTGTGGCCCGGAGTGGTGGCAGCTGATAGGGTACTATCTTTGGGTCAAATAGTACTAATCTGAGTACAAATGCTAAAATGAATTATTTGAAACAGAACTATTTTTGCTTTTCACAGTGTGTAAATAAATGACTGATGTTTAATTGAATTGTTTGTATAGCATATCATTGTTTGGAATAATTTGTACGAATAGTGTTCAGTAAACTAATTAGTTTCTTTGTTTAAGGGCATATCAACCTTCGTGGGTTAATTAATGTCAAAGCTATCCTAGAAGAACTGCATTGAAGCTGTTTAACCCACAGCTGGGAGGACGAGGGGGTCCATACCTTTCCCAAGGTTATTTGTCTGAAAGTGAACGTAATAGTGCGACTGAGTTCGAACTCACTTACTACGATTTCGCAGTCCAGCGCTTTAACCATTACACCACGAGGACTATCGAATTAAGTTTAGTGTCTTACTTGGGACCTATGTTTGAGTTTAGTGTCAAATTCATGACCATCAGTTTGAGTTTAGTGTCATACTCAGGACCATCAGATTAAGTTTAGTTTCTTACTCATGACCATCCGATTGAGTTTAGTGTCATACTCAGGAACATCAGATTGAGTTTAGCATCTTACGCAGGAAATCCCCTTTGAGGGTTGAAGTCTTACTCCTCTGAAGGGGTTACATTCATCATATTCAAATCATTAAAATGTTAGGAAATTCAGTCTAATAAATATAAAGTTAGGCAATTCATTATTTGGACATTTATAACTTTTGATACTCCTCAGCATATTTAACGAGGCCTTCAAAATAAACAATAATCTAACGATAACAAACAAAAACATTTGAAACAATTTATAATCACATGAAAAGTAGACAATTTTAAGCCTCAAACTACTTGGGATTATCAAATTTAAATACACTGCCACTAGGCAAAAATCAAGGATTTAGAACACAATGATGATGTTCATCGTGGTTTTCTTAATTTAGCAGTAAATAAACTAAGAAGAAACATGTGAAAAAGTATTTTCTTCAATAGTTAAACGGTCTAGCTTTATAAAATATTTAAAAAACTAAGTACACCAAAATATTATAAAATAATGCTATATTTTTTCTACAACCATGCATCAGGAAATATAATTGAATAATTCACTACTGAAAAATAATGAAATGATAATGTAATTTTCATTCGTGAAACAAAATCTGGGAAAGGTGGGCTGATATCGGGGCTAATGTAATAAACCGTAAAAATCGTAATCAGTGAGTCCGAGATCCTTTCACGCTTTTGTGTTTACATTGGGATTAATACCCATGGCTTAAACCCCATTAACTCTTAAGAGATAATTTATATAGTACTATTACTTTTAATAAGGATTGCTTTGGTATTAAATGACGTACAATGGTTGATATGGCATTAAAGAAATGAATTAAACCTACAGTAGCCTACATATCCAAATAGGTTGACAGTAAAGACTGATCTTGCAGACCTTAAGAAGCAGATTTCATAAACCTAATTAAAATGAAACAAGGGCTTCCAAAGAGAAAAAAGCCCCCCCCCCCAATCCAGTCAATTGATAAAATGGAGAGTATAATAATGCTCTTTCAAGTAAGCAATCTACGAGGGTCGTCTAGAAAAATATCAAATCCTCACCCAATTTTTTTTTCTCACATATCTCACCTTTGTAAGGGGCACACCTACACAGAAATTAAGACTGAAATCTATATTAATCTTTTTAGGTTTTAATATGTGTAGGCTGTGGCCATCACTAAAATGTTCAACAATTCCTCTTTTTTCTTGGAGAGGCTTAGAAATTTCTTAGAAATTTTAAACGAGAGTCATTTAAAAAAAATAAAGGCAATGTCTTTTTTGGTGTGGGTTAGAAATTTCTTAGAAATTTTTAACGAGAATCGTTTAAAAATATTCAAGGCGATATCTCTTTTTTCTTGGTGAGACTTATACGTTTATTTTTATTTGGAGAGCCTCAGAAATTACTTTTTTTGCGGGGTGGGGGAATTAGAAATTTCTTAGAAATCTTAAACGAGGGTCGTTTAAAAATATAAAAGGCAATGTCTCTTTTTTCTTGGTGAGGCTTAGAAATTTCTTAGAAATTTTAAACGATGATCGTTTAAAAATATTCAAGGTAATGTCTCTTTTTTCCTGGTGAGGCTTAGAAATTTTTTTTTTATTTAGTGATGCTCAGAAATTACTTTTTTCTTGGCGAGACTTAGAAATTTCTTAAAAATTTTAAACGGGGGTCGTTTAACAAAATACAAGAAAATGCCTCTTTTTTCTTCGAAACGAGGGTTATTTAAAACTTCAAGGCAATGATTTTTTGGTTCTTGGTGAGGTTTAGAAACTTTTGAAAGACTACTGTACAGTGGAGTATGTAGAAAGTTGTTGGTTGTTGATTTTTTGGGGAGTATACAAGTTTTTCCAGTCAGCATATATGTCTTTTTTTGTCTTTTTTTTATTTTAGGTCCTACAGTTAATTTGATGATCACATTACGTATGTTTGTAATATATGACACAACGAAAACAGCCAATTCCTTGAAAAAAATTACAGATGGCGCTTAGCATCAAGATTACGAAAAACGACAGATGATTTTCTAAATACATCTGAGTGAAATTGATTATATCAAATAGCAGATGTCTTACGAATCGACATAAATACTATGCAAAATGGACACCGATTACAAAACTTGATAAAAATGCACATTTAAAATTGGGTCTTTTTAAAATCAAGCTAATGGTTATATATACCATATGCCTACTTATTGGAACCAATTTAACGTAAAAAGTTATATTCAACTGGGAAAATTTGGCTCTTATCGACAGGGTATTTATATATTTGATCGTAAATCTTACCATTCGTCTTCCCGAAATAATAATTTATATTTAAGTAAAAATTAATAACAAGGATTATATGTATATTTTCCTCTTACTTTTATTACAGTGGAAAAGTAATTAAAATGAATTTATTGGCCTAATTGTAAGAGTGTTCGCCAATGGTCCAGGAGACCTGGGTTCAATCCCAGGTCGCGTCATACCAAAGACTTTAAGAATGGTACTTGATACCGCCTGGGTTAACACTCAGCAATATAAGGTATGTATCAAGGTTAAGGTGGAGCAATCCAGGGAAAGTAGTAACGCCCTCTCCTACATCTTGGTGTAGTTGCTATTGAAATGGGAGTTTTCTGGTCACCCTCGACTAGGGTCGCCAACTTTACTTACTTTTACTTATGTGGTACTTTAGGTAATTATGTCTTACAATAACGCTCCACACGCGTTTCGAGGTCCTCTTCAGGAGATTGCTATTGTCTAGATTCCACTCTACTGGTAGCTTTTGTACTGAAGATTATTTTACTATGTAAATTGTTTTTGCAGTGAGCTATTCTTAATTTTTTGAATAATTTTCTATGTATGTATACATGGGTCATGCAATTGATAAAGATAAGTTTTTAATAAATGTAACCTCAGTATTTTTCTAATTTGCTCATAGACACAAGTTATTAGAATCTCGCAAAAATACTTGTTTTGATACTATTCAATTTGAAGCCAAATAAACAGTACCAGTAGCCTAATAAGTAAATTGTTCACCAGTGGCCTGGGAGACCAGGGTTCAATACCAGGTCGTGTCATTCCAAAATTTAAAAAAAATGGTACTTAATGTCGCTTTGCAAAACTGTCAGCATTACAGGCTACAGATCAAGGGTAAATTTCAGCAATCCAGGGTATAGAGTTGCGCCTACCTTACGTTTCTATGTAGCAGCTATTGGAAAGGGAGCCTTCGGGACCCCCTCGACTACGGTCACCGACTCTACTTTTATTTTACAGGGTTAACAGGTCATTCATTGGATTCCTGATGATTGTAAAGAGTAAACCATGCCACATTTACCGAAGATCAAAGTTAGACGAACCAGACATGCAGAACACTGCTGGAGAAGCGGGGACGTTCTCCTATGAACCCCCTCACATGGCTGAACAAAAGCAGGGCGACCAGCTGGAACCTACGTACAACAGCTCTGTGAGGATACGGGATGTAGCCATGAGGACCTGCCAGAAGCAATAAACGATAGGGAAGAGTAGCGAGAGAGGGTCAGAAATATCCATTCTGGAGCTACGACAAGATGATGATGATGATGATGTAATCATGTTTTATTCCTAAAAAATACTTTTATAAAAAAGAGAAACACGGTTTGGACACTAGATTATGGAAAGAAAATAACAATTCCCGAAGTGGAAACACATTGAGTCTTCGTTAAAAAAAAAACATTTAGGAGGTGCCCGTTGTGTAATGGTTATCGTCGTATGAAATGAACATGGCGACACGAGTTCAAATCCTGGACGAGACTGATTGCATTTCAGATAGCAATAATACCCTTGGGAAAAGTATGAATCCAATAATTCTCCCTCCAGCTATGGGTAAATAGTAGGGCAGACTGGGTTCCTCAGCCTTGATGAAGCAACTAGTCTAGGAGAAGGAAAACTAAACCTGTTAAACTCTGATTAAAAATTGACCTTGAGTCATATCCTGCTGGGCGGAGGGGTTCGTAAATATGGTTTAAAAAACATGTTCCCGGCACAGCGGTCAACAAAAAGATCTTCCTTACAATATTCTGTGACATGAAAAGACACATTACCTGAGATTTACTTGAAAAATGATAGATTTAAACAATGGTTTCTATTACTAAATCTTTTCAGCAAAAATCACCTTATTTATTGAATAACCTTAGTATTTTCTATTCCCAAGCTTAGTTTGAAGCAGCTATTAAAATGGTTAATATAATTAGAACTGAACTCATTGACTTTGGTTTCCTATGGTAGATCACTAACCATTCACTACGCCAAGCTCCTTGTTTACATAGATAGATAGATAGATAGATGGAGATAGATAGGAAAACGTTAAACGTACTTAAATCCGGTGATAGCACATTTTACCGTGCCAAAATGTATGTCCGGGAGCATTTGAAAACTTTTGGTTGAGAAAAGCAGGCATATTTCATATTTTCTACTGGATCATTGCCAAAAAAGAAAAAAAATAAAGAAAAAGAAAAATGACCATTAAGAAAACTTCATAACAGTTTAAGGAAATCATTGTGTATCAAAATAACGTAACCATACGAAATAAATGCGGAAATGGCGTTAGGGGCAATTTTTATATCTCCAAAATATTCTTCTAGTTTCAGGCATTTTTCCCCTTTAAATCACAAGTTACGTCAATAGGAATTCAACGTGGTTTATTTTGTATACACACCTTGTTAAAGATGGTTGATAAGATCCATTTTTACAAATATATTTTCCGTCTTAGATTTCAAATAGAATTTTACATTTTCAAAGGAATTGCCTTTTTTGTATTGTTTCAATTCTTTTAAAATTCTTCTTGCAGGAATATATCCTCAAATTGTTCGTATTTCACATCAGAGAGTTTTTAATATGCCATCGGTATTAGTAGTTTTTTATTGCTTTTCAGAAAAGCATTCTTCGCACACACACACACACACACACACACACACACACACACACACACACACACGAATATATATATATATATATATATATATATATATATATATACATATATATATATAATTTGTTTGTCGTAGATCCAAAGAGAGAAGAAAATATTTTCAAATGAGTAGGTCCACGAAGAGATTTGCATTTTTTGAGGGAGATTTATTTATTTAGTTAGTACTTACATACGTCTATGTTTTCAGCTTGATGCTTTCGTCAGAGAACATGTATGGTACAAGGCCTTTTTAATGGGGTATTCAATGAGACTTGAACTCGCTCGTGTTTGTAGTTTTGATGGTTTTCCGGTGTTTATGGTTTTTTTTTATGAATGGTGACTCCTCTCTTTTTCTTAGAGAGTGTTTACCTTAGTCTACTTTACCTCTCATTATATATGTATATATATATATATTTCTTTAAGAGAAAACAAAGCCGGTCACATCAGGATTATACATTTATTTCCATCCTGTCATGTGTTTTTGATAAAATCAAAAAACACGAAAAAAATTAACAGGACTTCTTCAGATCTAATGGATAAAATAAATCAGAATAGACACTGGAAAGGAGGGTGGGAAGGGGGATGGAGGAGGGGTGAAGAGTTATCTCCTCATTTAGCCCTCTTCCGGTTTAAAAAAAAAACTATTGCCTGTTGGAATTATAGTAAATTAATCTTTTAATTCTTTTTTTTATTTTTTAAAATTCTCATTACATTTCTACTTAAAACTCCAGATTTAATACTAATTTAGATTAAAAAAAAACTTTATTCAATAACTTTACGTTAGGATAGAGTAATAATTATATTAAATTAAATTCAAGATTTAATTAAATTTGATTTTTTAAAATTCAAATTTATTTTCGAACCTATTAAAAAAACCTGTGTATTCAGCATGCAGTCTATACAGATGATCAAGAAGTATGGGGCTAGCGTGTCTCCTTGTAGTACTCCTGCTACAATGTCGAAGTATTCTGTGTCTTCATCTGGTGAACGTACTTTCACTTTGGTGTTTCTATAAAGAATCATTATTGCTGCTGCGGTTTCTTTGGGTAGGCCGTATGCTAGTAGGATTTGTTCCATCATCCCTCTGTGAATGGAATCGAAAGCCTTGGTAAAGTCGATAAATAGTAATGTCGCCTGAAGTTTTTTTTTTACCTGTGCGCCTTCAAGGATTCTACGGATGGTCAATATTTGTGAGGTCGTGGATCTATTCTAAGAGATCTAATAGATACACTCGATGAATTCTACAGCCCCAGCTGACTGAGCAAGAGGGTGAGTGGTTTTAACTCTTTTACGAAAGTATCAGTCCTAAAGTTCTCTTAAATGCTCGAGTGGAGTTCGAACTCGAAACCAAGGATGTCAGAGGGTAACATATAACTACAGCGTAACTTGGACTTCCTCAAGGAAAATGGTTGCTTAAATCAACAACAAACATTATCGGCCATACAAAAGAAAATACAGAACAAAATGAAAAAGAGAAAAAAATAAAGTTGTAGGTAAACAAAAACATTGATGACTGGATGATAATTGTAAGAAAAAAAAGAACGAAAGAAAGAAAGAAGACATAAAAAGAAAGAAAGAAAGAAAGAAAGAAAGAAAGAAAGAAGACGTAAAAAAGAAAGAATGAAAAAAGAAAAAAAGAATGACAAAAAAGAAAGAAAGAGGTAACGAAAAGTATTGATGACTGAATGATAATTTTAAGAAAGAAAGAATGAAAGAAGGAAGGCATAAAAAAGAAAAAAAAGAAAGAAAAAAGAAGAAAGAAAGAAAGACGGAAGAAAAAGAAAGAAAACAAGAAAGAAAGAACTAAATAAAGCTGTAAGAAAGGCATAAAAAAGAAGAAAGAGGTAAACAAAAGCACTGATGACTGAATGATAGTTGTAAGAAAGAAAGAAAGAAAGAAAGAAAGAATTAAAAAGAAAAATGAAAGAAAGAAAGAAAGAAAGGAAGAAAGAAAGAAGACACAAAAAGAAAGAAAGAAAGAAAGAAAGAAAGAATTAAAAAGAAAAACTAAAGAAAGAAAGAAAGAAAAACAAAAAAGAAAGTAAGACATAAGAAAGACATAAACAGAAAGAAAGAAAAAATAAATAAAGAAAACGATTTAATAAGAATGAACAAAACGAAGTGGCGTGAATGTACGAAGAGAAACATGTTTTGTTAAATCAATAACAAATATTATAGGAAAAGTAAAAGAAAATGTTGAACAAACTAAAAAATAGAAAAAAAAATCATGGTGTGTGTGGTGGTGGGAGAGAGGAACAGAATCATCGATAGTCGAATGATAATTGAAAGAAAGAAAGAAAGAAAACTAGAAAGAAAGAAAGATGGAAAGAAGAAAGAGAGATAACTAGACCGAGCAAAAAACAGATAGGTTATAAGAAAAAGAAAAAATAAACGGTAAGTTAAATCAATTACAAATATTATCATTATGAAAACCTTTCAAGATCCATAGGTCATCATGACCCAATGGATCGAACATGTTACCGATCTTTTTCAAAATCCATAAAGTATCAATGAAGATGTCATTGATATTTTGCCTCAAAAAATATGCTATCCATAAAATCATGGCTCATCCCTTTCGGTGTATTTGTTTCCGGGTGACAATATGAACTTGCAAGACGTTTCCTCGGCTAACAAGCCTCTCCCCATATTGTGTTTGATTTTTTTCAAAATCACTGTCGGTTTCGTTCAGAACAGTAGAAACCTCTTGTCATATTCACTATGGAAAAAGAAATAAAACGACGACTTATGACTGTTTTTGCTTTCGTAAGTTACAGCATCTATCAAATAATCCTTCAAGGAAGCGTGTGTAACACTTTGGATGTTTGACCAAGGTTAGAAATCAAACTATATTAAATATCCTCAGCCATTTTGCTCACTCACCTTTCAACTGTTAAATACTCCTAACAACTCGAACACCAACTGGACAGAAACTGAGAACCCCAACTATATTGTTTAAGGGGCGAGGGACGTCGACTCGGATCCTTGTGGCTCTAGATTTCTCACTCTGTAGCCATCTGTCGACAGATAGACTTTTACTCGAGATCACTAGGATCCACTACGTCAGCTGAATATACAGAGTTTGATTTCCATCAATGTTCTAAAAATTCAGAAAACAGTTTTAGGCAGTTAACCAAATAATGTTTCATTTTATTCAATTATACAAAGTGGGCTGGCAAATTTAGAAGGAAAATAAGGTTTTAGGTCTATATATATATATATAGAGAGAGAGAGACAGAGAGAGGGTGTGAGAGAGAGAGAGAGACTGAGAGAAAGTGGAGAGAGAAAAACCTGCTAATTAGAATAATGATTAGAGTATTCGCCAATAGTTTTGAAAGACCGGTATTCATTCCAGGTTGAGTCGTATCAAAGACTCAAACGACGGTACCTGATGTCTCCTTGCTTAAAACTCAGTATTATAAGGCACGGATCAAGGGTATGTGCAGAATTCAAGGAAAGGAGTAATCCCTATCGAAAAAAAGTCTTTGGGTTGATATCAATTACGATCAGCCAACACACACACACACACACACACACACACACATATATATATATATATATATATATATAGTATTATTCGGTCCAGTTAAACCAGAGTTGGGAGTAATTTCTTCAGGACAAGAAAATCATTTTAAAACTGAATATTTAAATTTTCCTGGTAGAGCGCTCACTGTAATTGATATTATAGAGCAATACTTTATTTAAGAAAAAAACCAAAGACCGGTTACTTTAGGATTATAAATTTATTTCCATCTTGTTATGTGTTTCTGGTGTAAACCAAAAACACGAAGAAAAATCTAACAGGACTTCTTCTGATCTTATGGAGGAAATAAATAGGTGACTATTCTGATTTATTTTATGCGTAAGATCTGAAGAAGTCCTGTTAAATTTTTCTTCGTGTTTTTGATTTACACCAGAAACACATAACAGGATGGAAATAGATTTATAATCCTAAAGTATATATATATATATATATATATATATATATATATATTGTTAATCTCTTTTGGTGATGCTCTATTTTATATAATGATTTAACTGAATTTGAGCTATCTTAGTACACTGACATTTGAAATATCGACATTGCAACTAAATTTATTATAATAACAACCGATTTAAATTATTGTGAATTTTCTTTATATACTATCTTAAAGAATATTGACATTGCAACCAAATCTCAATTGTTTATTTGTTTAATCCGATAATAAACCTTTTTTTATTAATAAGCGCATAGATAAAAAAAAACTTAAAACCTCTTAAAATATAGATATCGCAACTAATTACCAATTTTGTTCCTGTTTGAAACAATAATGATAAACAGGATTAATATATTAGATCCTAAAAATCGATTCAGTAAATAATTATTAAATAAGCAGTACTTAGTAGTGGCACAAGGTCATGTATCAGGGGGTGCCCAATGATCCATTCTAAAAAGAATTGTTTTGCTCTGGTTGAAAATTTTGGGGATGATACATTCTCTCTCATATATAATTAGAGACGATTAAATTTAAACAGATTTCGACTTAAAATAAGCCAAAAAATGTTGATACGCTGAAAAACTAAGCAAGACTAATTAATAATACTGAATATATCATCATCATCATCATCATCATCATCATCAGGTGACGCTAGCACGGATTTCCCTGACCCTTTCCCTCCATTCGTCCTTGTCGTTCATCGCTACCGGTAGGTCTTCCAGGCCACATCCTTTATCAATACAGAGCTGTCGTAGATAACTTCTTGCTGGTCGCCCAACTCTTGTTCGTCCGTACGAAGGAGCCCACAGGAGTACATCGCTTATAATATCGTTTTTACTTCTCCAGCTGTGTCCCGGATGTTTTATTCGCCTAATTTTGATGATCTTTGAGACCGGTGATAGGTGGCCGTACAACGTGCTCTTTTGTGGAATGTTTCTCCAGGACTTGTTCAATACAGCTCGTAGCATTCTTGTGCAATTGCCGCCCAGCTTTTTTTCTACATACGCTTTGTCAGCGTCCATGTGACGCATCCATATAGTAGTATTGACATGAACGCTGCATTTTATTTTATCAGATAGGTCTGACTTCCATATGACCAAAAACCTATCGATAGCTACCCATGCCTTCGCTAGTCGCGTTTTGATGTCATTTTTAGTAGATAAAACGCTGCTTCTGAGGTGGATGAACTTGAGCACAAGTTTCACAGACCAACAATTTTGTGCAGAGAAGTGACCTCTTTGATTAAAACATGTGACCACTGTTTGCGTCCACATGGAGGCCTATACCGCTTGTTGCCCGTTCCTTACAATTCCGCAGGGAAGATATATTTGCCAGAAGTGTCATATCATCAGCGAAGTCCACGTCCGTGATAGTTTGTTTCTTGCCTTTTCCATAGTAAAGCCATTTTCTTTCATTAAATCTATCGACTTTCAAAGCACGTTGTCTATGTAGATAATAAACAGATATAGGGCTGATGAGTCTTCGGCAGCTCACCCACGACTAAGTCAAACAAGTCTATCTACATTCAATGAGCAAACTTTTATTTTTGTGTTTTTATAGAGCATCATTAGGGCTGCGACGCTTTCTTTGGGGAGACTCAGACCTAACCGATAAAATGAAACGCTGTTTCTTCCAGGCAGCGGTCACATCGATACTGCTATATGGGTGCACTACATGGACTCTAACAAAACGGCTGGAGAAGAAGCTAAACGGCAATTACTCCAGAATGCTGCGAGCAATCTTGAACAAGTCCTGGCGGCAACACCCCACAAGACACCAACTGTACGGACACCTGCCTCCTATCACGAATACTATTCAAGTTAGACGAACCAGACATGCAGGACACTGCTGGAGAAGTAGGGACGAACTCATAAGTGATCTACTCTTATGGACCCCCACACATGGCCGTGCAAAAGCAGGATGACCAGCACGAACATACATTCAGCAGTTATGTGAGGATACGGGATATTGTCCTGAAGACCTGCCTAGGGCGATGGAAGATAGGGAGGAGTGACGAGAGAGGGTCAGGGATATCCGTGCTACCAGCACGACGTGATGATGATGATGATGATGATTGGCTAGGGGTATTTGCTCCAACTTCCCTCTGTGTATGGAGTCAAATGATTTTGAGAAATCTACAAATAGGAGTGTTCACTTTAGGTTCTTTTTGCAAGAACACCCTATAAAATTCAACGGATTGTCAAAATGCCTTATGTTGTGGATCGATGTCTCCAAAAGCCATTTTAGTTCTTCCTAAGAATTTTCTCCATTTCAAGTTCCTTGTGGTTAAATAGCAGAGCATTGAAAATCTTGGCCGCTTTGGAAGAGAGTGGTATGCCTCGGTAGTTCTTGGCCATTCAGAGGTGACCCTTCTAGGGGAAATCCAATATGCAGCCCTTTGTCCATCCGTCTATGATCTACTGGTTGTATACGGCGTTGCAGAATCAGAGTAGAATGTCGTCAAATTTCCTTGTTTTCATACTTCTAGATGTATTTTATCGAGCCCGGCAGCTTTACTGTTTTTATTTCTTGTTAGTACTACGTAGAATTCTGCCATAAACTGTACACTTTGAGGTTTAGTTATTACTAAGAATTTTCGTGATTGATTCCTCCGTAACTATTTTTTTTTCAACCAGATTCTTGAAATGTTATTTCTACAAGTGTACACGTTCTTCTTAGCTAGCAGCTTTTAGTTTATCTCTCGCCGTGTTCTTCCTTCTATTCACTCCGTTTACTGTCTGCCATGCTATTCTAGATGGTATATCTTCAACAGAGTCACAAATTTTATTGCTTTGTACTTTGTCTTCCTTTTGTGCTCTTCATTCTGTGCCTTCTTAATATTTTGAGCGTTGAAATTAGTTTCGTTCCTTTTATTGCGTAGGGATGCCGTTTTCCAGACGTCACGATTTTTCTTAACTGTTAATGTCTCCCAGGGAACTCTATATTTCGCTCCTAGTTTAAATGGTATGAATTCTGCTGTTGCATCCATTCGGGCATTGACGAAGTTTCCATCTTCATAATTCGGATTAAGTGCTTCTGATATCTCCTGAAGTGCATCAAATTTGTTTCTTAGTGCTATAGTATATTTATTGCTAATGTCCCAATTGTTAAACTAGGACCAGTCATAGTTTGGGGTTTTGTTTTCTTCGTTCCGCATTCCTGCGTAGACTCAGACGTATTTTTGTCGTTACAATTCTGAGACCAGAAGACACACCTTCAAAAGAGGAATATGCCTCACAATTCAATGCACTATTAAAACAATTCTCATTCACGAGGATGTAGTCTGTGCTTTAGCGTTATTTGTGTAAATGTTGGTTCATTTCTAAAATTTAGTATTAAGGCATATTAATCTATTTTCTAGTGTTAAGTCTGTTAGGTGTTCCCAATTTTTGTTTGACGTGTAGTGTAAGCTGAATTTTTTGTTTACGTTTTTAGCTATTTAGGCATTTATGTCTCCACTTTCGTGTTTCGGGATATTGCGAACACAAGAGGCTAGTTCTTTATGGACGGTGTCGAGGTCCGTTTCATCACTAACATTGGTAGCGTGGTAACAAGAGATGATCGTTGTGCTGGGGTTGCCGTTAAACATTGCTACCATTATCCTCGGTTGTATTTTCTAGATGCTATGAAGTAATTTTTGGGCTCGTACGCCGATGAGCATGCCTACAACTCCTACCATGATGTTGACAGAGTTTTCCAACGCTGATGCTTACAGAAACGTCCATCTGTTGTCAGCATCATGGTATTTTATACCGACTTCACTGTGACGGTATATCTGTTCTTGTACGCATACTATGTCTATGTTATAATCTATCACTGAGGTTGACCTATTTTATTTCAGTTTCTACTGTTAAATGTCGCTATTTGTATTGTGTTTTTACATATAAGAATTTTTTTTTGTTTTTGTTTATGTTTGAGTTCTGTTGCTAATTTTTCGAACACTGGAAACAATGATTCAACCACAGCAGATGCACGTCTTTTTTACCCGCACGAAGTGCGAGGTGGTTTGGACATATGGTTTGAATGAGAGTCATAGTAATCTTTCGATGGCTGTATTTTAGCCTCATCAATAGACGCCACCCAAAAGATAACTAGCTGTAGTTCCTCGACTGAACTATTTGATCCTGGCCTTTTACATGTGCAATTTTTTTTTCGGAAAAGTTTCGCACATGATCAGAGAATTTAAAAAATACTGATATCCTCGAAAAGGTAACGTGACTTTTGATGAACATTTTGTCATTAACAAGGATGTTCTTCTGTCGTTGTTATTATTATTATTATTATTTCTCGGTCTTAAAAAAGTATCTGTTCAAATGATATCTTCATTGGCAGCCAAAGTAATTAAAAAAAAAAGAAAATATAATTGGGGTTGGGGGGTCGCTGAGAATCGATTAGAACACAGAAAAAAAAAAAAAAAAATTAACATATATATATATATATATATATATATATATATATGTGTGTGTGTGTGTGTATGTCTGTGTGTTACGAAGACATGTTTTGTTGAACATGATGGAACACTTTTATTCATAGTTTTTAATTGTTGTTTCACTAGTCGTGTTTTTTCCTGTATTTAAGGGTAAGTTTGCGTGAAAGTTGTCGTCTGTGTTTTCCCAAGAGCTTTCAACCATACTTTAGTCATTTTCATTGGCTGTGGTTTGTACTGGATATTTAGTTGAAGTATTTCTTATTTTTTAAATTAATTTTTGTATTCTTTTTTTTCTCATCTATTTATCTATTTATTTATTTATCTATTATTATAATGTATTTGCTTTAAAATGTTATTTTTGGGAGATTAGTTGTCGTGGATTTTTTTAAATAAACAAATTTAGCTTGGAGGATCTATGTGATTGGTTGATTTAAAAAACAATGAAAAAAAAAGTGGCCGCTCAATTAAAAACAGACGCTACCATTAATTAAAAGAAAGAAAATTCTTAAACTAAACAGAAACCACAAACCACAACCACTGAAGATGACCTAAGTCCGGTTGAAAGTGCTTGGGAAATAAACATGGGACAATCTTTATACCATATTTACTCTGAAATCCGGATAAAAAACATAACAACTCGAGAAACTAAAATCAACTCCTATGAATAAAAAGTGTTCTATCATGTTCAACAAAACATACCTTCATAATATATATATATATATATATATATATATATATATATATATATATATATATAACCTATAAACCGCAAGCAGGAGACAACAAAAAGTAATTTTTAGCTTGTTCAAAATCAAAGTTTTCCTACTACACTCTTCGCCGTACAGTAAGTTAATTGATCATTCCGCCTTATTTTTTAACCATTGCTATGGTAATAAGGGATGGATTCCTGTCTTTACTAAAGACATTTGCAGGACGTGAAATGCAACTAGCTTTGTCTGAGTTTTGAACACGGATAGTCAAGTTTACATACAACGGCGAAAACTGTTACGTTACAAATGCCTCAATATTAATTTATGGCTTTAACCTTTCTTTTCTCTTAAATATATCTTTCCCTTTGATTCAGGAAGTTATTCCTACGATTTCGAATATCTAATATTAGGCTGACGAATTGATTTTAATTGTAGTACATTATGCCAGCAAGTGAGGGAATTATGTTCCTTGTAAGTTTAAATTTACAGTTTTGTATGATATTGTAAAGGAATCAAGAGATTTCTACATACCGTTTCATAATATCAAATAATTCCATCTCATAAAAATAATTTAGAAAATGATGGTTTTGGCTTGGTTTGGTTTGGAACGTTTTTTTTTTTTTTTTTGTTAAATGACGTATATACTCTCGTAAAGAAATTAAGAGATTTCCTCATACGGTTACATGATATCAAATAATTCTATCTTATAAAATAATTTGTAAAAAGATGGGTTTGGGTCGGTTTGGTTTGAAACAGATTTTTTTTAAAATCACTTATCTGTTACATATTGACCTCGGCCAAGCTGTCAAAAGAAGAAATGCACCTGTGTAAATAACAGGTGCATTCGGTTGAAGATATCAGGGGATCAGAGGATCAGGGGATAACCTAGACTGTCGACGGGTTGAATTGAGTACAAATGTGACGCTCGCAAGAAGTAGGTGGATGTGAAATTATTATATAACCCCGGTGAAAGGAAGTTCACATCAGTTGGAGACAAGATGCTGGAATGAGAACTATGTCCCAGCAGAGGCTGGGCTCCATGCCCCCGGTTGAGCAGCCCAGGAGAACGGGAAAGAAAGGCTGTGATAGCCAGAAGAGTTAGAGGGTCAATATGTTGCAGTCTTTGTTCGGTCTCCAACACTCTCTCACACAAAACCCTTTCAAAAAGATGAGAGGTATATTTTTGCTAAATAACTGTAACCGCTCGTCTTTATTGTGTTGAATATGTTTCTGCATGCATATGTGTATGTATAGTTGTTCATGGCTATACAACATATCTACGCTCGTAAAGAATTAAAGATAATTTCGCATACAGTTACATATCAAGTACTCCTATCTTATACAAATAATTTGCAAAGAGATCGGATGAGTTTGGTACGGTTTCTTTGTTAAATGACATATCAATCCTCGTAAAGCAATTAAGGGATTTCTGCATGCAGTATATGATATCAAGTACTCCTATCTTATACAAATCATTTGTAAAGAGATATCTTTGCTTTGATAGGGTATCTTTATTGAATGATATATCTACTCTCGTAGAAGAACAGTAAGAATACTATTTAATCCAAAACTGGGGAGGTAAGGGCGTTCATAACTTTCACAGTGGTATTTTTCCGAAAGTGAATGGAAAACACGTCTGGAATTCGAACTCGCTTATTACGATGTCACACTCTATAACCACTCAGCTACCAACTCTGTCATCTCTATTTGAGATATGAATGTAATCTTAATAGGTTTTGCCTCTCCGGTTCGGTATGGACCAAGAAGTAATGCTAATGATAAGGTATTCTTCATTCCACTCGTTTTTTTTTTTTTTGTGGCGCCTTAGCCTTTTTCAGTAAATTGGTCAACATATTTAAGTCCCACAATCAGGGCCGTTTTTACGCATGGGACACGAATATTGATGATTACGAAAGACTCTTTCCACTTAGAGTTTGCTCAGTCGGCTTGGGCTGCATAATACACTGACTGCATCTCTGCAGAGCGGTAAGATATTCACCAACGAGTGTCCTGGATATGACATTAAACAATCTGATGCAGGAGCTTTGGGGAATACGGAGTACACCTTCATTGCCATCACACCCAGGTCCACTCTGACTCGAAGTGGGATCACCTGTGAGGATCCTATCTATGGATAAAAAAGAACTGGTTGACAAACCGCATGTGAACAAATGATTTATGTTAAACTGATCTATTTGAAATAAAACTGCTTGATCATTTAACCGTGTAAAAATATGACTGACATTTAATTGCATTGTTTGGGATATATGGCAATGCTTGAAAACATTAAACTGTGCGCAAACAAATGATTAATATGAAATAGAATTATTCTTATTTGATATAAATAAATGAGACCATTTAACAGTGTGAAAGAAATGAGCTCAGGCTCGTTTAAAAATGCTATCTATAAAATGTGTTTAGAAATCTAATATATATGTATAAAGATAAATTGGCATTTAATGACCTACAATGGTTGATATCCTATAAACTGAATCACCAAGAAGTCCTTTACTACGTTTATCTTGGATGTGACACTCGGCCAAATATCAAGGATATCAAACTCACTTATAAGGGTGTGGGAGCCAAGGTAGCTAACTATCAGACTAGACGGCATGCTCAGTTTTTCCTTCGGAGAAGATGGTGTGAAAAACAATTTTCCCTCTGTTTACATCATTTGCTGGACTAATCTTCTATTAGTAAGTATAGATAACCTTTAATAACATTTAAATTCTAAAACAAATAATTAATAATACAGCGCAAGATGTAGTGTCGGTAGCAATTAGTTTTCTGGTAGAGAGAAAATCGTGTTGATAACGTCAGATTCCAATCTGATGACGTTTGAAATAGTGCAGGTGTTAGAGACAAAACCGAGATAACGGAGTACGGCGTGAGTGGGACATACTGATATAAAAAAAAATATGGCGGTAAATTTAGATGCTACAGAGTTAGGTAAGAACAGTACTTGGTTGGGGTAGAGGGTCTGAGCAGGTGTTGGTGATGAAAAATTATTTGGTTAATGTTGGAACTGATTAACGTGAAGATAATTGGTTTGTGTATTGCTTCATTCTCTCTTCCCCTCTCTCTCTCCCTCTCTCTCTCTCTATATATATATATATATACATTTCATTTCACAGTGAAAGAAGGTTGAACACTTGACCTTAGAACTAAGGGGAATTTTATTTTTTTCTATTCTTCGCAAACATTCAAGTACATCAGTGTTTTATCAGCAACGAGTAATGCGTGTGAAAAAGAGACCGAATATCGATTCTTAGCAAAGAAAAGAAAAACAATAAGTGACAATATTTTCATTATCATAATGAAAAACAACGATAATAATACTAACGAGATAAAATATTTTATTGTAATTAATGTTATTGTGGGTCTCGCTATTTCTCTTTCTTAATTTATAATATTATTAGTGGAGGTTTTGTGTAAATAATAGGTCTGTGAAATTTCTAAACTGTATTATTGTCGGAGATATCAGTGGGAGTTTTCGCAGTCGACGAGGTTTAAAATATCCCCAGCCAAAAAAGTAACCAACCTTAAAAAGGGTTTCTTGGGTATGCTAGAATATGATATCTGATGGTGAGGCTCTTGTTTTGGAAAGTGTAGAGTACTTTGCCTTTGTATTTTTAAAAAATGCTAAATTATTTTCATTGCGTTCAAAGACTCAAAATGTGAGATAATTCTTTTGGGGAGATTGGATTTTTGTTTAACATTTTATATGAACATCATTTGATATCCATTATTATAAAATGTGACCACTGAAAAACCAAAAGCTTAAAAAAATCAGGATTTATACGTATTCAATCTTTTTTTATTTTGTTTTATTTTATTTTATTTTATTTTATTTTTTGCGGTTTATTGACCATTCCTTGGGAATTAAACTGGCTATAAATGATGTACAGCAACGACTAAAACTCATTGAGATTTTCTATTCCAGAGAATGATCAATTATTGAAACTCAGAGAAAATATCAGGAGTATTTTAATGTCAAAATATCCTCCTGGAGATAACAGGACTTGGAACCTATTTGCCTGGTTAGAAAGAACAGAATCAAACGGAGATCTTTCGGGGACAGGTCCTAAGTGTACTGTGGGCTCTAACACAGCGATGAAAGGTCGGCGGCTCAATGTCTTTGAGGATCCATCATTTTCTACCAATAGTCCTTTTGTTCAACTAGACATATGTAGAACAATCTTTCAGACGATTCTCCAATCGGATTTTAAAATATTTTCATACAAGATTGAAAGGTTCAATCTTTACTACCTCAAGATACACACCAGCGCTTGCTATGCATCATTTGATTTTATATTATTCAGCTCTTCAGTGACCAACTTGTAAAATCCTAATGATATAAATATTGATGTTGTAAACCATTGAAAGTAACCACTGCGTGTTTATTAACCTGGAGGTAAAGCTTAGAATATGCTTACTGTTTACTTTGTAGCGGTATTAGACACCCTCCAAAGGAATTTCATAAGAATGCAGGAATTGTATTTACTTACAGTCTGGCACACTGGGATGAGACACACTTCAATCAGTCATGTTCCTTGGTACTCGGATCAGATTGGATGTGTCCTGGCTGTGGTGGCGGCTGCCTGAAGCAGGTTATGTGGTGGCCCAGCATTTGCGTCTCGCAGCTGAGGCTGGTGATCCTTTAACCCCAGGGTTCCGTCCTCCCAGCCGGGTTCTAAACAGCTCTATAGGAGCTAGGTTTATCACCTGGTGCCTGAGGCGTCTCTTTTTAGGGTGATACCGAGGGGGCTCAAGGTATTTTTGGAACCTACAGGCGTTTGTGGGCTACGGTCCTGCGCCTGGTTTTCAAAGTAAAAATTTAAGAAAGGGGACATGTGACGGGGTGGACGACAAATAACAGGTTGTTCTGAGTATAACACTTAACAGCTTCTGATGGTAAGGCTCTAGTTCTTGAGAGTATGGAGTACTCCTTCGTTGCCATTACTCGGAGATTTACTCTGATCCGGAGCCATAAAACCAATGTATTGGCAATAAAATCATTTGTATTTTTTTTTACCACGTGCAGATTTAAAAACCATCAGAAACAACTGCACGAAAAACATTAAGTATGAAGATACAATAAACGAACATCCCTTTCTAGATATAATATGGTCGAAAATGAACACGGCAACACAAGTTCAAATCCTGGCCCAGACTAATTGCATTTCACATAGCACTAATATTCTTGGGAAAGGTATGAATCCAATAATTCTCTCTCCAGCTATGGGTAAATTGTAGGGCAGACTAGGTTCTTCAACCTTGGCGAGGCAACCAGTCTTGGAGAAAGAAAAACTCTGAATAAAACTCCACTTAAAAATTTACCTTGTGTGATATCCTATCCGAGTGGAGGGGTCGGTAAATATGTAGATATAACAAAAACCTAGAGTAGTTGGCATGCCCTTAAAGACAACCAATCAATCAATCAATCAAAAACTTAGTAAAGAAAGTGAGCTGGGTTGAATAAATAATAAAGGCTAAGCGATGAGGCTTATTGTCACGTGGTCTACCACGGAGAGGAGAGAAAAAAGAAAATTCCCCTACCCCTCTGTGTTTGAATTGACAGGCTCCAAAGTTTGAAAGAGGAAATTAGAATGTAGGTCAAGCTATCTGTACTCCATAACCTCACCCGGGTGGATAGAGAATGGGACATAGAGGTCTGTATAGTAGTCCGTATGAATCGCGTGACAGGGTGAGGAAGAAGAAAGAGGCTAAATGATTGGCCAGAGCCCTAAAGCCAGAAGTAGCACCCTTTTCGTCAGAGGAAATAGGGATAAAGAATTCAGTTTTTAGGGCGGAGGTCGCCGTGAGAGGACATGTGATCTTATGCCAAAACTCCAGGGCGAAGAAACAGAAATAGAGTTATTGATAAAACAGATGCCTTCAAGCTGAGCTCTACAGAATCCCGCTAGCAGGTTAAAGAAAATACTCCGCGAAGAAACCCGTCGAAAAAGCTAAGTAATCCTTAAAATCGTTTTCTCCCTCCACCCTTTCTAAGTATTGCAATTGTATGCTCTCTCTCTCTCTCTCTCTCTCTCTCTCTCTCTCTCAATTTAAAGAAAGAAGAAAGAAAAGAAAAAGGAAGAAAGAAAGACATTTGTATTTGGTATTGTCTGCTGGTAATATAGCCAGCACGTTAGTAGTTGTCTGTGTCAGCACGTATTAAAAACCTTGTTATATTTTAGATGTCCCCTCGTGTCGAAATTTGTTCATTGTGTTGTTTGCCTATCAAATTGCCTTCATTTGCATGTTCCTGTTCAGCTTCATTTTCGCCTCAACTTATTCTCGCTAAATGTCTTATTCGCCTTTAAAAACATTACACGGGAAATTGAAATTGTCGACTACGATGAATAATAATATTATATCTAAACCTAGAAGCCCATATCTTCCATTATCCTGGGGGTGGTAGGAAGACGAAGTGGCCTGGTGAGTGTGTGTACCGTGAAATTTGGAAACCCATTGCTAGCGGCGGTCAGTATAGCCCCCAAATTAACCCCCACATTATCCGCCAGTTCCCGTGGTGTATGTCGTTATCGCCGTAGGAAATGAACACGGCGATACGAGTTCAAATCCTGGACGATACTGATAGCTTTTCACATAGCACTAATACCCTTGGGAAAGGTATGAATCCAATTATTCTCCTTCCAGCTATGGGTAAATAGTAGGACAGACTAGGTTCTTCAGCCTTGGTTAGGCAACTAGTCTAGGAGAAGGAAAACTCTGAATTCAAACCTGTTAAACTCCGCTAAAAAATTGACCTTGTGTCATATCCTGCCCGAGCGGAGGGGTTGGTAAATAGTATCCGCCAGTTCCCATATGCCCGAAAAGGGACTCTTAAATAGGACTTATTTTTCGAGGGATCCAGTGCTAGACTGCTCCGACTTCACACGTGCGAAAAATAAACTCCCGTCCTGGGATAGATATTTTATGCCACGTCACACTCCTGGGTAGACTTTTAGACTTCATCTAGGTTAGTTATTACCTGTTATGGATTTTTTTATTTATTATGGATATTTCTTATTACCAGTCTTGACATTCTTTTTGTCGCTCTTACGTCCTTCTTTAGTTTTTACTCTCCTTACGTTTTTAAATCTGCTCTCTCATTGTAGAGTCTCTCAAAAAGCGCAAAATCCTAATCAAAGGACGAATTTATTGGCTTCAATAAGTGTAATTTTTTAAAGTTTTATTATTTGATGAATCAGAAAAATTCCATATTTTCTATATGCATAACGGCGTTTGTGAAAATTCGTGTGAGTGTGCACGCTGATGGGTGGGTGGGTGTGTATATACATAAGGGTGGGTCAAAATGATCTGATACATTTGTGATTTTAACTAAAGTAATTTAGAATAAATTATGAAAAAAGTGTTTATATTTTCCAAATATAGATATAATGCCATTTTGTTTTATTTCATTTTGAAAATTACATCAGTCAAACGTTTGCCGTTATTGTCCGCACACTGACGAAGACGTTTGCGAAAGTTGTCCATAGCTCGATGGATCATTTCATGTTGAATAGCAACTCTTTCTTTTCAGTGTTGATCCATTAGTTCTGATGTTAGTTACCATAATAAAATCGTATTTCGAGTCGGTACGGGATCATGTCTTCCAATCCCAAAGTGCACACGGAATGTTCTTTGCGTTTGCAGTTACTGACTCGTTCTTGATAAAGGTTACCTAAATGAAAGCGCGATGCTGGTCTGTTCAATCCATATAGGTAACCTAAACGAAATAAAACATATTACCATCCTAGATACATTCGGAAAATAAAAACACTTCTTCATTATTTGTTCTAATTTGCTTTTAATAAACCTGCAAAAGTGTTAGATCATTTTGATCTACCCTGTATATGATTATATGATTTAGTTGGTTTCTTTGTTTAATGCAATATATAATTTGGTGGGTTATCCAATATCTAAATCATCCTTAGAGAAGAACTGTAGTGATACTAATCTACCTATACTTTTCGAAAAAAATATGTTGTCACGAGGGGTGTCCTCGTGGTGTAATGGTTAAAGCGATGAACTGCGGAATCGTAGTACGCGAGTTCGTACTCCAGTCGCGCTATAACGTTCACTTTCGGGCAAAATACCCTTGGGAAAGGTAGGAATCCCCTTATTCTCCCTCCAGCTATGGGTAAATAGTAGGACGGACTAGGTTCTTCAGCCTTGGTGAGCCTTGGCAACTAGTCTAGGAGAAGGAAAACTCCGCTTAAAAATTGACCTTGTGTCATATCCTGCCCGAGCGGAGGGGTTGGTAAATAGTACCTTTCCCAAGGATATGAGTTAGAGAGTGAACATAATAGCATGTGTGTGTGTGTGTGTGATGCTTTGTTTGTTTAGGCTTATGGCATATCAACCATTATAGGTTATTTAATGCCAAATCCATTTTTAAACAAATAAACATTTATATTTCAAAGAATTCAGTAAATAACTACAGTAAAATCATTAAAAACATTACTCTTTCAAGCGATTCAGTTTAGTCAATTCTAATTGAAAGAATTCCGTTTAGTACGAGTATGGTTTTTGTTTACGCACAGTTAAATGTCAACCGTTCTATTTCAAACAAATCGGTTTAGCGTAAGTACAGTTTAATGTCAAAGCAGTTCTATCTCGAACAATTCAGTTTACCATACAAAATTTTTCCCTTTCAAACAAGGCATTTGAGCATAAGTACACAATTTATATCAATTTGACCTATAGATAGGATCCTATCAGGTTCTACCACTCTTGGCCAGAGTGGACCCGGGAGCGATGGCAATGAAAGGGTAACCTGCATTCCCGAAAACTCCAACATTACTGCAACCTTACTATCATATTTTTAGTGTCGTATTCAGCACACTCTTTGGGGGTCTTACCCCTCTGCAGTGAAGCAGCCAGTCTATTCTGCTGCCCCAACCAACTGGGTATTATATGAGTGTGTGTGTGTGTGTGTGTGTGTAATGAAAGCAATATTTCTTGGAGATGGTATATCTCCAAATTCCTAACTGGAGCATGAAGCTTTAAATCAACCTTCAACTGATTTGTTGACGGGAAATATTTAATGTGAGGTACTCTGAAATAGAACCTTCTGTTTGCATAGTCACAATTTATCTTACTATGCATGTGCTAATAGTGTAGCTTTGTAGACCCGGAAAGTGGCATCATCGTCTTCCAAATGTTTGTCACTATAATTCGACCACGTACAGCTGTCTTCCTAATTCTGCTTGCATAGTTTTCATAAGCTGATTTAGTCATTAATCTGGATATCCGAGTCGTCATTTAGCTGGTAAAAAAACAGCAATCATTTGTCAGGATATGTCAGTCGTAGTATATATATATATATATATATGGAAGCAAATAATAAAAAAGAATCTGACAGTATAGCAAAAATTGAACAACAAAATAATCTAAAGCAATACATTTATTGTGAAAAAAAGTTGACGCTAATACGTTTCGATTTTAATAAACAATCATCAGGAATTTAAAGGTGATGATACCGACTGTTGTTAGATCAACGATGGATGTTTTGAAAACTCAAAAACAAGGGAGGGAATCATATATACAAAGAAAGAAAATACGACCGGTCAATCAATAAGTCAGCGTTCTATTTCAGAAAATATAACTTGTGATTGTGTAAAGCAATGATGTATAACAAAAGAAACAATTAAGAGATATAACGGACTAGAAGGAGAGAATGAACAAAAGAAGATAAGAACCGAATGACTAGCAGAAGAAGAAGGGGAACAAATATTTAAAAAGGGAGAAGGGAGAGAGACAGAGGGAAAAGAAAAGAAACCGAAAGATATATATATATATATATATATATAGAGAGAGAGAGAAATAAAAAGAGAGGAGAGAGAAGAAGGGTGGGAAAAAGAATAGAGGGATGTAAGAAAGAAGAAAAGCAATTAGAATAAACGGATATATCATAAGTAAATAGTTAAATATTGTTAAATTTTTAAAAAAATCAACAATGTGTATATTGATATCTCTATAAATGAGGATGTTGAAAAACAGTAGCAGTGGGACACTATGAGTTGGATATATGCAAATACATGTATACACACGTGTATGCATGCACCCTTACATGTGTGCTCGTGTGTGTATACATATACGCCCACGCACATGTGTGTGCACACTCACGGTCACCCCCCCCACACACATGTGCACACATATATATGTGACATGATGAGTTAGATTCGGCTTGGGTATCAGATTTCAAATGTTAGGAAAACCATTAACTAGATTAAGGAAATCTAGATGAGAAAATGTTTATACATATGGCCATGGGTGTCGGATACTGGTCAAAAACTGAATTTAATGTCCCTGTATTGGAGACGGACAGGCTAGGAAATATTTTTATGTCCAGTTTTTTAAAGAGAGAACTGTCCCCCCCAAAAGTTATGGTTTTATTCGTGGGTGTCCCTTGACCGAAAATAATAATGAAACATTCTGTATATATACAGGTACGTTTTGGATCCTACCAGTTAGACTTAGTTTGGAATCGAGGAAAGTTGATTAGGCCGGACAAAGAAACAACGAACAGCGACATTACCAGCTAGACCCAGTTAGTTATTTTAATCTTTTGCCAGTCGAAACCCCGCCTAGAACTAATTATCCATAAAGTGTTACACGCTCTCCATCCTCCCTTGGCGTTCTAACCACAAAGTTGTTGTTGTGTTTTTGTTCTTTTCCCTGTGAACCTGTCTCTCGCTTGATCCGGCCACACATAAGTTTTTCCTTGTGTCAAGTCGTGTCTGGTGGGAGGCAGCGACAAATATCGGCCACACATAAGTTTTCGACGTGGGGTTAGTAACTTATGCAACTAGCTGCAGAGGTGGGTATTCTCACAGCAGGCGTAAAAAGGTGGATGAAAGTTAACATAATGGATGTAGCTATAGTAAACAGATAAATATATCTACCAAAGAAGGCGGGGTAGGAATTAAAAAGTGGTCGTGTGATTATACATAAAATAGACTGAACTAGACACAAGTGGATATAATTTAATGGGGGCGAAGAAGAAGAATGGAAAATATGCATGGAAAATAATTACTCCATTGAAAATTGAATATATGGATCTATTAAAGACGTGTTTTTTTCTGCAAATAAAGAAAACATATTTTTTAAAATTCCTGTTAATTATTGGCAAACTGAAAAAACGAAATTGCATCGGCTTGAAAAATTGTCTCTATCTTTTCTCATGGATATGAGTTAACATTGTGGCTGCATTAAAATCAAAGTTGTGGTCAGTTTTAGAAATGTCTTGGAAAAGTTCATTATTAAGATTACCTGATCTAATATATTTCTTATATTCGTATATTTAACCTAAGGACCTTTTTAATTTGCTCCCCGAAATATCTAAATGAAGAATTTAATTACATAAAAAACTCCTTTCTAATCCGTCTTTACCCAATACCTTTTGGGGATGTCCTCGTGGTTTAATAGTTAAAGCGATGGACTGCGGAATCATAATAAGCAAGTTCAAACACCAGTCACGCAATTGCGTTCACTTTCGCCCAAAAAACCTTGTGAAAGGTATGAAACCCCTTCTCCCGCCCAACTATGGACTAAATCGTACCACTACTGTTCTTCAAGAAAGATGCCTTTGGCATTAAATAATCTACAAAGTTTAATATGCCATTAAACAAAGAAACAGAAACATAGATATTTTGAATAGTTGGCTAAATCTAAAGTCCGTAAAATTCAGAAGTGAAATCGATCTCGAAAAGCCATCAACACACCCTCAGATAAAAATAAAACGCCCACATAGAAACGTTTTTTCACCTAATAATTGTTCCACTAACGTAGGAAATAAATTAAACAAACTTTGTCTTAAAACTGTCACTTTACCTTCTAAAAAAATCCGTGATTTATTTTACTCAAGTCCTCGATGCGATATCATTTCTAATGCCGGTGTTTATTGTATTCCGTGCGAAGACTCTAAAGGGAAATACATAGGTGAAACAGCGAGAAATGTTAAAAAATATCAATAACGTTTTCCCGATTATTGGGTTTCAAGTAATAAATGATAAAAATCTAAAGTAAGCAATGACAGTTTTGAGTAACATTTAATTCAAATTATTAACACCTTTTTATATATTTAGAATTAAATGGGTTTTTACGTGCCAAATGTTGGTAGTATGTCCCATGAAATTGTATTTTTAACAAATGTGCAAAACACTTAAAAACCTCCGTCAATGGGGTGGAGTTTCCGTCATGTAGAATCTCACGCACATGACGGCAACATTATCATATTTACCCAACCCCTCCGCTTGGGCAGGATATGACACAAGGTCAATTTTTTAAGCGGGGTTTAACAGGTTTGAATTCAGAGTTTCCCTTCTCCTAGACTAGTTGTCTCACTAAGGCTGAAGAACCTAGTCTGCCCTACTATTTACCCATAGCTGGAGGGAGAATAATTAGATTCATACCTTTCCCAAGGGTACTAGTGCTATATGAAATGCAATCACTCTCGGCCAGGATTTGAACTCGTATCGTCGTGCCCAATTCCTACGTCGATAACCATTACACCACGGGCACCTCCGTGACGGCAACATTATAAGTTTCGTTTGTGACTCTTCTTCTACGTCTTGTTGTCTTCTTTTTTGCGCGTCGAAGCTGTAAAGAAAAATTAAGGATGGAAGGAAAGAAGACGGAGACAGTTTTAAACTCAAACATCTTTTTTAGGATTTACGACACTTCAGTAGTGGAAAAATTTCCTGTACCTGTAGAAATAGCTCCGTTTTCCAGACAAGGTGTTGATGTATATTATAGAATAATTTTAAGGGTATTTATAAGTTTTAAGTTTGTCGTTAGTGTTTTTAGCTGAGGCGGTTACAAGCAAAATACACAGCTGGTCGCTTGGGCCTGGAAACCATTCAGCACGTGAGCTCACAACTAGCTGCCGATAAAAAAAAGGTTCATCTAATAGATGTAGTCACAGGTTAATGGGAACGAATTTCTCTTTGAAGCCAAGAAGACATTCTTTTCAGGCATGCGCAGATTTCGTTTCCTGGCAGAGGCCTCCCGGGAAACTGCTACTTTTTAGAATTTATTATATTCTTTAGATTTTTAAAATGCCCACAATGCAACATTTATGAAAGTAACCTCTTAGTACTCATTGCCCAGTAGGTGAAGCCAGAATATGATGACAGTTTACTTTGTAGAGTTAATTGATACCCTTCAAAAGGGATGTCCTGAGAATTCAGGGACGGTATTCAGTTACAGCCTGGCCCGCTGGGATGAGATACACTCCATCCGGGCCGTATTCCTCGGAATGCGGATAAGATGAAGTGTGACCTGCGTACGGTGGCAGTCGGTTGAGTCTGATTGAAGTAGGTGCTATGGAAACCCAGCATTTGGATCTCACAGCTGAGACCCGTGCTCCTTGAGCCTCAGGTGGCCGTTTCCCTAGGCAATAACCCTTTCCGGATGGGTTAGGTTTATCACTTAGAACCTGAGACGCCTCTCTTTCTGTCGTTAATACTATCATAATAGGTGGTACGCTGATACTTTGTATATCGCTTCACTTCCTGTGTGATTTTAAAGCCGCACTGATAAATGTAAAATGTAGTCTAATTTGGTAACTATTTCAAACTCGGCCATAACACCAAAGAAGAGACCAAGAATATTTCTTGAGCGAAAGATGAAGGCGCAGTTGATCGCTGGGGAGAAGCTGGCTCAAGAGATTTCACCGTGATTGCAAGGATCTCAATGATCAAGAAATATCAGATGTGCTTAAAAGCGTGCATTACAAGACTGTGCTCAAAGCTACTGAGTTAAATCCAGTGGGTAGCATCCGGAGGGTATCAGGTAATTTCTGTATCTAATATTCCAATTTGTTTCGTCTGCTTTAAGACTTCAGAAAAGTGTATCCGAAGCTGCCGAATTGTGCTTCCTGTTACCAAAATGTTGTAGAACTTTTGACTCACTTTAGTGTTATTCCTCATCACCTATATTGTAGCCAAATCAGTCAAGATCTGTTTATTTGATATCGAAATCATAATTAGATTGGAATCCTTTTTATAACGTAATAATATTAATATGATATCATTAATGCTATTACGTTATCATCGTAATATTATTGTAATTTTATCAACGTTTTTACTTTATCATCGTAATTATCGTCTTTAATAACACTATTTTCAGATTATTACTAAATATTCTATTTTATTTTTTGAACATGCAGTGAAAGATTTCTGCTCGATCTTTTTTCTTTCTTTTTTTTTCCGTTTCGTTTTCTGGGATATTTTTTGCATTCTTTTATTCTTATTAATATCTAATTTTGAAATGAAAATCCCAATTTTCGCACGCCAATTCCAGGTTTTGTTTGTTCCTAATTAACTGATTCTCTGTATTAATTGATTTTGTAAAATTAATTAGTCTCACGAGGACATCGAATCTCTGTGACGTTTTCGATCTTCTACACGTCAAGCAGTGTCAAGACTGTCTGGAGCATGCTGTCAGAGAGCTAGAGAAAAATAGATATATAGATATATAGTGAGAGAAATAGGAAAAGAAAGAAAAATAATGACAGCGGGATGAAGGGAAAGTGAACAAATACTACGATCTGACTTAGAGAGGCAGTGGGTGTCAGGGGAATAACTCGTTGAAAGTGGGATTGGCAAAAGAAAAGAGGGGGAGAAAAAGATAAAAGTGAAAGGGATTTCCTGTGAGGATTTTTTTTTTTTAAGAATTTTAGCTGAAACGGTAAAACAAAAGCAGAAAAATGAAAAACCGATATCTGGAATGACATTTCTATGATTTAAACTCCTTGGGGATTGAGGGTGTTACACAGTAAACACGTTAACGGGAACTTTTCTTTTTTATTTAAAAATAAAGAGCTTTCATTAAAATAAGATTTGACGATCTCTGAAGTTTTTCTTGCGAAAAACACATCTGAATTATTCACAGAAAGAAACATTTAGGGAGTATGAGTTTACTCACAATCCCCAGTGACAAAATCTGAGGGGGTGAGTTGCAGTATCGTAGAAGCGTTGGTTGGTTGGTTGGTTGAGTTTTATGGCACACAAACCTTTGTTGATTATTTAACGTCAAATCCATCTTCATACAAATAATCAGCTCTATTTCAAACAATTCAGTTTAGCATGAATACACAGTTGAATTGTAAAAAACGTTTCTATTTCAAGCAATTCAGTTTAGTAAACAGTTCTAATTCAAACAATTCTGTTTGTTATGAGTATAGAATTTGTTAATTAGTTAAATATCAAAACAATTCTATTTCAAAGAATTCAATTTAGCCTAAGTACAGATTCAATGTCAAAAACAGTTCTATTTCAAGTAGTTCAGTTTTGCCTAAGTACACAATTTAGTTCTATTTAGGAGCCTATCATATGCTACCTCTCCGGGTCAGAGTATACCTCGGAGTGATGTCAGTAAAGGGGTATTCCGTATTTCCCAAATCTCCAGGATTACTGGAACCTCACAATCAGATTGTTTTGTGTCATACCCAAGACACTCGTTAGGGAAATCTTATCCATCTGCAGTCGGTGTATTCTACAGCCCTAGAGGACTGGACAATATGGAGGTATTGTTGCTAGCATGCTGGAGTGCAACAATGAGTAAACACATTCGCACTCCGGTCGCGTTATAGAGTTCTCTTTTGGAGTAACACCCTAGAATAATGCAAGAGTATCCTTATATCTTGAGGAATAGGTTAAATAGTACCTTAACAATTATTTTACAAGAATAGCCTCGGCATAATATATCCAATGAAGGTTGATATGGCATTAAATAATGGTTTATTTAATGACGGTATATAATTCAAGTGTTGTTTTCTTTCAAATATTAACATTTGTTCGTTTCGTATGGTTTGTTTAACGACTATCAATTCTTCGTGGGTTATTTGAAGCATGCATTTAGTTTATTTGTTATTGTTTCATAATAACTTTATAATTTATAGATTTTTTTTGGTTGATTTGTTGAACGGGTGTCATAACCTTTTGTATCATTTTATGCCGAAATTTGATTAATTTATGCTGTCATCAATATCTCTGTCATATTTAGTTTATTTGTTTAGTGGCATATCAATTCGTTATGGGATATTTGATTTTGAAATTTAATTCATTTGTAAATGTTTGATAGTAATCATAAATATTTGTAAGGAATAGTTTGGTTTGGTATGGGTTATATGTATAATGGCACGTCAACTCCTTATGACACATTTCAAGTGGAAATATGATTTATTTTTAATTGTTTGATAGTAATCATAGATATTTGTCGGCTTGGTATAATTTGGTTTGGTTTATATGTATGATGGCACGTCAACTCCTTATGACACATTTCAAGCAGAATTTGATTTATTTGTAATTGTTTGATTGTAATCAAAGCTATTTGTCGGCTTGGTTTGTTTCGGTTTGGCTTATATGCATAATGGCACGTCAACTCCTTATGACACTTTTCAAGCAGAATTTGATTTATTGGTAATTGTTTGATTGTAATCGAAGCTATTTGTCGGCTTGGTTTGGTTTGGTTTATATGTATAATGGCACGTCAACTCCTTATGACACATTTCAAGCGGAAATTTGATTTTTTTGTAATTGTTTGATAGTTATCATAAATATTTGTCGGCTTGGTGTAATTTGGTTTGGTTTATATGTATGATGGCACATCAACTCCTTATGATACATTTCAAGCAGGAATTTCATTTATCTGTCAATATTTGAGTGTAGTAACAGTGTTTTTAATATTTAGTGGAATTATTTAAATTGATTTATTCATCTTTCTGTCATTAGTAATTTGCACATGTTTGTTAGGTTTCAAGTATTCCTATCTTCTATAAGATTATCAACGGTAATATTTCGTTTCAAGTATTCCTATCAGTAATCTATAAAAACACCAAAGTATGGAAACACAGACTACTTCGACATTGTAGCAGGTGTACTGCAAGGAGACATATTAGCCTTATACCTCTTTATCATCTGTCTAGACATCGTGCTTAGAAGATCTATCGATAAAATCAAAGAAAACGGTTTCAAGATATCAAAAGAAAGAAGCAGAAGGTACCCCGCAAAAACAATTTCCGACACAGACTACGCCGATGATATAGCTCTTCTGGCAAGTGAACCCACACAAGCCGAAACACTGCACCATAGTCTGAAACGAGCCGCTGCAGGCATCGGCCTCCATGGATGCACTATATGGACACTAACTAAACATATGGAGAAAAAGCTTGACGGTAAGTACAAAAGTATGCTGCGAGAAATATTAAATCTGTCCTGGAGCCAGCCCCCGAAAAAGCAGCGGCTGTGCAGCCACCTACCACCCATCACGAAAGCTATCAAAATTAGACAAACCAGACATGCAGGAAACAGCCGGAGAAGTAGGGACGAGCTCTTAAATGATGAACCCCTGAGGACCCCTTCACATGGACGAACAAAGGCAGGATGACCAGCTCGAACCTACAGACAGCAGCTCTGTGTTGATACGGGATGTAGCCTTGAAGACCTGTCGGAAGCAATGGACTATTAGGAGGGGTGGCGAGGGATAGTCAGGGATATCCGTTCTGATGGCGTGACATGATGATGATGATTCCGATCAAATATATATAATTCATTCACTGTTATGATGTAACTATTCTTAATTGATAAACTGTTGTATACATGACATACATTTTTTTAAAGTATTTCTATATAACGCCAATAATTTACAAGCAGTTACATAGTTTTATGTGAGGTTTTTAGTCTTGATAAAACAACTTTTCAAAGCGAAGGAAATATGCTTCAAAATTGAGCTGATGACGAATACTTTCTATAAAGGAATGTTTCGACTGGTGCAGTGGCCTTCTGGGTAGAGTATTCTCCAATAGCCCAGGGTTCAATCCCAGGTCAATTCATACCAAAGATTGAAAAAATCGTTCTTAATGATCAAGGGTAAGTGGATCAATCCAGGGAGGGCAGTAACCATCCCTACACTTCTGTCTATTTGCTATTGAAAAAGAGGGACTACAGTCACCATGTTTATGTGGTATGATGGTTATTATTGCAGGAAATAGACACGGCGATCCTAGTTAAAATCTTGGTTGAGACTGACTGAATGTCACACAGCACTAATACTCTTGGAAAATGCATGAATCCACTTATTCTCCCTCTAGATATTTATAAATACTAGGGCATATTGGGTTCTTTAACCTTGGTCAGATAACTAATTTAGTGGAACGAAAACTCTGAAATCAAAGCTGCTAAACTCCACCTAAAAATGAACTTGTGTCACATCTGGTCCATGCAGAATGGTTGTTAAATACTTGTTGCATATTGACCTCCGACCCAGCCAAGCTGTCAAAATAGGAAATGCACCTGTATAAATATCAGGTGCATCCGGTCGAAGAATATCAGGATATTATAAACTTGACCGTGGACAGGTTGAATGAATGCGATTGTGACGCTCGCAGGGAGAAGAGGGGTCGTCATATCATTATATAACTCAGTGCACAGGAAATTCAAACAGTTGGGGATCAGACGAGATGGAGATAAGATGCGGTAGAGAAAACCAGAACCCAGAGAGACTGGGCCCCCCAGGCCCACGGTTGAGCATCCCAGGAGAACGGGAAAGAAACGCGGTTATGGCCAATAGAGTGGGGATCAATATGTTGCAGTTCTGTTCGGTCTCCAGCTCCCTCTCACACACAACCCTTTCATATAAAGTGAGAGGTATATTTTTCCTAAGAACTGTGTCGCTCGTCTTTATTGTGTCGTTGTTATGATTCTGCATGCATCTGCATATGTGTTTGTATAGTTGGTCATGGCTATACAGCATACGTACGCACACACATACACGTAGACTCACACACACAGACACTCACATATCTATGTATGTATTGATAAGATTTGATGAAAGTTAATAGTCCCAAATTTGACAAGGCCGAAAGCAGATGATATAACCGGGGCCAACTAGTAAATATGGCCCCGCATGTTGCATTAACAGGCTGATTTCTTACAGGCCGATGTAATGTAAGCAAACAATTTTTTTTTTTGTTGTTTATTATCTTGTATTATTAGATTTCTGAAAAACAAAGAAAAAACAATTTTTATCAATAAACAAAATAGGCCATATAAGCAAGTGAAAACCATAAAAGCAAAGTAAGTCACGGCTGTTTATAATTTGTGTATTACTAAAAGACAAACTGTAAATATGCATTTTAATGTTGAACAGAATTAAAATAACGATTGATGAATTCTATCAATATGGTTTCCCTGAGTCGGCTGGAAGCTGTAGAATACTGTTGTATACTCACAACCAAAAAGGATAATCATAATGGTATCAATTCAACTGTACATATACAATACACATTCAAATGCAGTCAAATACAAAACACAGGCGGACTCTTTTGTTCAGGTACGAACGCATTTATTAACTTCTTAGTTCGGTTCTTCGACACAAGGAGAGAGACACAATTCTTAAAAGGGGTGTCCTTGAGGCGTTATGGTTAAAGCAATGGACTGCGGAATCGTAGTACGCGAGTTCGTATTCCAGTCGCGCTATTACGTTCACTTTCGGGCAAATAGCCTTGGGAAAGGTATAAACCCCCTTATCCTCCCAGCTATGGGTTAGATAGTACTACTACTGTTCTTCGAGGAAAATAGCTTTGGCATTAAATAACCTACAAACGTTGATATGCCATTAAACAAAGAAACCAAACCAAACCAAACCAAACAATTCTTAAAAGTATTTCATGTCATACTATGCTAACAACACCCCCAACGTTCGGCACATCTCGTGGTGTTTTAGATCTCAATTCATCTTGTCGGGACCCGAAAAACTTAACCGCAACCGCAATGTTAGAAAACTCAACTCAGTGGCAAAGAACTCAATTCTCTGCCCCAATGTCAGAAACTCAGTTGTCTACCAACATGGTCCAATCTCAAATCCTCAACTGCATGGTCGGATTCCAACTTCTCAACACTATGATCGGACCTCAACTTCTCAACACCCTGGTCGGAACTCAACTGAATCTTTTTTCAAAATCTTCCAAATTCTCAGCCCATCTCTTCTGGGAATGACGTCATCCCCACTCCAGCCCCATTTCTGTCTGGGGTTTATTATGACAATGGTGATTGTCATATCCTTTGTGCACGAGCGTAAATTGCATCAATTAACTATACACTTGAACTCTAAACCCGAATAGTTCAAAGCACCAACCAAACTGAATGATAAAATATAATTAATAAAAAAAAAAATTAAATTAAAAAAAATCATTCTTTATTTAAATAACAATACACCGATTGGACCTGTACAAAGAGGTAACATCACATCTTAACGTGTATCTTGGATATGACACTGAACAATGTCCTAGTGAGTTTCCATTTATACTGGATCTTTGGGGAATGCAGAGCCCCCCCACTTCATTTCCATTGCTCTCAGGTACACTCTGGCCTTGATTGTTGGCACCTGATGGAACCCTATCTATGGGTTAAATAGTTCTAATCTGCGTACTTTTGCTAAACTAAATTACTTGAAATAGAACTGTTTTGATGTTTAAACTGCATACGAATGCTAAACTAAATTGTTTGATAGAGAATTGTTTTTGACATTGAAATTATACTAACGAGAAATGTTTTTAACATTAAAACTGTACTTAAGCTAAACTGAATTGTCTGAATTGGAACTTTCTGACTAAACGGAAAAGCTTGAAATAGAAATGTCTTTGACAATTTAACTTTGTAGTCATGCTAAACTGGATTGCTTGAAATAGAACTGATTATTTGCATAAAAATGGATTTGGCATTGAATAACCTACAAAGGTTGATATGCGATAAAATCCAACCAACCAACCAACCAGCATGGTTATATTAATCTCTGTTCACTTGTTAAAGGTAATTCACTTTTGAGATTAATTTGATATGCTGTCATGAGTGGGTTATTTTTTTGTTTTCCTATTAATGTACATATGGGTGGGTATTTACAAGTTGGCCGTATAACGCAGAGATCATTATGAGCACAGATCACGCAGTTGATCCAGCACTGATTCTCCCAAAAACTCCAGCACAATCTCATTATAAGCTGCATAGTCCGACACAGCCAGCAAGAAACATTGGACTCTACGAAAACCCAGACAAAACAGAATTAATGTATTTTAAACAAGTTGGTTTCATCTCCATATTTAATGACATGAAATGAGTTGAATATTTCGCATCCCTTGGTAGAAATACCTCATCTACTGATAGCAGTGTCAGTTTTTTTAAGGAAAGGCACAGAAATCTAATCACTAGTTGTTGACTATATGGAAATCTAATCTCGCCGAGAAAATAAAATGTAAATTCTTTAATGCTCATGCAATGTAATTATAATTGTATGGCTGCACTCACTGGATTTTACCGAAGCGTTTGGAAAAAAGGCCAAACGGGTAATATGCAAGGATACTGCGTACTAGTTTAAACAAATCGTGGAAGCAGCACCCTACGAAACTGCTGCTAAATGGCAACTTACGTCTCATTTCTCAAACCATTAAAGAAGACCGAAAAAGACATGTCCGGCATTGCGAAAGGAAAAGGGACAAACTCATAGACGAGGTCTTCGTATGGGCTTCCATGCATGGACACACAAGGGTTCGCCGACCAGCAAAGCTTTATATTCATTAGCTCTGGTCATTTAATTGTTATCGTCATTAGAAATGGACACGGCGATTCGTGTTCAAACCTTGGACTAATATGTTTTCATTTTCTTATAGCGCTAATATAGCATAGCCGAAATGAAGAAATCTCAATACTTATTTATAAAAATATATACCCTCTTCTTTATTACTCGAAAGGGTCGAAATTGGCTTTGAGAGAGAGGTGGGAAGCGACTCGAACACAGGACTGTTGTATTGATACCATATCTTCTTAATCCATTTCTCCCCTTGAGACCAATTAGCCCTTCTCCAGGACCGTTTCCAAAGCGGTTTCTGCCCTTACTGCTCGCTTCTCTTAACTGACTGCTTGTCTGTGGTTATCTGTGTATATATAATATTCATTACGCCAATCCGTTCCTCTCGGTTCTCCCTCCGGCTCTCAATCCACGTGATCTACTTCCGCTGTTCTCTTGTTTACTCAACAGGAATAAACTTTTTACAAATTCCGCAATAACCAGCAGTCAAAGGTCTATATGTAACAAAAATATCGATGGGAAAGGTATGTATTTAAGTATTCTCCTTCAATGAGAAAACATTAGGACAGACTTGGCTATTTAACGTCGACAAACGTCAAATAAAACCAAAAATTTAAATTCAAACCAATTAAACTCCGGTTAAAAAATCGACACTCTGTCACATCCTATTTGCACGGAGGGTTTGGTAAATACATGTATTTATTAGCTCTGTTTTGAAAATGGATGCCATCTTGCAGATCTGCAAAGAGCCATAGCTGATAGGGAGTGATGGTCAGATAGAGTGCTATTGGGATGAATTGATAATTTCAAAGAGGCTGCTGGTATGTTGGCTTAAGTTTAGTCTCTTTGGTCCCAATTGCATCGTTGTTTAAAGTAGAAAACTTCAACAAAGTATATTTCTTCCGCTTATGTCTTATCAGAGAAATTACCATGATAAAAAATAAACTGTACATATATATATACAATTTCTTAAACCCACTCTCTGCAACAAAACAAATTCAGATACAATATTATTTAGATATTAGTTTTCGATTGGTTGGTAGTTTAGGTTCTATGGCATATCAACCTTTGTTGGTTATTTAATGCCAAATCCATTTTAAAACAAATAATCAGTTCTATTTCAAACAATTCAGTTTAGTATCATCATCATCATCATCATATCGTGCTGGCAGCACGGATATCCCTGACCCTCTCTCGCCACTCCTCCCTATCGTTCATCGCCCTAGGCAGGTCTTCAGGACAACATCCTGTATCCTCACACAGCTGCTGAATGTACGTTCGTGCTGGTCGTCCTGCTTTTGCGCGGCCGTGTGTGGGGATCCATAAGAGTACATCTCTTATGAGTTCATCTCTGCTTCTCCAGCAATGTCCAGCATGTCTGGTTCGCCTAACTTGAATAGATTTCGTGATAGGGGGCAGGTGGCCGTACAGTTGGTGTCTCGTGGGGTGCCGCTGCCAGGACTTGAGGATTGCACGCAGCATTCTTGTGTAATTGCCATCTAGTTTCTTCTCGAGCCGTTTTGTTAGCGTCCATGTAGTGCATCCATATAGCAGTATCGATGTGACCGCTGCCTGGAAGAAACTGCGTTTCATTTTATCGGTTAGGTCTGATTTCCATATAGTCGATAGCCTATTGATAGCTGTCCATGCTTTCGTTAACCTCGTTTCGATGTCCTTTTCGGTTGATTCGACGCTGCTTCCTAGGTACGTGAATTTGTCTACTAGTTTAAGAGGGGTTCCTTCTAGAGTGGAGATGTCCCCCGTTTGGTTATAGCACATATATTCCGTTTTGTGTGCATTAACATGGAGGCCTATGCTTGCTGCTGCTCGTTCCAGGCTATGCAGAAGTGTTTCGGCTTGGTCAGGTGTATTTGCCAGTATCGCTATGTCATCGGCGTAGTCGGCGTCGGTAATTGTTGTTGCGGGATATCTTCTGCTTCTTTTCTTCGTCAGTTCGAAGCCATTCTCTTTGATTTTGTCAATCGATGTTCTAAGTACGTAGTCTAGACAAATGATAAAGAGATACGGAGCCAGCGTGTCCCCTTGTAGTACTCCTGCTACAATGTCGAAGTATTCTGTGTCTCCATCTGGTGATCGTACTTTTACTTTAGTGTTTCTATAGAGAATCGTTATTGCCGCTACGGTTTCTTTAGGTATGCCGTACGCTAGTAGGATTTGTTCCATCTTTCCTCTGTGAATGGAGTCGAAAGCCTTGGTAAAGTCGACAAATATTAATGTCGCTTGTAGGTTCTTTGCCCGTACACCTTCAAGGATTCTGCGGATGGTTAGTATTTGTGAGGTCGTAGATCTATTTCTTCGGAAGCCATTTTGGTTTTTTCTAAGTATGTTGTCGATTTTGGGTTCTATGCGGTTTCGTAGTAGGGCATTGTAGATTTTGGCAGCTATGGATGTAAGTGTTATGCCTCGGTAGTTTTTGGCTAATCCGAGGTCCCCCTTTTTAGGGAAGGGGAGTATGCATCCCTTCGTCCATCTATCTATCGGATTTTGATTGTATACTGCGTTGCAGTGTCGGAGCAGTATGTCGTCGAATTGTCTGGTCTTCCATACTTCCGGGGGAATTTCGTCCAGTCCTGCAGCTTTCCTACTTTTAATTTTTCTGAGAACCGAGTCGAGTTCTCCTTGTGTGAACGGTCCAAGTTTAATGTCTAATTGTTTGCTAATTATTCTGGTGATTGGTTCATGTGTTATTTTTGGTGGGTTTCCAAGTAAGTTTTCGAAGTGCTGTTTCCACAGTTTTATTCTTTCTTGTTGGTTTGCTGCTTTAAGTTTAGCTTTGGCTGTGCTCTTTCTTCTGCTCACTTCGTTTATTGTTTGCCAGGCAATTCTAGATTGTCTATCTTCTACCGAGTCTCTGATCTTATCTATCTGATTTTGAATGTATTCTGTCTGTTCCTTTATATATATGCCTGCTAATTGATTTTGTGCCGTTTTTAGTTTTAAGGCATTTGTGTTTGTTGGGTTTTTTCGATAGTTTTTGGAGGCTGTTTTCACTAGTGCACGTTTTTCTCTCACCGCTAAGGTTTCCCATGGGACTCTATATTTAGTTTTAATTTTTGTTGGAATGTATTTTGCTGCTGCCTCAAGGTGTGCATTGACGAAATTTTCGTATTCGTCGTTTGGTGTACTTTTTTCCGTCTTTTCTTGTAGTGTTTCGAATCTGTTTCTCAATTCTAATACGTATTTATCTCTGACATCTTTGTTGTTTAATAGGGCCCAGTCATAGTGTTTGGTGGTCACTGTTCGTTTGGCGTTTTTTCGTAGGCTTAACCGTATTTTCGCTGTGACTATTCGGTGATCGGTGGACACACCCTCAAAAGTGGAGTATGCCTCGCAATTCAATGCACTATTCTTCCATTTCTTGTTTATAAGGACGTAGTCTATCTGAGCTTTAGTATTGTTTGCGTACGTGTATGAGGCATGCTAATCTATTTTCTATCATGAAATCTGTTAGATGTTGCCCATTTCTATTTGACGTGTTGTGGAGGCTGTATTTGTTGTTTCCGTTTTTCCCGATTTGTGCATTCATGTCTCCGCCAATGACTAACATGTTGTGTTTCGGGATGCTACGCACTAATGAGGATAACTCATCGTAGAAGGTGACTATTTCATTTTCTTCACTAACATTGGTGGGGCTGTAGCATGAGACGATTGTTGCTCTTGGGTTTCTGTTAAATGTAGCTACCATCATCCTAGGTCGTATTTTCTCTATGCTATTAAGCGTTTTTAGTGCTCTAGGTCCTATAAGCAATCCTACCCCTCCTACTGCGGCGTTGACAGAGTTTTTCCATGCGGATACAGTGGCGAGCGACCATCCATTGCCAGTTTCGTGATATTTGATATCTTCTGTGTGCGTGTATCTGTGTTCTTGTATGCAAATTATTTCTATATTATGTTCTTCGGCCGATGCAATTAGCTCTGGGAGTTGTCCTATTCTATTTAAGGTTCTTACGTTAAATGTGGCTATTTGTAGTGTTTGCTTGCATTTTAGTAGTTTTGATTGTTTGAGCTCTGTAGCTGATTTTTCGAACACCGAGGCCAGGGCTCCAACCTCAGCAGGACGCGCCCCTTTTTTACCCGCGCGAAGAGCGATGCGGTTTGTGTAAGTGGTTTGAGTGTGGGTCATGGTTATCTTTCGATGGCTGTTTTATTCTCTTCTATAGAAGCCACTCTTATAGAGGAGCAGCAGTAGTTCCCCGATCGAACTGTCGATCCTGAGCGAAAAGTCGTCAAACTCACGTCCAGGACCCATTTCGGTATTGACTTTGGTCGTCCATTGGTTTATTTAAATACCTTGACGTACATCATGCTGCTTCCCATGTGTACATAATAAAATAAATGAACATTTAAAAAAAAAGAAAAAAAAAAAAAAAAAAATTTTTTTAAAATTAAATAAAATGAAAATAAAAAAAAAAAAAAAATAAAAATAAAAATTAAAAAATTAAAATAAATAAATAAAAGGGAGGGGAATTTGTTTTAAGTTTTAACTTAGTTAAAGTCCAACATTAAGGTACTTTCTTATGACTTTCACTAATACTGACTTACACTTTTTTGCTGTATTGGGACTTTTCCAAGGGTTTTTCATTTTTTTTTTTTTTTTTTTTTTTTTTTTTTCATCCTACAGTTGGGGACCTGGCAGGCTTCAGGAATTAGAGCTCTGTGGTAGCATTAGGCGTTCTAGGCTTTTTCTTCTAAACTACTGTTAGGGCTTTCTTTACGAATTTTTAAATTATTCGATAGAAGATATTTAAAAACATTCTGCCTTGTTCGCTGACATGTGGATAGGCTTAATATCAAATTGGCTTTACAGTAGAGTAAGCGTGCCTTTACATTTAAAACGCATAGTTTAAGCATTATTTTACAAACAAAATACAGCATAACATTTTGTAAAATTCAGCATTTTAAATTGGAATTAAAGACATACTGACCAATATTGACATATTTCTTCCACTTGGCTCCTGAGTTCAAATGCGTCTTCTTCGTTTGGACTTTTATTTACTACTGATATTTTAGGTAGCTTTGGGGGCGGTCTAGTGGGGTGAAGGGGACAATTCGTTTTTGTTGTTTTTTTTTTTTTGTTTTTTTTTCTTTTTCCTTTTCTGAGGGGGGGGCTGTAGTAGCATTCTAGGCTTTTTCTTCTAAACTACTGTTAGGGCTTTCTTTACGAATTTTTAAATTATTCGATAGAAGATATTTAAAAACATTCTGCCTTGTTCGCTGACATGTGGATAGGCTTAATATCAAATTGGCTTTACAGTAGAGTAATCGTGCCTTTACATTTAAAACGCATAGTTTAAGCATTATTTTACAAACAAAATACAGCATAACATTTTGTAAAATTCAGCATTTTAAATTGGAATTAAAGACATACTGACCAATATTGACAGTTTAGTATGAGTACACTGTAATTGTCAAAAACATTCCTAATTTAGTTAATTCCGTTTCGCATGAGTATAGATTTTGTTTGCACACAGTTAAATGCCACAACAGTTCAGTTTAGAGTAAGTACAGTTTCAATGTCAAAACCTGTTCCATTTCAAACAATTTAGCGTAGCATAAACATAAGGTTTAAAAGTAAGTACACAGTTTTATAGACAAAAAACTTTTCTATTTCAAGGTATTCAGTCTAGTCAAACAGTTCTAATTCAAACAATTACGTTTAGAATAAGTATGCAGTTTATTTCTGTTTAACCCATAGATAGATCCCTTATCAGGTGCTACCTCTGCGGACCAGAGTGGACCAAGTAGCGATGGCAATAAAGAGGTCCTACGTATTCTCCAAAATTTCAGTATTACTGGAACCTCACCATCAGATTGTTTTGTGTCATATCCGGAGCACTCGTTGGGTGGGGTCTTAGCCCTCTGCAGAGAAGCAGTCGGTGTATTCTACAGCCCCAGGTGACTTTGCAAATTAGTTTCTGGTCGACCTTATTTGAACCAGAGTAATTCAAACGGGGTTTCCTTTTCTCATTTTTTTTCCTCCGGGGGTTATCTTTTCATCCACCTTACTTTTGACTTTCAGAATTCTTCAAATTTGATTCTTTGTTTAAAGGTATATCAACGCCCGTGGTTTATTTAATGCCAAAGCCATTCCTGTAGGAAGACAGTTGAGGTAAAATATAATCTTTAGCTGGTGGGGATAAAACAGTTCACATCTTTCCAAAGGGAATCAGTCCTAAAGTAAATGTTCTAGCATGACTCGAGATCGAACTGACTGCCTACGATATCGCAGTCTACTACGTTAGCCTCTACGCTACGAGGACACATCCCCAATAATTTTTTACGTACAACACAATAATATGACCTTTAATAATGACCTTTACCATGATTTTACTTATTTGCAGTAATATAGATTTAATTATTTATATCTCAACTGGGCTATTGGCCTAATGATCAGAGTGTTCACCTATAGTCCAGGAGACCTGGGTTCAATCCCAAGCTGAGTCATATCCAAAGACCAAAAAAATGGTACTTGACGCCGCCTTTCACTCAGCATTATAAGGTACGGATCAAGGATAAATTGGAGCAATCCAGGGAATAGAGTTGCATCTTCCCCTACACCACTGTGTGGTAGCTATTGAAAAGGGAGCTTTCGGGTCCCCTTCGACTAAGGTCACCAACTTTACTAACTATTTCTATCTTCCACCAATCTGCAAGCAATTACATGATTTCAAGAAACTAATAATAACAATTAGCTCGACGGCAACTACACACGAATTCTGCGAGCAATATTGAACAAGTCCTGAAGGCAACATCTCACAAAGCAGCAACTGTACGGCCACCTACCATCCAACACGAAAATATCCAAGTTAGACGCACCAGACATGCAGGAAAATGCTGGAGAAAAAGAGACGAGCTCATAAGATATGAACTCCTATGGACCCCTTCACATGGCCGTGCAAAAGCAGGGAAGTCAGCTCGAATCTACATACAGCAGTTCTGTGAGGATAAGGGGTGCAGCCCTGGGGACCTACCGGAAGCGATGAACGAACGGGAGGGATAGCGAGAGAGGGTCAGGGATATCCGTGCTGATGGCACGACAAAATGATGATGATATTGATGAAACAATATAACTTTGAATATTCTCACAGTTAATTGATATCAAGTATCCCTTACGAACATTGATGGTGTGATAATGATAATCATTTGTTTGGATATAATTATATGGTTTCATGTATTCCTATCCAACAATAATAATTTTCAAATTCAATTGACGCAGAGATGTGCCTCTAATAAGTAGTACCACACCAGGTCAGAATGAACCGTGGAGGTGTGGCAAAGAAGAAATAATCTGCATTCCCACAGCTCCAAAACCAGAATCTTAATACCAGATTGAGTAAAGTGTTACTCTCAGGACACAATTTCAGAAGGAATAAGAAATTTTACTTACATTTGTGTTTTCGTTTCGTTAGATTGGGTCTTATGACACATTTACCTTTGTAGGTCATTTAATGGCAAATCCATTTTCATACATATAGACAGTTCTGTTTAAAACAATTAATTTAGTCTAAATACACAGGCTCAATGTAAAACAGTTCTATTTCAAACAATTCAGTTTAGTATAGGTACACACTTCAATGTCAAAAACAGTTCTATTTCAAACAATGCAGTTTAACATAAGTACACAATTCAGCTCAACTTGACCCACCAGGTACTATCACTGCAGACCATTGCAGACCCGCAAGTGACGGCAACGAACTGGCACTTCGCACACTTCAAAGCTCCAACACCCCTGGAATTCCACCATCAGATCACCCAGCATCACATCCAGGACAGAGAAACAGTTGGTAAATTCTACAACCTTGGCCAACAGAGTCAAATATAAAAAAAAAAACAATTTTACTTTAAACATTTTAGTTTAGCAAAAATATGCAGTTAAAATGTCAAAATAGTCCTATTTCAAGCAATTCAGTTTTGCCCAAGTTTTGCACAAGTTTTCGCCTAATGGTCAGGGAGACCTGGGTTCCATCCCGGGTTGCGTCATACCAAAGACTATAAAAATGATACTTGATACCTCTTTTATTAACACTCAGTAATATAAGGTACGTATCATGGTAAAGTGGAGCAATCCATGGAAAGGAGTAGCACCCTCCCCTACACTTTGGTGTAGTAGCTATTGAAAAGGGAGCCTTCTTGTTGCCTTCGACTACGGTCGCCAACAATTCTAATTAACCCATAGATAAGACCCTACCATGTGCTACCACTTCGGACCCGAGTGGACCTGGGAGCGATGGTAAATGAAGGGGTACTCTGCATATCCCCAAGCTCCAGCGTTACTGCAACCCCACCATCAGATTGTTTATTGTCATATCCAGGACACTAGTTTGAGGATCTTATCTCGCTGCAGAGATGCAGTCGGTGTTTACTACAGCCTCAGTCAACTGGGTAAACTAACATTTCAGAATTATTTTCGTTACATCGAATTTGCCCTACTAAAAATGAAGTTCACCCACCTTACAGCGGACATTCAGCAATCTTCCTATTTATTTATATTTTTATCTTTTTAAGTAGAGGGATTATATTGTGCTGGAAAGAGTACGGATATATCTTGCAAGACACATTCAGGTCAAATGGCCACGCCATTACCATGACGAATTAATCGGGCGTGACTTAAATGGACTGTGGCTCAGTTGCAGAGTTTCGGCTCTGCAATCTGTGGTCACTGGTTTGATCTCCAGTGGTAGAGATTATGGTATACACTGCTGATGAGACCTAATAAGATCGAAACGGCTTTCCAGTGTTTCAGTATGTCGGGTGCAAGTGTTCGCAGGATTTTCTGGTTATGGTAATTTAATGTCTTCATGTTTATTTTCTTAGTTTAATGGCTTATCAAGCTTCGTTGGTTCATTAAAGCCAAAGACACCCAATTATAGGAGCATTAGTGGTGCTATTTAACACATTTATACATATTTATCAATCCCTCCGCTCGGGCCGGATATGACACACGATCCATTTTTAAGAGGAGTTTAACAGGTTTGAATTTAGAGCTTTCCTTCTCCTAGACTAGTTGTCTCACCAAGGCTGAAGAACCCAGTCTGCCCTACTATTAAGCCATAGATGGAGGGAGAATAACTGGATTCATACCTTTCCCACGGGTATTAGTGCTATATGAAATGCAATCTGCCGCGTCCAGGATTTGAACTCGTGTTGCCGTGTCCATTTTCTACGACGATAACAATTACACCACGGACACCTCCAAATTAACACATTTATCGGGAGTTGAGAGAGTCAATATATTTCCCAAGGATATTAGTGCAAAAGTAGTCATGGAGAACAGCTGGGATTCGAATTATTATGACAATAATACAATCCAGCAGGTTCAGCATAAGTCCATGAGGATTCCTCAGTACTAGTGAATGACGGCTGAAGTAAACCTCTCCTGCATCATATATTTTTCTCCCACGAAGTTGGAGTAACATGTTGCTGAAATTACTAAAGTCGTTATTCCGCTTGCATCTATGTATAGAACCCATACACACGAGCAGGATGCCACACAAGGTCAGTTTTTAAGAGGTAATTATATCTACTTAACCCCTCCACCGTGAGCAGGATGCAACGCAAGATCAATCTTTAAACGGAATAAGTATCTACCGAACCCCTCCACCATGAGCAGAATGCAATAGATCAGTTTTCAAATGGAGTATGAATCAATTCCAAACCTCTATCATGAGTAGGATGCGACACAAGGTCAATTTTCAAACGGAAACAGATTTTAGAGTTTTCCTTCTTCCTATCTTGTTGGCATTGTCAAACTTAGTCCAGAGTAACCCAAAGGCTCCCTTTTCAATAGCTACTACATCGAAGTGTAGGAGAGGGTGCAACTCCCTCCCCTGGATTACTCCACTTTACCCTTGATTCTTACCTTATAGTGTTGAGTGCTAAGTAAGGCGACATCAAGTATTATTTTTTTTAGTCTTTGGTATGACTCGACCTTGGATTGAACCCCGGCCTCCTGGACCGTTAGAGAACGCTCTGCGTTGAAAGAGAAAAAGAGAGTTAAGAAATAAAATGAAGCAGGAAAGACAACGTGAGTTAAAATTGAAGGAAAATGTTTTTAACCATCTGAAAATACTAACCATACCCTGCAGAGCTCAATGTAAATTTGTCATTATGAACAAAAAATGTCTAAAAATGAATATTTAAATAAGAAATAAAAATCTATGATGAACTGCAACAGATTTACCGCCTGTAGGAATGTTCAAAGAATATTTCCCACAATCCCGCTCCTGTTTAAGTGCTGAGCGTTGATCAACATGAACGACACGCAAAGATCTGAGAATGTTTGTGGTATCCAAAATGGCGATCGAATTTGTTTAATTAAAAAAAAAAAAAAAGAAGGATTCCAAATGCACGAAATAGACGACAGGGTTGGATAGAACATTATAATTTGAATCAAACAGTGTAGGAAGGAATACATGTGTAAAATTTATTCACAGAACTGAAATAGCAAAAAATTATAAAATATATAATGTATATTGGAACAAATAATCACGTACTTGGAATAGAAGAAATATAAACCGTTTCAAATGTAAAGTTCTCAGAGTTATTTTTTTTACATTTATGGCAAATTATCATAAAGCAAAGGTATATATATATATATATATATATATATATATATATATATATATATATATGTGTGTGTGTGTGTGTGTGTGTGCTAGTGCTAGCTTGAGTGTGTTTGTAAGTGTATTAAGTGTGTGTGTGTTTGTGTGTTAGACAGAGAGATAGATAGATAGAGATTGAGTGAGAGAGAAAGCAAATGATAGAGCTAGAGAAAGAAACATGACGAAGACTCACTTACTTGATGATCGTCCACGTGAAACTATGAGTCATGTTTTTGTATTTTCTATATTATTATTTTTTTTTTTTTTTAATTTAAAATAAATTCGGGTATTGCTCTGCATCTCATGTATTGAGCACTGTGAAATGTTTAACAGATAAGGAACGCTTTTAGAGTCACATTGGCCTAGTTTTTAGAGCGTTCAATCCCAGGTCGAGTCTAACCAAAGACTTAAAAATAGTATTTAATGCCTCCTTCGTTAACTCTCGGCATTATTTGGTATTTGATAATTTTTTTTCTTAACACTCAGCATTTTTAGATATGGATCTAGGCTAAAATCGAACAATCCACAAAAAGGAGTACCGCCCTCCCCTACACCTCGAGGTAGTAGCTATTGAAAAAAGGAGCCTCCGGGTCAACTCCGACTACAGTCTCCAGCTCACTTACTAAACTGGGGCTGTAGAATACACTGACTGCACCTCTGCAGCGGGGTAATGAGTGTCCTGGATATGACACTAAACAATATGATGGTGAGGTTCCAGCAGTGTTGGAGCTTTGGGGAATGCAGAGTACCCCTTCATTGCCATCACTCCTAGGTCCACTCTGGCCCGCAGTGGTAGCACCTGATAAGGCCCTATCTATGGGTTAAATAGAACTAACAGCATACTTATGCTAAAATGAATTAAGTAAACTGAATAGCTTGAAATAGAAATGTTTTTGACAATTAAAGCGTACTTACATCTAAACTAATTACCGGACATTGGCCTAGGGGTTAGAGTGTTCGCCAATGGCCCGGGAGACCTGGGTTCAATCCCAGGTCGCGTCATACCAAAGACTCAAAAAATGGTACTTGATGCTTCCTTGATGCTTCTTTGCTTAACACTCAGCATTATAAGGTACGGATCAAGGGTAAAGTAGAGCAATCCAGGGAAGAAGTAGCACCCTTCCCTACACCTTGGTGTAGTAGCTATCGAAAAGGGAGCCTTCGGGTTACCCTCGACTATGGTCGCCAACTTTACTTTACTTACATCTAAACTGCGTGCTTATTCTTAACTGAATTATTTTAAATAGAACTGTTTTAAGACATTAAAACTGTATTTACTCTTAACCGAATTGTTACATATAACTGCTTGAATAGTTTTAAATGGAAATGTTTTTGACAAACTGTATACTTATGCTAAACTGAATTGTTTTAAATAGAACAGATTTTTTACATAAAAATGGATTTGACCTTAAATAACCTACAAAGGTTGATATGCCATAAAACCCAACAAACCAAACAAAACCAAACCAAACCACACCATTTACTATACAAAGGAGTTTCAGATTAATTTTTTTAAAGGCATGTCAACTTTTATGGGTTATTTAATATCGAAGCCACTCAGGTAAAGGAACGGCAGAAATACTAATTAATGCATAAATAAGGAGATAATCAAGTGTCTTACCTTTTCCAAGAGAAATGAACTTAATGTGTCGATTAGAGTTTGAATTCACTTACAAGGAGGATACAATCTAGCACTTTAGTTTTTATGTACATATTACATAAATAATGATAATGTCTTCGCAAATACATTACCTCGTACTAATTTAAAATATCTTTTAGAAAGACTTTTACAACTTTTCTATTAGAAAATCTACAATGAAACATTTATAGCGAACATATTACCGTATTTTGTTATCATCATTTGTCATGGTTCACGGTAGAAGACTATTTCCACAGCACAAAATAGAAAAGGCCTCGCTGAAATATTTCTCAGAAATTTCAAGTAAATAAAAGATACATTTTAAAATGTAATTCCAAGATATATATATATATATATATATATATATATATATATATATATATATATAAACGGTTGGAGAAGAAGCTAGACGGCAATTACACAGGAATGTTGCGAGCAATATTAAACAAGTCCTGGCGGCAACACCCTACAAGGCACCAACTATACGGCCACCTCCTTCCATCAAGAAAACTATCCAACTTAGACGAGCCAGACATGCAGGACACTGCTGAGAAGCAGGGACGTGCTCATAAGTGATGTAGTCCGATGGCCGAGCAAAAGCAGGACGACCAGTTCGAACATACATACAGCAGCGATGTGAGGATACAGGATGTAGCCCTGAAGAAATGCCAGAGGCGATGAACAATAGGGAGAAGTGGCGAGAGAGGGTCTGTGATATCCATGCTAGCGGCACGACATGATGATATATATATATATATATATATATATATATATATATATATATACCCCAGTCTTCAGCAACGATCAGGATTCGACTCAAGGTAAATTTTTAAACAAAGTTAAACGGGTTTGAATTCAGAGTTCTATAGATGTATACGCACGCAACCCCCAGCACACGCACATAGAAAGATAGATAGATAGATAGTGATAGGTTTGTTGGTTGGTTTGTCGGGATTTATAGGATGTCACCCCTTTTTAAGTGATTTAATGACAGACAATGTTTATATATATATATATATATATATATATATATATCTTTCAGAAAAACAAAAATCCGGTCACGTTAGGATTATAAATTTATTTCCATCCTGTCATGTGCATTGATATGAATCAATAACACAAAAAAAACAAGACTTCTTCAGATCAAAAATAGACACATGAATTATTCCCGACTCCGGTTTAATTGGACTGAATAATATACATATATACATATGTGTGTGTGTGTGAGTGTGTGTGTGTGTGTGTGTGTGTTTATTTTTGTGTAGTATTTCTGCGTAGATATTCGATTAAACAATACAGACACCCTATGTCTACAAAGTTTTGTATTTATCCTTTCGAGTCACCGCATCGATTTTTATGGTGTCCGTTGGGAATTGAATAATAAACCTCCCATGATTAATTGGCTCCCTAGTATTTTCTGTCCCATCTTGGGCAATCCACAGGAGTATTATTTTCGGAAAATTTTTTCTATCTGAAACAGAATATTTGAACAACAAAATAACTAACAAAAATGACACATATCGAAGCGCTCCATATCAGAAAGAAACTACCTATAAATCAAATTAAGTACTAATGTACTAAAATATATGTAGCTACTAAGTTTTTTTTTTCCTTCCTGTCGAGAACAACAATTAGATTTATTCATCTTTATTAATTGCTTTACCCATGAAGGTCTCGGATGAGACATGACCAAAAAAATTCCTTTTTAAGAGAACTATGATGTACGTTTTAACGAATGCTTTTCAAAAATGTTGGACGTACTGAATATATATATATATATATATATATATATATATATATATATATATATATATATATATATATACATATATATATGTATGTATTTACTAATCTAATATCTACCAGCATTCATGGTGATAGAAAAAAACGAAAAAAACCCAGCCAGGAACAAGAGAAAAAGTATCTCGAATCACCGCCCGGGGGAAAAAGAAAAAAATATAGGTCAAAAAGAAAGAAAAGGCCAACCTCGTTCGACCCCTTGAAAAAATTCAAGGGATACGCAGTCAGTTGGTCATAAGAAAACTAAAAACCTTCCGCGAATCCTGCAATGCTACAATTACAAAAGTGCTCAGCACAAGTGGAACCAATTGTGAAATTAACTTAAATCGGGAGTCGGAAAATTTCTACTAAATTTTCACCTTATCGGATCATCAGGAAGCCTAACTCCAACTAATGCTAAAGGAGAAAGCGCCGTTTTATATTCACCAAAAACCCACTTAGCTTAGAATTTGCATAACAAAAAAAATATAAAAATAAAATAAATAATTAAAAAACCTTACTTTTATTAAAAAAAGAGAAAAAAAACCCTCTGAAACCTATCCCTAATTATAGAGCAACCACGCCCTTTTGTGTCTAAAACTATTTAACACCTTCGATCTTTGGTTTAACATATCCCTACTTTTACAAGATGCTATTGCTAGTTTTTCCTCCATGCAAAGCAGACAACTCCTATCCCCAGCCCTATATTTACGGCATTTCTTTATTACTTCCGATTTCATTATATGATCTATCCCTCTGTTATCCTTCAGCTCCCACACATAACTAGATAACGTAGTACTATGCCTATACTTCTCGTGTAAGAAACTCGTTTTATGTTTATAGTACCTAGTCTTAAAATCCCCTTGCGTCGACCCAAAGTATATCTTTTTGTTTCTCTAATTATTCGCATCACTATATACTTCCACTTTATTCACTACACATTCTTGCTTACATTTGCCTTCCAGCGGACATCTAAACTTATCCCTACAGTTTCATTTAGCAATCAACTTATTTTTCTCCTTACTTAATTTAGCTATATTACTCTTGTTTATTATGCCATTGATGTTTGGCATGCAACTATAACATAATTTTACACAATTCTTATTAAATATCTTATGTAACGGGCTCCCACTAGGGAAATTTCTTTTTAATAACTTTAAGAATTCTTTCCCTAAGTTATTGACTACCTCCATGTTATTTATTTATTTATTCATTTTTATATATATATTTTTTTAATGTAAATTCTAAGCCAGGTGGGTTTTTGGTGAATATAAGACGGCACTTTCTCCTTTAGCATTAGTTGGAGTTAGGCTTCGTGATGATCTGATAAGGTGAAACTTTAGTAGAAGATTTCCGACTCGCGA
>OY757931.1:21127133-21137133 GCA_963585895.1 Sepioteuthis lessoniana | reverse complement strand
AATCGTCGAAGAAGTGTTGCAAAGGAATGAATGAAAAATTTGAATCTGCATTACGAAAAGGAAGAGAAAGTATCTTGAAAAAAAGTATGCGTGAAGAAGAGGAAATAACAAAGTGAATAAGTTTTAAGAGATGAGAATAAAATAAAAGAGGAGTGGTTTTGGGGAGAAGGAGGAGGTTTAATAATAAACAAGGGTAACCAAATCTGCCAAATCGTTGATAAGAGGGACGAAAATTAAAGGCAAATGTGGTAGAAGAGGTAAGGAAATACGAGTTACGAAACGTAAGGATATAAAAGTTTCGAGAAGAACACGATATTAAAAATTCAAGGAGACACAATCTAGAAAAATGTAGGATATAAGAATTATGGATAGTGAGAAGATACGGATACGGAAATAAGAATGAACTTGGCAAAAAATGTAAGGAGTTACGTGGATCTAAAAGTAAGATTATATGCGTCAAGGGTATACGATTTATGAAAAGGATATTCGAGATACCAAAAGTAAGAATCTACAGTTACGAAAGTCAGAATGTACCTGATAAGAAAAGTAAGGAGATACGAGGTTCAAAATTAATTATACTTGAAACAGGTAAAGTAAGGTTTTGCAAGATCCGAAGAGTAAGAATATACGGTATGCGAAATTTAAGGAAATATTGTAAGAAAAGTAAGGAAATATAAATGACAAAACATAAGGTTGTTTAGTTCTTTTGTTTTACGGCGTATCAACCCTTCTCGGGTCATTTGACCCCGAATTAAGTCATTTTGATAAAAGTTTCAAACAATGCGGTTTGGTATGAGTACACAGTTAAAATGACATAAACAGTTCTATTTTAGATAATTTAGTTTAGTATATGTATCCATTTTTGATTAACACATTTAAATGTGAAAACAGTTAATTTTAAACATTTCAATTTTGTGTAATGACACAGTTTAGTTCTATTTGACCCATTGAGAAGACCCTATTAAGTTCTATTTGACCCATTGAGAAGACCCTATTAAGTGAAACCACTCCGAGGATGGGAGCAATGGCAATTAAAGAATACTCCGCTTTCCCAAGGCTTCAGTATTTCTGAAGTCTAACCATCTGATTGTTTACTGTTAAATCCAGGATACTGTTTAAGGGAGTTTTACCTCCTTGCAGTGATTTAGTCAGTGTATTTAGCAGACCCAGCCGACTGGGTCACTCGTTGGCAGAATCTTACCCCTCTGCAGAGATTCAGTCAGTGTATACGGTAGCCTTAGCTGACTGGGCCATAAAGAAAAAAAGAATATACGAGGTACTTGACGAAGTATAAAACGTAAGGAGGTACGTGGAACGAAAAATACTAATATGCAGGCTATGACTATTGAGGATAGTTGAAGTACGAAAAGGAAGGGTGTACGAGGTACGAAAAGTAAGAAAATAATCGGATGCAGACGAAATCATTGGGCTTGGCAAAAAACAATTTTACACGGTATATTTGGTGGATGATGAAGAGGTAAAAGAAAAGATGGTAAGATAAAATCCAGGTCTAAGAGAAACCTTAAGACTAGCTCATGACCGAGATAGATGGTGGTTGATTCTCAGAGATTCATGTATCGTATATCTACAATCACTCCACCTGTAGTCACGAAACTAATGAGTGATCTCAAGAAATCGTCAACTTTCTTGGATTACGGAAGGAGATGGATACATACTTTTCTCTTGATCTCCAAGAGATGCATTTAAGCCGTTGGTTGGTTGGTTCATTTTATGACATATCAACCATTATAGGTTATTTAATGCCAAATCCATTTTTTGTACAAATTAACATATCTATTTCAAACAATTCAGTTTGTCAAAAACATTTCTCTTTCAAGGTATTCAATTTAGTCAAACAGTTTTTATTCAAACGATTCATTTTTCTATACGTATATATTTTGTTTATACGCAGTTTAATGTCAATAAAGTTCTATTTTAAACAATTCAGTTTAGTGTAAGTACAGTTGTAATGTCAAAAACTGTTCCATTTCAAACAATTCAGTTTAGCATAAGTACACAGTTTAGTCCTATTTAATCCATAGACACGACCTGATCAGGTAATACTAATCCCGTCCAGAATGGATCTGGGATCATTTGTAATGAAGGGGTACTCCGCATTCCCCAAAGCTCCAACATTACAGGAACCTCACCATCAGATTGTTTAGTGTCATATCCAGGACACTTGTTGGGGGTCTTACCCCTCTGTTGAGGGGCAGTCTGTGTATTCTTCAGCCCCACCCGACTGGACAATTGTAGCCTTTGAGATTAGATACTATCATAAGTTTGTGAGAAGAAACAACTTCTCAATTGTGGAGGTCAGAAAAAAATAACTCAACTTTTGGGTAACATGATATCTTGTATTACATTCTTTTGTTTGGGTTCTTTGTTTAATGGCATATCAACTTTTGTGGGTAATTTAATGCCAAAGCGATCTTTGTAGAATAAATTCAATAATACTATTTAACAGAGAACTGGGGGTGGGGATAAAGGGCTTGATAGCTTTCCTGAAAATAAATATAATAGCGCGACCGAAGTTCGAATTATTTTACTCCTAAGTTTGTTAGTCATAACACGACATGGGCGTAATATTGCGAAGAAAAGAGAAATTAGGTATGGACATTTAACGAGATCATCTGGCTTGGTAAAAACCACACCGTGAGACCCAGTTCAAAGAGTTAGACCAAGAGGCAGGAAGTAGCAGTGGCGGCAAGATAACATTCGGGAATGAACAGACTTATCTTTCGCTCAAGTCACAGAGTGCAGCTCACAGCCAAGATAGTTGGTGTGTGATTGTCAGACATTCATCAATCGAGACTCCACAGACCTACCTTGTTTTTATGAAACGTATGATGATGACGATGACTTCGACATCGTCTTGAATGAAATGAAAAAATTGGTTAACTAATTACGGGGTGAAACGATAAAATTGTCGTCCTAAAGAAAACAACACGACAGCTTCATTTTAAAACTTTAATAGAAAAAATTAATTCAGGTAATTTGATTATGTAGTAGACCTGACATCTATTCAAAGTAGCTGCTTTCAGCCTCAATCACCGCCTCGATACGAATCCGGAACTAGGAGTATGCCTTTTCCACAAGCGCCGGCGGGAGCTCAGCGAATACTCGGCGGATGGTGGCGATCAGGTGTTGTGGGAGGTCATGTTGCTGATGTTCTCGACGTATGACCAAACGAAGTAGTCCACCGGGTTCAGGTCGGGGGAGGAGGGGGCATGACGGACTTGATTAGCCTGAGATTCTTTGTCTTCTCAGTCAAGATCTGGCTTCTCTTGCGACTTTAGGACTTACACTTCAAGTCTTCCTTCACACATGCATTCACAGTTGTGTGTGAGACGCCTAAATCTCTGGCAATCTGCGGAATAAGCCGCGGGGGAGTTTCATCAATGATTGCCTGGACCTTTTCGATGAACTCCTTTGTCTGGGTCTTCCTGGCGGTGTCCTTCCGCTCCACCACCTCTAAAGGGTCGTCCGATGCGTTGAGATGTGCCCTCAAGCGTTGAACTGTCCGGATTTGCATTTTGAGGGTGCTGGCATAACTTGGATCGGTAGAGAGCATTAGTTGTACAGCAACGCATCTCCGATCTCGTTCGTTGAACATTGTGTCATTTTCAGACATGATAGAAGGCGCCTATCGCTCTTGGGATTTGTACACAACTGGCCAACTAGTAGATGGTTTGCAACAAGAAAGGAAAACCGGTTTTCATTAAACGGAAATGGAATCATGTCGTCTTTTCTAGGGCAACAATTGTATCGTTCCACCCCGTAAATGATGAAAGGAAAATAGCTACTTTTAATGAGTCAAAACCTGATATTAAACTTATAAAACTAAGTCGATAAAATCAAGACTGCATTATTTGGTTTGATGAAGTCTTTTAGAATACTTATGTTATATGATCAAGGTAATGCTTTTTTTTATATTAATCATTTTTCGTTAATTGAAACTTGTAGACAAGTTCACTTACCTAGGAAGCAGTGTCTCATCAACCGAAAAAGACATCGACACGCCGCTAATAAAGGCATAGACAGCTATCGAATGACTATCGGTCATATGGAAATCAAACCTGAATGATAAAATAAAACGCAGTTTCTTCCAAGCAGTGGTCGTGTCGATACTGCTATATGGATGCACTACTTGGACGCTAACTAAACGTTTAGAGAAAAAGCTTGACGGCAACGACACAAGAATGCTGCGAGCAATTTTGAACAAGTCCTGGAGGTAACACCCAACAAAGTTCCAACTGTACGGCCACCTACCTCCCATCACGAAAACTATCAAAGTTAGAAAAACCAGACATGCAGGACATTCCTGAAGAAGCAGGGACGAGCTGATAAGTGATGTTCTCCTATGAACCCCCTCAAATGGCCAAACAAAAGCAGGACGACGAGCTCGAACCTACATATAGCAGCTCTGTGAGGATACGGGATGGATCCCTGAGGACCAACAGAAGATATGAGCGATAGGGAGGAGTGGCGAGAAAGGGTCAGAGATATCCATGCTGGCGGCATGACATGATGATAATGATATTTTATTATTTAGTTCGGTAAGGCTTTGAACTACACGGGTCTCTTAGTCCAGGTGCATAGTCAGATGGTACAGTCTTACGCCTGCGCGGAAATGATATGACAATCATCATCTGTCATAATAAACCCCAGACAGGAAATGGAGCTGGAGTGTGGATGACATCAATCCCAGAAAAGATGGTCCTGTGAATTTGAGGATTTTGCAAAGACAGTAGCTGAGTAATCGAGCGTTGAAAGGGAAGTTGAGTTTTCTACCGTTAAGGCGTGTGGTTGAGTTTTTTGGATCTCAACCGGCAGAGATGAATAGAGATCTTAAACATCACAAGATGCGACACACGTTGGGGTGGGGTCAGCGAAGTATGATTAGCATAGGCTTTGAAGAATTCTCCTGTTGCCATGGATCGAAGCTAGAAATTAATAAACCCGTTCGTATCTGAAACGAAAGAGTCCGCCTGTATTTGTATATGTATTTGTATTACTGTTGTGGTTGATATCATTATGGCTATAGAATACTTAGAAGGGTTAGGTATGTTCGTTTAATGACATATCAACCAACGAGGGTTATTTAATGCCAAAGCCATCCTTCTAGAAGAAGAGCAGTGATGCTATTTGACACATAGTTGGGACGATAATGGGTTTCATACCTTTATCAAGGGTATTTGTCCGATACTGAACATAATAGCTCGACAGGAGTTCGAACTCGCTTACAACAATAACCACTGTCCAGCGAAATCCTATTTGCCAACACCTCCGCTCGGGCAGGATATGACACAAGGTCAATTTTGAAGCGGGGTTTAACAGATTTGAATTCAGAGTTTTCTTCTCCTAGACTAGTTGCCTCACCAAGGCTGAAGAACCCAGTCTGTCCTGCTATTTAGCCATAGCTTGAGGGAGAATAATTGGATTCATACCTTTACCAAGGGTATTAATGCTATCTGAATGCAATCAGTCTCCTCCAGGATTTGATTCTGCAGCCCCAGTCGACTGGGCCATGATTTTTATTTTTCTAAAAAAGAGACTGTTCAGACTACAGCATTGTTGAGATCGGCGAGAATACTGAGAAGAGTCCTGGAGACTAGAAGAGACTTGCTGTTATTCAAACTCCAGTGAAAAACTCTCAAGGAGTAAAGTTATAATAATGAAACTAATAATAATAATAATAATAATAATAATAATAGATAAGACTCAACAAAATAGCAAATGCAGACTATGTGATGACAGAGATGAAACCATCAATCATATAATAAGCGAATGCAGCAAATTAGAACAGAGGGAGTATAAGGTGAGACACGACTGGGTCGGCAAGGTGATTCATTGGGAAATGTGTAAGAAATTTAAATTCGACCATACTAACAAATGGTATATGCACAACCCAGCACCTGTCATAGAAAATCCCATGCATAAACTCCTATGGGACTATAACATAAAAACGGATCACCTAATCCCGGTCAGAAGACCGGATTTAATAATAATCAACAAAAAAAAAAGAGAACTTGCAAAATTATCGACTTTGTTGTCCCGGTTGACCACAGAATAAAACTGAAAGAATGTGAAAAGAGAGATAAGTACTTCAACCGTGCTAGGGAAATGAAAAATCTGTGGAACATGCAGCTGACAATTATACCAATTGTAATTGGTGCGTTTGGAACAGTAACTAAAGGATTTCTAAATGGACTAGAGGACTTGGAAGTTGACGGACGAGTGGAGACCATCCAAATGACAGCATTGCTGAGGACGACCAGAATACTGAGATGAGTCCTGGAGACTTGAAAAGACTTGCTGTCACTCAAACTCCAGTGAAAACAATCAGCTAACACTGATGTGAAAAACTCTAAAGGAGTAAATAATAATGCTTGACCCACTCATAATTTATGAAAAAAAATACCATGTCATCTGGTGGATGTTAGTATTCCAACAGACCACAGATGAAAATGAAAATATATGAAAATAATTGGAACCAGCCAGAGAACTGTAAAATACGTGGAACATGAGAATAATTGAGATACAAATAAATATTGGAATGCAAAGAATGGTTCCCTTGCGTTTGGAAAAGAGATTGAATGAATTAGCAATCAGTCAGAGAAACGAGACCGAACGGATCACATCATTGTCGACATCGGCTAAGATACTGAGAAGAGTCCTAGAAACTTGAAATTAATCAGTGTCACTCACACCCCAGTGAATGACCACGTCGGAGTGAAAATATTCGCGATAAAAGTAATCAATTTTGGCGTAAAAATGAAGAGAGGCAAAAAAACTGAACTAATTCATGAATATTGCCCGAAAACTGAAAATGTTGTGGAACATAAATATGATGGTATTACCAACTGCGATTTTCATGCTTGGATCAACTTCTTAAATCTTTAAGAGAGACTGGAGCAATTGGTTTGATTTGGTTTGGTTTTATGGCATATAAACCATTGTAGGTTATTTATACTGCATTCAGTTTATTCATATATAAATAAGTAAAGTCGGGACCTTAGTCGAGGGCGACACGAAGGCTCCCTTTTCAATAGTGACTACTCTTTTTCCCTGGATTGCCCCACTTTACCCGTGATCCGTGCCTTATAATGGTGTCTGTTAAGCAAGGAGTGGTCAAGTACCATTTTTTGAGTCTTTGGTATGACTTAACATGGGATTGAACCCCGGTCTCCCGGACTATAGACAAACTCTGTAACCATTATGCCAATTAGATATATATATGATTTATATCTACAAGTTAAAAAGGTTCAAGTTCACAAAGAATTCAATTAAACATCAATTATTTGTTTACTCACAGTTAAATGATCAAACAGTTCTATTTCAAATAATTCAGTTTAGCATAAATCAAAGTTAAAAGATTCGAAGTACTGCTATGTATTACCAACAATTCAGCTAAATATAAGTCATTGATTTACACAAAGTCAAATGATCAAACAGTTCTTTTTTCGACAATTCATTTGTTTGAACTCAGGATAAGCTGGAAGCAATAGGAAATCAGAGAACGAATGAAGAACATACAAAGCTTAGCAGTGTGAAGATCGACTAGAATACTCAGCAGAGTCCTGGTATCTTGTGAACACTCGTTATCACACAGACTGCAACCAAAGATCACCAGTTTAAACTTGTGTGAAACCGTGTCACTCAAACTCCAGTGAAAAACCATCAACTAACGATGATGTGAAAAACTCTCAAAGAGTAAATAATGATGATGGTAATAATAATAATAATAATAATAATAATAATAATAATACTCAGCCAAAAGACCAGATCTTATTATAATCAACAACAACAAAAAAAAAGATAATTTGCAAAAATGTCGATTTTGCTGTTTTGGATGACCACAGAATAAAACTGAAAGAATATGAAAAGAAGAATAAGTACTTCGACCTTGCTAGAGAATCTATAAAAAAAACTATGGAACATGAAGGTGACAATTATACCAATTGTGATTGGTGCTTTTTGCCCAGTAACTAAAAGATTATGAAAGGGCCTGGAGGACTTGGAAGTTGACGGATGAGTGGAGACCAACCAAACGACAGCATTGTTGAGAACGGCCAGAATACTGAGAAGAGTCCAGGAGACTTTAGGAGACTTGCTGTCACTCAAACTCTAGTGGAAAACCATCAGCTAACGCTGATGCGAAAAACTCTAATGGAGTAAATAATAATAATAATAATAATAATAATAATAATAATAATAATAATAAGAAGAAGAAGAAGAAGAAGAAGAAGAAGAAGAAGAAGAAGAAGAAGAAGAAGAAAAGAAGGAGACCACCGCCACCACCAACAACACCAACCATAACGGCGTGAACAAGAGCAACTTGAAGTTTTAAACATGACAATGGATAACTGTACTACAACTTCAAGTAGTAGTAGTACTACTAGTAGTAGTGGTAGTGTTGTTGTTGCAGCAATAGTAGTAGGGCATGAGAAATAAGAACAGAATTCTTAAGAGTTGAAAAAAATTTTAAATTATCAGTAGGGACCTGGGGAAAAGTAAGCAAAGAGGACAATTTTTAAAAGAAAAACACTAGATTAAGTTGCATTCGTAATAGGAACAGGAAAAGGCTAATGGTCGTGTGACAAAGAAGAAGAAGAAGAAGAAGAAGAAGAAGAAGAAGAAGAAGAAGAAGAAGAAACAGCTTCGCAGAAGTTGTTAAACGTGAAAACCTACAACAACAAAAAACAAACAAAACAAATGAAGAAAATTGTAAGTGAGACTTCACAACATTCTCAAAAATTTACGAACAAAACAACTCCTTTTCCACCGAATAATGATAAGAAGGAAGCAAATTGTGAAATCAAATTAACAGCGCCCTCTGTTAGAGAGGCGTGAATGTAGATTTTGTTATTTTTTCCCTTTTTTGAGGGGGGTGATGGTGGTGGTGTTTAGTTTAGTTTTGTTTTTGCTTTTTGTCTTTTTGATGCCTTTAAATGCAGGTGTGTGGAAATTTGTTCGCATGCAGTCTTGCTTCTTCCTCAGTGTCAAGGCGCATGCGTAAAAATACACGCATGCGTAATTGTTATAAGTTACGCCCGTATCTACAGGCGGAATCTAATACGTAAATTGCATATAATGTCCGTATATCTAGCACGAAAGCCTGATTATTTCAGTGCAGATGTAATCCTAAATACATCAAAGTTATTAGAGTATATAAAAAAATCTTATAAATTTTAATGAACTATATGCGTTTTCAAGCTTATGTAACATTCTCAATATGGCATCTTTTGATTAAAATTTTTCGTATTGTAGTGGTCGATTTTATTGGCAAAGTATTGCTAACATCATCTTTCATGTTTGTATATTAAGAGCGCCATCTGCATGGATGTTGACACGACTACCCTGGTTCAAATCCTGAGCGAAGATGTTTTCATGTCCAATAGCGCTCATAATCTTGGGAAAGATATGAATCTAACAATTCTTCCAGCTATGGGTAAATATTTTGTTTTGTTTGGTTTGGTTTTATTTATAGCATATCAACCATTGTAAGTGATTTAATGCTAAATCAAGTTTATACATATAAATAGTTCTATTTTAAACAATTCAGTCCAACATAAGTACACAGTTTAAATATCAAAAACATCTCTATTTCAGAGACTTCTGTTTAGCGTAATTACACAGTTTAGTGCTATTTTACCCATAGATAAGGTGCTACAACTCGGGGTCTGGTAGGATCGTGGAAAGATGTCAATGAAGAAGTACTCGGCATTATCCAAAGCTCCACCATTACTGGAGCCTCACCATCTGATTATATACGTCATATATAGGGTTCTCATTGAGGGAGTCTTACACCTCTGCTGAGATGCAATCGGTGTATTCTGTAGCCTCAGCCGACAAGGCCATAGTTAAATGCGGAGAAGAGGTACAATAATCTTGGTATGGCAAGTTCTATGTAAATCAATACTTTTAAATTCAAACCATTTGTAGATCTGCAGAGGGATGGGCTTAGACAGACTATTCTTCAATAAGACGTGTTATA
>OY757931.1:21052133-21122133 GCA_963585895.1 Sepioteuthis lessoniana | reverse complement strand
TTGGAACTATTTAGAATTATCTGTGTTCGTAATACTTGGAAAAATGTTAACGGTGTGCAAACAAAGGATATATATTGGATTAAATTATTTGTAAAAGAATACTTGAAACCATTGCATTGAGGGTAAAAGAATCAACTCTGGCGCATTTGAAAATGTTACCAACTAACTTTTCACTTATAAATCATGTATATATATATATATATATATATATATATATATATATATATATATTGGGCATCTAATAAACGTATGTGGGTTATTAGATGCCCAATATATATATATATATATATATATATATATATATATATATATATATAGGTTTATACGTATTAAGACACAACCAAACCAGATCATAACGTAATAACCAACCGCAGCACAGTGACAATGCGCATGCGTAATAAAGCCGGTATTTGTAATTATCAAGGATAATCCGAATTTTTATAAAATAAATTTTTCTTTGGGAATAGACAGCATATAAATTAGCTGTAGAACGGAAAACCATATAAATAAAGCTCACATTTTGGATAGGTGCTGCTCTAACTCACATACAAAAATGTATATATATACGAGTCAGTTTTGTACAGCATAATACATATTATGATACATTTATCTCTTTTAACGTTAATTGCTTTTTACATTCCTATTGTCTGTTCTTGCATATTATCCAAACCTAATGTAGACTATTTCTATAAAAAGATTACTGTCAAATTCTTGCTTAATTATAGATTTCTCATGATCAATATCTTCGTCTTCATGTCTCGAAACGTATCCGCCTTTATCTCCTCCTTCAGTCTCTCATAGATTTTTAGCCTTAACGAAACACATTGCATAAGTTCATCACTCTCTTTTTTTTACACTTTCAAATATAATATGAAATCGTTATCAGTCTTACTTTACAATTATGCTAAGTAAATAGTAATAATAATAATAATAATAATAATAATCATAATAATAATAATAAAACGCATTTACAATTTTATATACTGAAAAGAGATTATTCTTTTGTACAAGTGTCGAAAGGGAATATATCTTTATATATTTTCATGATGCTTGATTCTGCTTCTTGTTCTTCTTGATCTCCATCTCATTATTATTATCATTATTATTATTATTATTATTATTATTATTATTATTAACAATTATAATACGTACTATTATATATTATAATTCAAAATAATAATAATAATAATAATAATAACTTTAACATACGAACGGATCACTTAAGCCTGGCCAGAACACTAGACGTAATAATAATCAATAAAAAGAAAAGTATTTGAAAAATAATTCGACTTTCTGTCCCGGCGGACCACAAAATAAATCTGAAGGAATGTGCAAAGAAGGATAAGTACCTCGACCTTTCTAGGGAATTGAAAAAGCTGTGGAACATGAAAGTGACGATTGTACCCAATTGTGATTGGTGTTTTTGGCACAATAACTAAAGGATTATTAAAAGGTCAGGAAGAATTGGAAGTTAGCGGACGGGTAGAGACCATCCAAATGACAGCATTGCTGAGAAGGGCCAGAATCCTGAGACGAGTCCTGGAGACTTGAATAGACTTGCTCTCACTCAATCTCCAGTGAATAACCATCAGCTAACACTGCTGTGAAAATCTCTAAAGGAGTAAATAAAAATAATAATGCACATACGGCAAGAAAATTACAATATAGTAGGTAAACTATTCATGTAATATACGTGAATGGCATCAAACTGTTTGTCAAAAATGAAAAGGTTTAGAAACCCCTATTCAGTCAGTGAGGACATAGATTATGGATACAGAGATAGAATTTGGGTCGATGACCAGCATAGTCAAGCAAGGCTCGAGCATCGGCTCAGGCCCGACCAACCCCTCACCTTATTCCCATTTTAAGCCGACCTTCGGGTCATTGACCTTGTGCTAAGTCCTATCGGGAGAGAAGCAGTGACGAATATCATACTTGAGAATATTGGAAGTTGACACCATCAAACAAAAGGAGATAAAAGGAAATTTAAAAAAGAAATATCCTTGGAGAACGAGAAAGCTACGCGAAAATAAACTAAAAAGCATAATCCCCATCACAGATATAAACACATAGGTTGTCCCCTGTCTGTAAGATACTGAAAATCAGTTTTAAAGCGGACAAGGGAAGAACTTCAAAAAATAGATTAATGACAATACATAAGGTCTTACTAACCAGAGATAACATAGAATATACATAATTACCCAACCCCTCCGCTCGGGCAGGATATGACACAAGGTCAAATTTTAAACGGAGTTTAAAAGGTTTGAATTCAGAGTTTTCCTTCTCCTAGACTAGTTGCTCACCAAGGCTGAAGAATTCAGACTACCCTACTATTTACCCATAACTGGAGGGAGAATAATTGGATTCATACCTTTCCCAAGGGTATTAGTGCTATATGAAATGCAATCAATCTCGTCCAGGATTTGAACTCGTTAATTATCTACAACGATAACCATTACACCACTTGCACTTCCACTACCACATGATATAGAATATATGCCAAGGAAAGAAGGAGGAGGAGGACTCGCCAGCATTGATAATTGCACCGATGCATTAATACGGCGATTCGAAGACTATATAAAAAAATAAATAAAAATAGATTAATTACAGTGACCAGAAACAACGCAAACAACACAGTGACTAGCAGAACAATAATAACTCGAAAAGAAAAATGGGAGGAAAAACAACTGCGTTTATATTTCAAGAGACAAACAAACGAAGTTTTAAACGAGAAGACCTGGATACGGTTAAGAAAGGGAAAACTTAAAAGAGGAACTGAGTCCCTTCTAATAGAAGTACAAGACAACGCCATAAAGTCTATATTAAAGCAAACATAGATTGCAAACAACAAAATAGAACATATTGGTTACGCAGTGATAGAGACAAAACGATTTCTCACATAATTAGCTAATGTAGCAAATTATCGCAAAACGATTATAAGACTAGACACGGCTGGGTGGGAAAGGTAATCTTCATGAAGCTTACTTACATTTGACCATACGAATAAGTAGTATATGCATCACCAGAATTTGCCCGGGAAAATGAGACGCAGAAAGTTCTCAGGAATTTTGACATGCAAATAGATCACTTAATCCCGACCAGACGAACAGGCCTAGTGATAGTCAACAACAACAAAAAGAGAACCTGTAGAATAATGTACTTTGTCGTCCCGGTGGACCACACAATAAAATTAATGGAAACAAAAACGGGAGATAATTATCTCAACTTTGCCAGTGAACTAAATAAACATTGGAACATATAGGTGACGGTGACACCTGTTCGAACTGGCGCACTCTAGACGAGAATCCTTGTTGCATATGGGCTTTTGACAGAGCCGTCAATCAGGGATTTCTGGAACTGGATGTTCCCGTTGTGTAAAAAAAATGATTATTGGAAAATAAGCGAGGCGTTGGTATAAGCTGATCACAGGAATCACGAACAGGAAGGAAGCATAGGCGTAGTAAAATCATACATACACAGATACCCATGCGCAGTGACGGTCAATCAGCAGTCAGAAGCGATTCAGATAGTCAATAGGATTGGAGAGCGACCGGATAAGAGACCCTTAGCGGAAACCGTTTGAGAACCTCTCGTCAAGATGTAAGGCTCTAAATATGGAACCTAAACATGGATTCAGAAAAGGTCACAATAGCAGTCCTTCACCAGTCCGCATCCTCCGTCTCCGTGTCTCTATTTCTCTCACACTTACAGTCAATTTCAGACCTTTCGAGAAGTAATAAAGAGAGATATATTCTTTGAAAAGAAAAGCGTTATGATTTTTCATTTTTATTCCTTCATCATTTTATGCAAAATACGGAGGAAAGACTTGAGGAGATTTGCTGTCTCGCAAACTCTAGTGAAAAACCATCAACTAATCCTGGTGAGAAAAAACACTCAAGGAGTAAAACATTAATGGATATTATTCGTAGTAATAATTAATATTGATAAATATTATTAATTATGATAATTATTATTATTTCAAAATAATAATGATATTGACAGGATGAAAGACATTATCCTTTAGGAATTCTGCAAGAGATTTAAATTTGACGATACTTCCAAATAGTATTTGATCAAACCAAAATTCCTCCGAGGGAAAAATAGCATGATTCCGGCCAGATCATATGTAAAGAAATTGCAATTTGCTGGATTATGCCATTCTGTCTGACCACTGAGAGAAAATAAAAGAAAGCGAACAGATAGACATTATTAGGAGGTGTCCATGGTGTAATGGTTATCGTTGTAGGAAATGGACACGGTGACACGAGTTCAAATCTTGGACGAGACTGATTGCATTTCTCATAGCACTAATTCACTTGTGAAAGGTATGGACCCAATTATTCTCCCTCCAGCTATGGGTAAATAGTAGGACAGACTAGGCTCTTCAGCCTTGGTGAGGCAACTAGTCTAGAAGAAGGAAAACTCTGAATTCAAACCTGTTAAACCTCAGCTTAAAAAGATTGATCTTGTGTCATATCCAGCGCGAGCGGAGGGGTTGGGTAAATATGAGATAGACAATATTGGGATCTTGCCAGAGAGCAGAAAAAATTGTGGTGCATACAGATGAAGTGATACCGATTGTAAGTGGTCTCTTTCGAACGCTTTCTAAAGACTGGGCGAAAAGGCTGGAGATATTTGATTACATACCACTGCATTATTAAGATCAGTTAGAATACTTTGAAAAGCACAGAAAGCTTGGAAAAACTTGCTGTCTCTCATACACCAACGAAATCCCATCAGTTAATGCTGATGAGAAAAAAAAAAAACAATAATAATAATAATCATCATCATCATCATCATGTCGAATACAAACTGTGATTGTCCAGTTGGCTGGTGAAGTGGAATACACCGATTGCTTCTCTGTAGAGCAGTAAGCCCTCCTCCTACCACCACCACCACCAATAAGCGTCCTGTATATGACACTAAAAAATCTGATGGTGAGGTTCCTGAAGTTGATACTGAAGCTTTGGGGAATGCGGAGCACCCCTTCATTGCCGCCAGATCCACTCTGTCCCTGAGGGGTAGCACCTGATAGGTCCCGATCTATAGATTAAATAGAACTAACTGCATACTTATGCTAGACGGAATTTTTTAAATTAGAACTATTTCATCATCATCTTGTCATGCCTCTAGCACCGATATCCCTGACCCTCTCTCGCCACTTTTTCCTATCGTTCATCGCCTCTGGCAGGTGTTCTGGGCTACATCCCGTATCCTCACATAGCTGCTTTATGTATATTCTAGCTGCTCGTCCTGCTTTAGCTCGTCCATATGTGGGGGTCCATAGGAGTACATCACTTATGAGCTCGTCCCTGCTCCTCCAGCAGTGTCCTGCGTGCCTGGTTTGTCTAACTAGGATAGTTTTCGTGATGGAAGGCAGGTGGCCGTATAGTTGGTTCTTTGTGGAGTGTTGCCGCCAGGACTTGTTTAATATTGCTCGCAACATTCTTGTGTAGTTGCGGTCTAGCTTCTTCTCCAGCCGTTTTGTTAGCGTCCAACTTCTTGTGGTTAATAATGTTGGAAATGGGAGATTGACCGGAGACCATCCAAACTACAGCATTGTTAAGCCTAGCAAGAATACTGAGAAGAGTCCTGGAGGCTTGAGGGGACTTCCTGTCACACAGACTCGAGTGAAATATATCATCTGAGGTTTAGATGCCACAAAGGGGTATTTTGAGAATGTCACTTACTGCACTTGTTAAGCTCCAGTTTTAGAGAGGTAGGAAGTGTGGATTCTCCCTTCATTGCTGCCTCTCAGGACCGCTTCGACCCCAAATATCAGTACCTGTTAAAGTCCCATATATACGTTACATAGAACCGTTTAAAATATTCATATTTGATAGGACCGTGTACAAAAATCGTTTCGTAAACAACTTGTTCAAAAATTATTTAAAAAATGTTTACAGATAGGGAAAAAAATTTAAAAAGCTGTTTCTAGTTTGATCAGGTTATTTTTTTTTTTTACGAAGGTGTCGGATATTCTAATAGATTAAGTTGCTTTGGAAAAATTGTCTGGTCAAATTCAAACAATGTTTTTGTCAGGTTAATGTTGGAATACCATTAAGAAAGGGAACTGCCAAAAGAGGCATATTAATTAAACTAAATTAAATTGAATTAAACGTACACTGAACGCGATTCCCAAACATATATTCATATAATAATTTTAGACTGGTTGACATGCTGTAAAAACCAAGCAATCAATGAATCTTTAAATGCACCTCAGTCATTGCTTTTATGCCAAATAAAAGCTTTGACAATGATGTCGTACAGCAAACTTACAATAAGACACCTTTTAACAATAATATATTCAACGATGTAGTAGGGGCCCGTGGCGTAATGGTTGCTGTCGTAGAAAATGGACACGTTAACCTGAATTCAAATCCTAGATGAGTTTGTTGGCGTTAAAGTTGATAAACTCGGTATTAATCCAACTATTCTCTTTCAAGCTATTGGTAAATGGTATGGCACACTGGGCTCTTTAGCCTTGTTAAGGAAACCTGTGTAAGAGGAAGAAAACTCTGAATTCAAACTGGTTTAATTCCACTTAATGATGACCTTGTGTCACATCCTGCTCATTTGGATTGATTTGGTTTAGTTTTATGACATATCGACTATTATTGGTTATTCAATACCAAATCCGGTTTATAAAAACATTTAGATTTATATGATTTACAAACATAAGTCAACAAATTCAAATAGCTCTAAGTATGGCAATGCATCACTAATAATTAGAATTAAACATTGATCATAAATGATCAAACAGTTCTATTTCAAGTAATTCAAGTTAGCATAAGTCATTTGTTTGTAACTAGTTTCAATATCAAACAGTTATATTTGACCTATAGATAAGGTCCTATTAGGTGCTACCAGTCAAGGCAAGAGTTAGCCTGTGAGCAATAGCAATGAAAGGGTAATCCGAATTACCCAAAGCTCCAAGTTTTTCGGTAGTCGTATCCTGGAAACTCGTTGAGGGTTCTTACAACTCTACAAAGTTATAGTCGGCCTATTCTACTCCCCCAGCTCACTGGGCTATGCAGCTCTGGAGTGGTTTGATATATATATATATATATATATATATAATAAAATGTCACCGTCCAGCACGTTAGCCAGTACACCACAGGGACTCTCCTTAATAATTTATGTTGAACATGATATATATATATATATATAGTCTATCTCTGGACGACAATATATACGCGCCCTTCCCGAGGTTTGTGCACTCTGGCGAAGAAATTAACGGTTGTCACCTGCGTAATGCAATGCCCTTCTACCGAATTGAGCACTCTGGCATCCGATAGAGCAAGAATGTAAGCAAACGGAAGCTAATACATATGCGTTATAATTCCTGAGGTGACGTATACTGCCGAAATGACTGAACGATTAGATGCCATATCTTGCGTAAAGTTAGGCAGGTTTCAATCCGAGCTGGAAGCGTTCTGCGTATCTAGCCACACTGTAAAATGGGATTCAAGGAAACATTCATTCTGTGGATGAAATATATATATATCATAACAGTCCAGTTAATTTATGTTTCCAAAAGTTTCTCAAGTCATTAGGATTGTTGTCGTAGAAATGAATTCGCCGAAACGAGTTCAAATTCTCCGCGATTCTAAACTTTGGGAATGTATAGGAAGAAGTGTTCCTATACATTCCCAAAGTTATGTTCTAGAATAGACTGGGCTTTTTAACTTGGTAGAGCACCTGGTTTTAGAGAAATAAATATGCTTATAATATTAGTGGATTGGACGCTGTGTAATATAGAAATGGACACCTCTGGTGGTGTAATGGTTAGCAAGCTAGACTAGCAAGCCTGCACGAGTGAGTTCGAGTCTTGTTGAGTACCCCATTCACTCGGCCTTGTGCCATATCGAAGCCAGAGAACCTCGTAAATTACTATAGGCATGTAATCATTTTAATGCTCAATTCATATTTTATATGCCGGTAAATACAGGATATCAGAAACTAATTCATTTAAACTGAGCTTTCTGATTAAGAAGAAGGGTGATTTTGTCTAGTTAGATTACTTTGCTTAATGGCATGTCAACATTTGTGGGTTGATTTATGCCAAAACCTCCTTGTAGATGGGATTTGTCTGTCATCCCATCATCGGAATGTGGCACGGGCCGTTTTATAGTGGGGGACCACGCACTAATAAAGAATCGTGCTTGGCAATTGGCGCTGTCCTGATTGGACGAAGTGGCAGTAACTATAGGTCAAATAAAACTAAACTGTGTTCTTATACTAAACTGAATTGTTTGAAATTGAACTATTTTGAAATTGAAACTGTGAACTAATGCTAAACCGAATTTGAAATCGGAATGTTTATATGTATAAAATTGGATTTGGCATTTAGTAATCTACAATGGTTGATATGCCATAAAAATAAAACAAACTAAGAACAAACTGGATACTCAATGCTGAACAACAGAACAAAATCAATGTGGTTTTGCCTTGTTTCTTGATTTGAAAATTGATCTTAAAAGAAAGATTTTTGAATCTGGGGCGAAATTAACAATAAGGTGATATCGAGAAAGAATACGTTTTCTGATGAGGCTTTCATTGATGTTTTGACTAATTGAAAACCGGTTGAAAAGGGGTACAGGAAAATGTTGCATTCGGTGCTCAGTTCTTTCGCAGTTGATTCAACTTCGGTCGTCAAGTCATTTACCTTTTCTTTTTGACGCAAGTGTACTTGAAATAGAATTCTAGTCTTGGTTCTCTGTCATTATCCGGTAATCTGGAACGAAATCCTTTATTTCATCCGAAGGGATAGATCATCCTTATTCGCCTGTCCATGCCAATGGATATCAAGTATCAGTCAATTCTTCCTCGTGAATTTGCCCTCGTTACGTCACAGGTATCATCTTTCTCTTTTCTGATTCAATCTCTTTGGCATGGTGAACATACAGTTCATGGTCACATTCTCTTCGAACCGAGATTTGACTTTGATGAGCAGTCTGTAAATCAGCTCTCGAAATGTAAATAAGTTGTTTATGAATTACAAGTTTATAACGAAATCCCTGTAAAAATATAACACAGAAACCTTTGGTATTTATTCCCTGAGACGCTTTAGTTTAGAAGTAGCCCTGTCAACAGGGTTTATCATAAAATGCATGGGATTATGAACTCCACAAAAAGGAGTGGGGGATAAGACATTGAACTGCATCTGATGAAGTTTTTGTGTTTGGTTGTATTTTATGGCATATCAACCATTGAATGTTATTTGATGCTAAATCCTCTTCATATTCATATATCAAATATATAGGAATTGGTTTGGTTTGGTTTTATGGCATATCAGCCATTGTACGTTATTTAATGCCAAATCCTCTTTATACATATATATTAGATATATATGATTTGTTTTTAGTTTAGTTTTATGACATATCAACCATTGAAGGTTATTTAATGCTAAATCCTCTTCATATTCATATATCAAATATATAGGAATTGGTTTGGTTTGGTTTTATGGCATATCAGCCATTGTACGTTATTTAATGCCAAATCCTCTTTATACATATATATTAAATATATATGATTTGTTTTTAGTTTAGTTTTATGACATATCAACGATTGTAAGTTATTTAATGCTAAATCCTATTATACATATGCATTAGACAAAGAAAAAATGATAACAAGGTAATCCAAGCGGAAGGAGGGATTTATTGAGAAACAAAGTCGACGTTAAGATGTTTCAGTTCTAATGAACCATGATCAGAACTGCGAGGGGTGATATTAGTGATGTTAAATCAATGATAGCTATTTAAAATATTATACAGAAATCAAGTGAAAATCTATATATCAGAATAAAGTTGGCTGTTTAAACAATAAAACAGCGTTTGTTTTTAAAATTATGCCATATGATTTATTGCGAATATTAAGTAGACTTTATATGTTCCATTTGTTCATCGAGAAACATTTCGAATCAAAGGGAGAAAGAAAAAGAAAACGAGAAATAAAGAGAAGGAGAAAAGAGAAAGATGGAAGGCAGAGAGAAGAGGAAAACGGAAGATGTAGGAGGTAGGAGGCTAGAAATAGAAGAGGAGATGATAAAACATGCCCATGGTGTAATGGTTATCGTCGTAGGAAATGGACACGGCGATACAAGTTCAAATCCTGGACGAGGCTGATTGTATTTCACATAGTACTAATACCCTTGGGAAAGGTATGAATACAATTATTCTCCCTCCAGCTATGTGTAAATAGTAGGGCAGACTGATGCCTCAGCCTTGGTGAGGCAACAAGTCGAGGTGAAAGAAAACTCTGAATTCAAACCTTTTAAATTCCGCTTAAAAATTGACCATGTGTCATATCCTGACCGGGCGGAGGGGTTGGGTATATATGGATGATAAAACAAGCCAAAAATGAATAGCAAAGTAGCAAATTAATGTAAGTGACAGAAATAAAATAAATTGATATTATATAAAAATAAAAATCTAAAAAGAGAATAAACGGTTGTTTAGGGAAAGAAGAATAAGTGAAATATTAAATAAAAGAAAAATAAAGTAAAGAGATTATATTTTTTCAGCTTGGATTACCTTGTTATCATTTGTTCTGTATATTGTCTTATTTCCTTCCATATATATTAGATATATATAATTAGAAAACCCTTTTTATTGATAACACTCTGAAACGAGCCTGAAGTCATTTTTAACACAGTTAAATGGTTTCAAGTATTTCTATCTAATACGAACAATACTATTTACTATAAATCATTTTTCCACACTGTGAGGTGAACTCATGTATCTCTATATAATATTTATTATTCTATTCAACATTACTCAATGGTTTCCTCATATTTAAAGGGGGTGTCCTCGTGGTGTAATGGTAAAAGCAATGGACTGCGGAATCGTAGTACGCGAGTTCGTACTCCAGTCGTGCTATGACGTTCGCTTTCGGGCAAATACCTTGGGAAGGGTATGAATCCCCTTATCCTCCCAGCTATGGGTTAAATAGTAGCATTACTGTTATTCTCGGAGAATGGTTTTGGCCTTAAATAACCTACAAATGTTGATATGCCATTAAACAAAGAAACCAAACCAAACCAAAACATCACATTTATATGGTTCCAAATATTACTGTGTATCACTAACCATTCAATTCAACATCAGTCATTTGTTTACACAGTTAGATGATCAAACAGTTTTATTTGAAAGAATTTTAATTTCGCATCAGCCATTTGTCTGTCATATTCTTCATGTCGCGCAGCAAGTACGGATTTTCCTCATCCTACCTGGCCACCCGTCTCTATCATCCATCGCTCCCGGAAGGTCTTCCAGGCTACATCCCGTATCGACACAGTGATGCTGTATATAAATTCTTGCTGGTCGTCCAAACTTTGCTCGTCCATATGAAGGGGTCCACTGGTGTTCATCGCTTTTGAGTTCTTCTTTACTTTTCCAGTTGTGTGCCGCATTTCAGGTTCGTCTAACTTGGATATTTTTCGTGATGGGTGGTAAATGAACATACAACTGCTGTTTTATAGGGTGTTGCCTCCAAGATTTGTTCAATACGGCTCGCAGTATTCTTGTGTAATTGCCGTCAAGCCTTTTCTCCATAAGCCAAGTTAGCGTGATGTGGTTCATCCATATAGCAGTATTGACCCATCCTCTCCTTGGAAATAAGTGCCTTTTATTTTATCGGTCAGGTGTGATTTACATATGACCAAGAGCATATCCATAGCTCTCCATGCCTTCGCTAGTCACGGATTGATATCATTTTCAGTAGATGAGACGCTGCTTCTGAGGTTGGTGAACTTGTCCACAAGTTTAAAAGTTTTTTGTGTGGAGATACACATTTTAAATATCAAACAAATCTCTTTGATCCATAGATAGGACCCTATCGGGTGCTCTCACTACGGGTCAGGGTAGGAATGGGAGTAATTTCTCACCTGCATTAATGGAAATTGAACATCAGATAGTTTAGTGTTTTATCCAGGACACTTGTTGGGGTAGTCTTACCCCTCTGCAGATATGCAAACGATGTATTCTAAAGCCTCAGCCAACAGCACTATGGTGATGGTGAAGATGCAGTTCTAGGGATTTGGTGAATACCATATTGCTATTACTCTTAGTTTCATTCTGACCCCTAGTGTTAATACCTCTTTGGGTCCTATCTACAGGTCAAATAATTCTGTTTAAAAGTTATTCGTATTCGATCAGATCTTGGGCAAAAAAAATGGTCTTAGAAGGTAAAAGTAAAAGTTGATAAAGTTGGCGGACCTCTTTGAGGGTGACCCGGAGGCTCGCTTTTTATTAGCTACAACTTGGAGATGTAAGGGAGAGTGCTATTCCATTCCCTCGATTGCTTCACTATACCATTAATCTGTACCTTATAATACTGAGTGCTAAGCAAGGAAGCATTAAGTACCATTTTTTGATTCATTGTTATGACTTGACCTGGCATTGAACTCCTGTTTCCGGGGCCATTGGCAAACACTCTACCCATAAGCCACATGGGGGATACTTGCACAAAATCTTTAGATGAGAATGTGCAATGGACGCAATTCTCAAAATCTTTGGCATGAAATAATCCTTGGCTGTTTGACATGTCATTAAACCCAATCAATCAATGTAATTGAAAACAAATGAAAATTAAATTTCCTTTTTTCTTTTCTTTTTAGGTTAAGTCTTCGTCAGTAATTATAGCAGCAAGAAGTATTGACGCCGATAACATTCGGGTTACAAAATAGTCGATATTTAGAATAATAGAAATAAATAGAAAATATGCCAGAAAAAAATGCCGGGCCTGCAAGCAGAGTCCCTTTCGTAAGCAAATTTTATTTTTTCTCTATTCAATGACATATTTTTGAAGAATGATCCACGAAAGAGTCCATATGTTCTTACTAAAATGTTCTTTCTTATTCAACTGGAAAAATAGGCGTTTCGGTGAATGTCAATTTAATTTTCTTTCTTGCCTCTTTTAAATGGATTTCTTCTCAAGCCCCAACACGTACTTGCTACTCAGAGATCACACACACACACACACACACACACACACACACACACACACACACACACACACACATATATATATATATACGTGTGTGTGTGCATGCGCGCTGAGAGACAGAGAGACTTAGAGAGACAAAGAGATTCACAGGTGTTTTTTAATTGTTACGTTAAAAGTGGAGAATCGCGGTGAGACGGATACACTTTTACATATAGGGGAGAAGTAAGAGAAAGAGAAAGAACAAGGAACAAGTTCAACTTAAAAAGCATTCTGATCTGGATATTCTTGTGTGGGACAAGACCATTCCAAGCATAGCTCTAACCTTTCCTAAATAGTCGTTTAAAATCAGACCAAAAATCTTTGAACTATAGTGATATAAGGATTTATCCAAACCCTCCCAACAGGCACGATGCTACACATGGGCACTTTTTAGCTGGGTTTATTAATTTGAATTCAGAGTTATCCTTCTCCTAGAGTAGTTGCCATATCAAGGCTAAAGAGCCCAGACTGCTTTAATTTTTACTCATAGCTGGAGGTTGAATAGTTGAATGCATACCTTTTCTAGGGGCATTAGCACTATGTGAAAATGCAAACAGCCTCGTCAATGTTTTGAATCTGGGTAGGTATGTCACTCTGAACCTGGGTAGGTATATCATTTTGAACCTGGTCAGGTATATAATTCTCCGGCAACAGTAACACTTACATCAAGAATTCATCCCTAACAATATAGACGACCTATATTCAATGAATTGTGAAAAAACTTTCTAATGTTGCCGATATCAAAATTTAATTCGAACAAATAAACATTTGCATGAAACAGCCTCGTTATCACGCACATGAAAATGAATGCATCGCTGTGAGAAAATTTAAACATTTCCTCTTTCATTGGCCCGATTTTAGAAGCTCTTCATTACAGTGAACGTGAATTGTTATTGGTATTTCAGTAACTAGTTCTATGAGACATTACCCACCACTTAAATGTATATATATATATATATATATATATATATATATATATATATATATATATATATATATATTCTAGTCTGCTTAGACTTTCTTTATGTTGTGTGACTATTCAGATAAATTCAGTACTCTCTCAACATCATGACACCAAACCACTCATCAGCAAACCTCAACTCTCTGTCCTGTTGGCCAAATACGGCCCTCGAAGCCCATTCATGCAGCCTTTTTACCTTTCAATGTTTTTTTTATTTTAATTTTCATATTAAGAGTGAGAGTCCAATTTATAGATACATTTAGATTTATATGATTTAAAAATATATGTCAACAAATTTAAATAGCTCTAAGTATCATTAATAATTGAAATTAAACATCGGTCATTTGCTTGCACGCAGATAAATAATCAAACAGTTCTATTTCAAGTAATTCAATTTAGCATAAGTCATTTGTTTGTAACATGTTTAAATATCAAACAGTTCTATTTGACCTTTAGATAGGATCCTTTTAGGTGCTACCCGTCTGGGTAAGAGTGAGCCTGGGAGCAATAGCAGTGAATAGGTAATCTGAATTATCCAAAGCTCCAAATTTTCAAGGGGTCATATCCAGGTCTCTCGTTGAGGGTTCTTACAACTCTGCAGAGATGCAGTCGGCCTATTCTACAGCCCTAGCTCACTGGGCGATGCTTCTTTGGAGTGGTTTGATATATATATATATATATATACTAAAATGTCACCATCCAGCTCGTTAACCAGAACGCAACTGGGACTCCCATGAATGATTTATGTTAAATATGAAATATATATATATATATATATATATATATATATATATAGTCCATCTGTGGACCACAATATATACACCCTCCTCACGAGTGTTGTGCACTAAGAAATTAACGGCTGTCACCCACGTAATGCAATGCTTTTCTACCGAATTGAGCACTCTGGTATCCGATAGAGCAAAAATGTAAACAACCCTAACTTTCAATGTTTTTTTATTTTAATTTTCATATTAAGAGTGGAAAAGAACCATTGCAACCCCATATAGAACTTCTATGTTGGAAAAATTTGAAATCCCAGCTTCTTGCTTGCTACATCCAATATTTCTGTTATGACCTCGAGTTAGCAAAATGACGATATCTACCATATAATCAACACCCAACAAGTAGTAAGAATGTTTTGCACTACATACCCCTGCGAAATTTCATAATCAGAAGATACGAAATTGAAGTTTCTTGCATACCACGTTCTTAATTTCAATAAAAACGACATGAAAATTCCACAACACCTTCGAATTATATGTGAGCATGTTTGGCACTAGATACCATTGTGAACAGTTGGGATCCAAAATGAAACACGTCAAAAGTATACTCCGTTTGAAAGAGTAAAATCATCACTTCTCTGAAGGGCTTCTTCTCTTAAATTCGTTTGGTTTGGTTTCTTTATTTAATGGCATATCAACTCTTTTCATGTTATTTAATGCCAAAGCCATTCTCCTAGAAGAACAGTGGTGGTACTATTTAACCCATAGCTGGGATGATAAGGGGCTCTTATCTTTCCCAAGGGTATTTGCCTGAAAGTGAACGTAATAACGCGACTGGAGTACGAACTCGCGTACTACGATTCCGCAGTCCATCGTTTTAACCATTACACCACGAGGACGCCCTCCTCTTAAATTCGTGATTTAAGCCAAACATTATATTTTTAAAATAAAAACAGCATCAAATGTCGCAGAGATAAATTACGATTGTTACCAAGTGAATTTATCTATATTTTTCTGTTCTTTTAAGATAATTGTCGCAAGATATCCAGAGTTAAGCTTTGTAGCCCTCAAGCTTAAATAATGGAAACCCTTGTTAAAGAGGAATGAAATGTACTTCCAAGTATTCTTCACCATCTCACTTAGAATAATAATTTTCAAAGTTCTTGAAAGCTTTTACAATATTCTCTATTTAAACGAAAGTAATTTCTTTCTTGGTTCTACCGACAACTTATCGGCAGTTCATTTATTTGCATTTAGATAAAAAGGAAGATAAAACAAAATAAAGATACTCTATGTCTGCTAATTCCATATTTTTTGCCCTGTCAGTGGGGACTATAGAATGCAACGATTACACCTCTGCAGACCCTCCAAACGAGGGTCCTATATAAAAAATTAAACCAACTGATGGTGAGGCTCCAGCCTTAGAGATGTGGGGAATGTGGGACAGCTCTATATAACCATCGCTCATAAGTCCCCTCTGACCCAAGGTGATAGAACCTTATAGGTTCCTATTCTTTGGTCAAATAAAAAAGAGTGCAAACAAATGACTTATGATAATTTGGAATGTTGTATAAGAACACTTGAAACCATTTAACAAGGTGCAAAAAATACGTTCACGCTTCTTTAAGAATGTTATCTACAAAATGTGTTTTTAAATTATATATATATATATATATATATATATATATATATATATATATATAGGCATTATATAACTTACTATGGTTGATATGCTTTAAAGTTAAACCAATCTAAATTAATCTCTTATATATCATGTATATCTATTTAAATGTGTACCAACATTTGACTGGTGCTAAGTTGTTCATGCTACATGGCAATACTTGAAACTATTTAACTGTGTGCAAACAAATGACAATTGTAAATTGAATTATTCGTAATAAATATTTAAACGTGAAACCTTTTAACATGAGCTTTAAAAGTGTTCTCAACAAAATGTTCACAAATATTATATTAATACATATTTGATTGAATATGATGGACATTTTTTGTCTATCATATTTTTTGTTAATGCTTTCGAATTGCCGTATAGATCTTATATATTTGGCTGGAATTGGTTGATAAATCTTCCGTTATAAATTATTTCCCGAGTACTTTCCGCCCAACTTTGAGGTGAGGATGTATTGCAAAAGTAATGTAACTTTTGTATGTACATTACTACTTTGTAAGAAGAAAAGCGTCTGTTCTGTTGTGTAACGTTTACTTTTCGAATCTGTTCTATAAATAACGTCAGTAGCTAAATACATTTAAGTACATTAGCACTGGTTTTAAAATTAATTCTGTTTAGTTTGGGATGTACGTCCCTAATATGTAGTGCCTTGAGAATCTGTAGTTTTTGCGAGTTATTTTTATGTTCTAATATTGTTGTGTGTTCGGTAAGAATTTTCCGTAATTCTGTTGTATGGCATGAATTGTTTTTTTATGTTCTCATATTGTGTTTTCTGTAAGAATTTTCCGTAATTATGTTTGTGGGCCTGAATGTTTTTTGATGTTCTAATGTTGTGTTTTCAGTAAGAATTTTCCGTAATTCTGTTGTTGGACATGAAAGTTTTTTGATGTTCTAATATTTTGTTTTCGGTAAGAATTTTCCGTAATCCTGTTGTGGAGCATAAATGTTTTTTGACGTTCTAATGTTGTGTTTTCGGTAAGAATTTTCCGTAATCCTGATGTGGAGCATAAATGTTTTTTGATGTTCTAATGTTGTGTTTTCGGTAAGAATTTTTCGTAATCCTGTTTGTGGGCATGAATGTTTTTTGATGTTCTAATGTTGTGTTTTCGGTAAGAATTTTCCGTAATCCTGTTTGTGGGCATGAATGTTTTTTGATGTTCTAATATTGTGTTTTGGGTAAGAATTTTCTGCAATCCTGTTTGAAGGCATGAATGTTTTTTAAATGCTCTGCTATGGAACTTTTATCAGAAAGGTGGATAGTAAGTCTTCTCGATAGGTCAGTTGAGGTTAAACCAGCATATATATTGTTACTTTAAGAAATACAATCTCCTAAAGGACATTTAAATTGACATATAACGTTGGCTTTTTGGAAAACTCCTATTGGCGGAGAGGAATTATTTTTAATGACTTGGATGTTTTTAATTTATTATAATATATAATGAGTTTTATTTTTTATTTGGATCAGTAGGGAGTATGTTTCTATGAATCAATGTTTTCAATATTTTTTCATCTGATTTATATCATATTTAATTCATATGTCTTAGCAGTATTTGATATTGAATAACTTAAATTATTTTATGTGACATAAAACCAAAGGAAAGCAAAGCAAAGCAAGCTATAATAGTTGCAAGAGTATTATAGGAATTTACAAAGCGTTTCGCTTAGACATGGTAGAAGGCCGTATGAAAAAGGGCTCCTAATGAGACTCGAACTCACTTGTGAAGGTTTGCTAGTCAAGCTTGCTCATTATATCACCACTGGAGATGCTCTTCTCTTCAAATGGATGAATGAGCAAGTATTTTGGGGATGAAACTTTTTTCGTGTACCGATCGAACTATGCTATTGATTGAAAATCATTGGTTTAAGTGTGTTGACAATATGTTGAAAAAGAAGCATGAAAAAGCATTTAAAAACGTGTTAATTCCATTATTTTAGCTTGGCGTAGTATTATTGAATTTGAAAACTTTTTCTCTCCAACGGTGTTATTGTTCACTAAGTATATGACAATTTTTTTTTTGTTCAAATACGAACGTAAGCCAAAACTTTTGCAATATTGGGTACGTGTTACTTTGCAGTATGTGTGTCATATGAGCAAAGCAGTTCAAACCATGTGAGGAGTATCTGATGTGATTGGTAGTATCGTGGTAGAAGGTGCACTTACTCATCTGCATTGCCTTACTCTGTGAGCTTTTGGAATACTGCACGGTACAACCTATTCTGATTCGGGAACTTAGACGTTATGTGTTCGGACACGGTGATTACGCTGGAGAAGCAGCCAATATATTTTTGGTACAAAAGGTGAAAGCACAGTTTATTATATTATCATAATGGAGGTATCCGTGGTGTAATGTTTATCGTCGCAGGAAATGGACACGGCGACACGCGTTCAAATCCTGGACGAGACTGATAGCATTTCACATAGCACTAATACCCTTGGGAAAGGTATGGATCAAATTATTCTCCCTCCAGCTATGGTTAAATAGTAGGAAAGACTGGGTTCTTCAGCCTTGGTGAGGCAACTAGTCTAGGAGAAGGAAAACTCTGAATTCAAACCTGATAAACTCCGCATAAAATTGACCTTGTGTCATACCTGCCCTAGCGGAGGGGTTGGTAAATATGATTATAGTACCATAATAAAGTAAGTAAAGTTGGCGACCGTCGTCGAGGGTAACCCAAATGTTCTCTTTTCGATAGCTACTACACCGAGGTGCCACGGAGGGTGCTACTCCTTTCCCATGATTGATCCACTTTACCTTTCAGCCGTACCTTATAATGTTGAGTGTTAAGCAAGGAGGCACCAAGTACCATTTTTTTAGTCTTTGGTACGACTTGATGAGAGATAGAACCCCGGTCTCCAGGGCCATTGGCAAACACTTTAACCATTATGACAACAATCCTTTTTACCAACCCCTCCGCTCGGGCTGGATATGACACAAGGTGAATTTTAAGTGGAGTTTAACAGGTTTGAATTCAGATTTTTCCTTTTCCTTGACTAGTTGCCTCACCAAATCTGAAGACCCTAGTCTGCCCTACTATTTACCCATAGCTGGAGGGAGATTAATTGGATTCATACCTTTCCCAAGATTATAAGAACTATGTGAAATGCAATCAGTCTCGTCCAGGATTTGAACTCGTGTCGCCGTGTCCATTTCCTACGACGATAACCATTACACCACGAGCACCTCCACACGACAATAATAGTTGGAGAAATTCTGCAAAAATTGCAACCACGTCGATGATCATGTAAGATCAGCTTGTCTTATAAGCATGGATTCTCAGCTAGGCTCAAAGGTATAGAGGAAAAATATGTCAAGCAGTGCTGGATGAGCATCGGGATACCTCAGGATCTTACTGTTGCGTTTGGGTTGTCAGCTTCATAATCTCAGGAAATGTATCCGGATCCGCTTAATTGTGCAGCACGATACCAAAATATTGCAAAACTTTTACTCACTCTTGTAAATGCTTTATTCTTACAGTCTGAAGTGACATCTGTTAGTTAAATATAGATGATCTAACAAGACATGGCTAAAATAATGCCTGGTCAACTGTTTAATATCACTGTCATCGAATATCGTTTGGCTGTCCTAAGCTAAAACTTTAATCGGAACTGTAGAGAAAGTGTCAGTGTGTAGCTAATTTTGCTTCTTATCGATCCATTGATGGGAGATTCAGACCATTTCTAACTTTTCTCCCTACCTTCCATTTCGTGAAGGTCACATGATTTAATCGTTCCACAGACTAATTGAAAGTTAAATTTGATTTATTCGAATTCTCTGCAGTTCTTGATGAACCAACATGACCTGCAACCATTTCAGATATTCCTGAGTGAGTTCCTGAAATTCGATCCAATTCGAATAAATAGCATTAAAGGAATTATCAGAATCCTCTCTTGAACGGCGTACGTAACCGACTTACAGGAAGGGCGGTTTTCGTTTGTGGCTGAATTCGGCATTGGCACGGCAAGATGTCATCTTTCAAAACACGTCTTTGTTTAAGCAGGAAACAGAACACCAAAGACATGAACAGAATAAGTAAAAATATCCCCACCGCCCTAAAGCTTACCATGTTTATTGCAAGTTAGCACCGGAGTTTTTTTTTTTTGATATTCTAAAATACGCTTAAATCATTTGCTAATTTGATCGGTATAAATTAATCCTAGATGGGTTGAAATGCCGTTAAAATCGGCATTTCAACCCATCTAGGATTAATTTATGCCGAGAATTCTGGGAACAACCTTCAATTTATGTTCATATTTATATACCTGATAGCATATATGAATTGTTTATAAACAACGAAGAAGATTTATTTTTTTGTCAAGCACCGTCCATTTTCTACCTCTCAACTTAGCAAAGAAGGAAGAACTCCCACAAAAATAGTCCTGTTCTGGGTGTGGCAATAAACTGCTTGTGGTGGTGAGGCTACAGTTTTGGAGTTCAAGGTATATGTTGTATATCATTCCATTACAAGCACTCACAGGTTATTCAGACTAGAACCCGTAGTACCTGTTGAGATTCCATATATGGATCCAATTGATCTTTTAGAAAATGTTTTCATTACATAGGTTCCTTTGGTCTGGTTTCTTTGTTTAAGTGCATATCAACATTTTTAGGTTATTTAATGCCAAAGCCATTCTCCTAGAATAACAGTAGTGGCACTATTTAACCCATAGCTGGGAGGATAAGGGGTTTCATAACTTTCCCAGGGGTATTTGCCCGAAAGTGAACGTAATAGCGCGACTGCGGTACGAACCCGCTTACTACGATTCCGCAGACCATCGCTTTAACCATTACACCACGAGGACTACCCCTCATTACATAGGAATATTTTATATCATGCAATTTCCCGATGATGAAATATAGAATAGGTCAAAAGGCAGAAAAGCTTGAAATTTTAAACCTCAGTCTGTCGTATAATACCATCGTGACTTTTGACCGATTCTAAATTTCATCCTCAGAGGATTACATAATATCAAGTATTCCTATCAAATAAAAACATTGGCTAAAAGATCAATTGGATCCATACATATGTCGTCGAAATGGCAGAGCGGTTAGATACCATATCTAGCGTAAGTTAGGTGGGATTCGATCTCAGCTCAAAGCGTCCTGCGTGTCTAGCCACACTAAAGAGTTGTGGCACAACGAAACAGTCTGTATGTGGATGTCAATATATATATATATATATATATATATATATATATATATATATATATATATATATATATATATATATATATATGTTCGCATAAAGTGAACCTTCTGGTCTCCGTTAGCGTAAATATAAAGAAAAGGGAAAGTAATACATGTGTTATATTTACCTTACTTGTGCTGTAACTGTTAATGACTGCGAAGTTATGTTATCAGGCTGACGTAATGATTGCCAAGTTTCGATCCTAGCTTATTGGATCTCACGTTTCTTGCTACACTGATGTGTTGTAATACAATGAAACAGTCTGTCTGTGGTTGACGATATATATGCATATCTGAGAATTTCTTTTTTAAATTATGACATAAAATACATTTCTCTTTGTCGTATTACTTTTGTTCTAGTTTTTCATGAACACCTGAAGGCAAACGTCTTTAACAACATTAAGAACGTTTTTGCTCTGTTTGTCTTCATGTCCTCTCTGGTAACAAAATTTGCTGATGGTACAATAGGTGGTACTGCCACCGTAGCCATCGGAACTGGGGCAACACCCCTGGCTGATGATGGCAGGGCATCGCACTTGCTTTCACTCGTTATATTAACTGCATTTAAAAATTATATTTGTGTGTGTGTGTGTGTGTGTGTATGTGTGTGTGTGTGTGTGTGTGTGTGTGTGTGTGTGTGTGTGTGAAAAATGTTCTTTTTTGGGCATTTTGTTCTGATATATGTAAAAAAAAAAGTATATGTATAAAAGTTCTAGGATCCAAATGATGTCGTAAACTCCATTTCAGTAAACAATCATCTTAACTACAAGTGGCAATGATAATATTCCCGAGTATGTATAATTTTAAAAGTTATATTTCGCAAAAACTTTGGAAACGCTTCTAAAAGCTAGAAAACAAATTCTATTACAAATAAAGTTCATATATTCGTTTAGATTATTTTCCGCATCAAATAGCACGCATTTCGACAGCAAACTTGTGATAACTAAAAATAAAATAAAATTATTTCCTAATCAAAAATGAAGGGTACATTATGTTTGCTATTGATATATAACTGATGCATTCCATCGATGATTAATCCGATTTACCAACTCCTCCACTGGGACAGGATATGACACAAGGTCATTTTTTAAGCGGAGTTTAACATGTTCGAATTCAGAGTTTTCCTTCTCCTAGACTAGTTGCCTCAACAAAGCTGAAGAACCCAGTCTTCCTTACTATTCACCCATAGCTGGAGGGAGAATAATTGGATTCATACCTTTCCCAAGGGTATTAGAGCTATGTGAAATGCTATCAGTCACGTTGATAATTATTTGATTGAATAATTTTGGTTAGGTTGAATTTTATAGCATTTCAACCCTTGTAGGTTATTTAATTCCAATTCCCCCCCTATATATATATATATATATATATATATATATATATATGCCGATGTCTTTTTCCGTTCATGACACAAAAAAAGACATCAACACACGACTAACGAAGGCATGGACAGCTATCGATAAGCTATCGGTCATATGGAAAAAAGGCCTGACCGATAAAATGAAGCGCAGTTTCTTCCAAGCAGTGGTCGGGTCGATACTGCTGCACCACCTGGACGTTAACAAAACGGCTGGAAAAGAAGCTAGACGGCAACTACACAAGGATGTTGCGAGCGATATTAAACTAGTCCTGGCGACAACACCCTACAAAGGACCAACTATACGGCCTCCTGCCTCCCATCCCGAAAATTACCCAAGTAAGACGAACCAGGCACGCAGGACACTGCTGAAGGAGCAGAGACGAGCTCATAAGTGATGTACTCCTATGGACCTCCACTTATGGCCGAGCAAAAACAGGACGACCAGCTCGAACATACATACAACAGCTATGTGAAGATGCGAGATGTAGTCCAGAAGACCAGCCGGAGGCGACGAACGATAGGGAAAAGTGGCGAGAGAGGGTCAGGAATATCCGTGCAGGTGGCACGAGATGATGATGATATAAATATATATATATGTGTGTGTGTGTGTGTGTGTGGTTGGTAAACACATATCACGCACTCACACACACTTATATATATATATATATATATATATATGTGTGTGTGTGTGTGTGTGTGTGTGTGTGTGTGTGTGTGTGTGTAAATACATCAGTCATTTGTTTGCACACATAGTTTGTTCTGTTTGAACCATAGAAAGGAGCCTATCAAGTGCTACCACTTCAGTTCAGTGGGGGGAGGGGCTAGGTGTAATGTCAGCGAAGGGTTATTCCATTTTCACGAAATCTCCATGGCTGAACTCTTGCCCTCAGATGTTTTAATGACATATCAGGGACAATAGTTGGAGGTGGAAATTCTAACACTATTGCAGAGATGCAGTCGGTGTATTCTACGGTCACAACCAACTGGACAAGATTGATTTATTTCAGCTACATGTCGACTCATCAAATGTAATGTTGTTTATTACCCAGTGCCGGCGTATGGTGAAGGATACCCTTCTGCACTGTAAATATCAAAGTCTATGAAGCATTGCTAATTGTTACGCCCAGGATGTTGATTATTTAAAAAAAAAAACAACAAAAAAAAAAAAAACGGTGAATGTAACGGTGATTTTAAAATAATTTACTTTCCCTTGCAATCGACACTGTAAACTGCTTTTTGGAAAAGTTAAACAATTTAAAAGCAGTTTTTCTAATATAATTTTTATATTTGACGTATTTACTGGGTTATGAATACAGATCTATATAAAACATTATCAGAAAAAAAATATATGCATATGTTTATATATATATATATATATATATATATATATATATATATATATATATATGAACTATTTTTTAAGACAACTCCAGCTGCCTATATTTTATATATTCTTGCCTGTAGCCGCCTACATTCACCTTTGTTCTCCATATCTATTGAAGAAAAGCCTCTAGCTCAATATCCCGCCAAACACGTTTACCACCTTTCCAACTCACCCAAGGCTTTCTCCTACCCTTTAGGCTAACTCTCCCACCATCAAATCTCGCTGAAGTTAAGACTTAATGAATGTCCCCCGCTGTTTCTCGACATTGGCCAATCAGTCTCATCACGGCGGGATCTCATTCGCGAGATTTTAATTAACACTTTTTTTGTCCAGTAAAGACGAGGAAAGCGAAGTGAATAAAGGTCTATAAAACTGAAAAAGTGAACGGTTTTACGAATATGGCTAAAGGCTGTGATTTTCACACTGCCCGTGGAGACGTGGGTCAGGGGATATGGATTTTATTCTACAGAACGAGTAAGACTGTGCAGGACTATTTAGATATTGTGGATGGTCGATTGGCATGGATGTATTTGCTTTTTAATAAGTGAATACGTTTTGTATAGAAGATTATTAAGTCTTTTGTGCGCAGAAGAGAGGCTTGCGTGTATGAATTAATATAACTGAATGTTCATGGTTGTGTGTAATTCATTCATGAATGTGTGTTTGTCACCTTATTAAAGTACCCTTGAGTATTTTCTAAGACTAGCCTTTCTCCAGTAAGACACACACACGCACACACACACAAGCACGCATGCACACACAAAAAACCTCAACACACACACACACACACACACACACACACACACACACACACACACACACAGAGACACACACACACACACACACACATATATATATATATATATATATATATATATATATATTAAGAAAAAAACACAAACCGATCACATTAGGATTATAAATTTATTTCCATCCTGTTATGTGTTTTTGATAAAATCAAAAAACACGAAAAAAAATTAACAGGACTTTTTCAGATCTTATGGATAAAATAAATCAGAATAGACACAGGAAAGAAGGATGGGATGGGGTAGAAGAGGGGTGAAGAGTTATCTCCTCATTTAGCCCACTTCTGTTTTTTATTTTATTGTCGGTTAGAATTATAGTAAATTAATTTTTTTTTAAATATATTTTTTTTATTTTTTTAAAAATTCCAATTACTTTTCCACTTAAAACTACAGATTTAATACTAAAATAGAAAATTAACTTTATTCAATAACTTTACGTAATGATACAGTAATAATTATGTTAAATTAATTTCAAGATTTAATTAAATTTAACTTCTTTTAAAATCAAATTGATTTTTTAGCCTATTAAATCAGTTACACTTTTAATGATTAGTACGTATATATGATATGGTTTTTTTGCACATTTCTTATCTTTTATTTTATTTTATTTTTATCCATTTACATTAATTCTCAATTTAATCCTATGTTTTTTTTTTAAGATTATTTATGTTAATTTTTCAATAGTTTAAATTTAGTCCTATGTCTACACCTAGTTATTAATTCACATCTCTTATTTAATAATTTTTCCAGCTCTGGCTAAAGTAATACCTGTATTTTTCTTCTAATTATATATATATATATATATATCATGCTCCAATAAATAACTCGAGTTCAGCAATTTTTCCGAAAGTATTCCTCTTCATGATCCAAAATTACACGGATTTATTTTATTATTTTGAGTGGAAGATTCTGCAATCAAAACGGATGTTATAAGGTATTATCGATTACCAGTGTCGAAAGCATTCAAAATGTTTTTTGTCAGGTCAGTGTCCTGCATAGGACACTACATGAGGTTCCAGTAATGCTGGAGCTTCGGGGAATACGAAGCGCCTCTTCATCGCCATCGCTCCTAGGTCCACTCTGACCCAAGCTGTTAGCATCGGATAGGGTCCTATCAATGGATCAACTTTATGCTAAACTGACCTGTTTGAAATAGAACTGTTTTGATATTAAAACTTTGTATTTATACTAATCATATATACTTGAAATAGAACTGTTTTGATATTAAAACTGTGTATTTATACTAATCCTATATGCTTGAAATAGAACTGTTTTGATATTAAAACTTTGTATTTATACTAATCATATATACTTGAAATAGAACTGTTTTGATATTAAAACTGTGTATTTATACTAATCCTATATGCTTGAAATAGAACTGTTTTGATATTAAAACTGTGTATTTATACTAATCTTGTATGCTTGAAATAGAACTGCTTTGATATTAAAACTGTGTATTTATACTAAACTTAATTGCTTGAAATAGAACTGTTTTTGACATTAAAACTGTGTATTTATGCTAAAGTAAATTGTTTGAAATAGAACTGTTTTGATATTAAAACTTTGTATTTATACTAATCATATATACTTGAAATAGAACTGTTTTGATATTAAAACTGTGTATTTATACTAATCCTATATGCTTGAAATAGAACTGTTTTGATATTAAAACTGTTTATTTATACTAATCTTGTATGCTTGAAATAGAACTGCTTTGATATTAAAACTGTGTATTTATACTAAACTTAATTGCTTGAAATAGAACTGTTTTTGACATTAAAACTGTGTATTTATGCTAAAGTAAATTGTTTGAAATAGAACTGTTTATATGAATAAAAATGGTTGATGTTCCATAAAACCAAACCAAACCAAACCAAACCAAACCAATGAGGATATCTTAATGTACATGAGTTCAAAGATTTGTACACCTTTTATACAGATTTATGCAATTTCATTTTTCATTGCAAAGTTATAGTAATTATAATTTCAGTTGTAGAGTTTCAATGCCGAAGAGTTTGGTTATAGATGATTCTTATCAATATCCCTTTTCACTTCTTGATATTCCGCCAAGAATCGAAAAAGCTGGTATCTTTCGTTTTGAAGAAAATTATTTTAGAAAATTGTCAGCAGCAATTTTTTTAAGGAGTGATACAATATGAACACAGTCAGAGACACCAAGATAGATAGATAGATAGATACCAACGCCTCCGCACGAATAAGATACGACACAAAGTCAATTTTAGGATAGATCGATATATAGATTGATATAAACAAAATGGAATGGATATATATATATATATATATATATATATATATATATATATATATATATATATATATATATATATATATATATATATGTGTGTGTGTGTGTGTGTGTGTGTGTGTGTGTGTGTTGAACAAAATGTAGTAGATATTGATAGATAGATAGATAGTTAGATAGATAGATAGATAGATAGATAGGTCTATTAGAAAAAGAGAGAGATGAACATGAACAAGGAAAATTCGGAGAAAGTTTAAAAGAATTCATCTTCAAATTTCATGTTTAAAATCAAGTAATATTTGTCGAATTCTCCAGTCTGAATTGATTGTCGTCTGTCCGTGTGATATCGATTGCCAGTGACACAATCAGATCAAAGCAATTGGTATCAAGCCAGTATACAAGATTTGGCAATACTTGTCTTTATCTTTACCGGCGACTGAACCGAATTACCCTCTTCGCTTGTTGCTGATGTGAGATGCTGTTCCAAAGGACTGGCCTTTCACGAGGCTAGCCACGGTCAGTAATAACTCCCAGTGTTAAGAGAATGGAATCTTGTTACTGGCTTCAGACTTTGCTTCTTAAATTTTATTTTCCGATCCATGGCTGCTAACATGGCGTTCGGCGGTAAATAACAAATCTGAATGTGATGATAAAAAGTGAGTAAGTGTAGTTCACTATAAAAGACAACTACAGGTCTTAACCCTTTGTGATTAGCGACTGCTTCGTGATAGAAACTAAACTGATATCAAATCCTTTTCAAACTTTCTGAGATGAACATTTTCGTTTCCATTATTTTCTATATTTACATCTTAATCTTATTTGTTTCAGGTCTTCTTCTCGTGTCTTTTGTCTTCGGGGTGTTTTTAAACGTATCCTTTATTGAATCCAATGGGAATGATTTTCCTCATGCCTCTGGAACAATTTTTTTTTTGTCATGACCAACATAGTCTCGCCGGGTAGCTGAGTTATTTTCTTTTACTTTATCAATACTTGCAAAAGATCTTTCAGACCATTGTGGGTGTCCTCGTAGCGTAATGCTTTGTTGTATCACTGTAAGGAAATGATACGCAATGAAATAGAGTTAATTATTTATTAGCTCAACTGGTACAGCCTGACTAGTATTATAAGTCTCGCGTTGTTGGTGTTACGTCTGAAGTTGGTCTTACTACTGGCCGACGTCCTTCAGAGCTGTCTCTCTGCTTCTCTTTCTGCTTCTGCGTGCTTAAGATACACGGCATCTTTTATACTTCCACGATACCGGAAGTCACGTGGTACTAGCCACTATACAACGTGGTTAAAGCGCTAGACTGCAGAATCGTAGTCAGAATGTTCGAACTCAATTTGTTCTATTACGTTCACATTCTGACAAATAACCTTGGGAAATGTATGAACAGCCTTATCCTCCCAGTTACGGGTTAAATTGTTCCGTTACTGTTCTTCTAGCAGGATGAATTTGGCATGAAATAACCCAAGTAGATTGGTATGCCATTAACCAAAAAAACAAGCGAACAAGGAAATTTTCAGACATTAGAATGAAGTGAAACCTTATAAGCTATCATTGAAATTTAGAATAAAAAAGCAAATTCTAATGCCGAGGTTATCGGTGTAATTAATAGTCAACGCTAAAAACTCTTTCATATCCTTTGAGAAATTCGTCTCTTGCTATTTTATAATCCATCATAATAAGCCGACCATCCAAACTCGTTTATGTTGTATAGCCACCCAATACATATACAACTATACACGGAAACATAATCAACAATAATGACGAACAAACACACTTCTTTATAAAAGTATACCTCTCACACTTTATTCACGAAAGGGTTGCGAAAGGGTTGATGGTAGTTATGTGTAAGAGGTGAGTTGGAGACAGAACAGACTGCAACATATTGAACCCAAGTTCCTCTAACCATAACAGCACTTCTTCCTCAATCTGATGGGCTGTTCAACCAGGGTCTTGAGGACCCAAGACCTCTGTCTTGAGCTGGCTCTTACTACGGCATCTTGTCCCAACTGCGACTGGAACTCGAATTGTATCTGCAACTCGAACTGAAATCTGCCTGCTTCGAACTGCAACTGACTAAAGCCGCCTGTGGCACCTAGTTATATAATTGTTTGACATACACCTGCTTCTTCTGGGCGTCGCATCTGCACCAAATTAACCCGTCCACAGGTCAAGGTGATATCTTCGACCGGATGCACCTGTTTCTTGATTGTCGGCTCGGTCGAAGGTCCATTGGTTACATTTAGCTGTCTCTTGTATACTAATATACGACCACATACATATACGCTACTTATGTTAACAAGAAAACGTAGAGATTCCTTCACTCCATAGGCATATATGGGAATGATTTGTATGTGCTAGGTACGTACCCAGACATACTCATGTATATATGCTCGCTCCTACATGGATACGAGGATCATTACATATGTTTTCACATGAAACTCAATTCCGCATCGAAGTAATCTCCTCCGGCTGCAATGCACTTGTTGTAACGTTCCAAGAACTTCTGAAAGACCCCATGGAAGCCCTCTTGTGTGAGCGTGTCAGTGACCTACGTCAAAGCCTCTTTAATCTCCTCAATTGTCTCATAACGACATCCTCCGAGTTTATGGGTTAACCAAAAGTTATTGGGAGCAAAGTCTGGACAATAGGGAAGGTGAGGAACTGTCTTGATGCCCATCTTGGTCAAATAGTCTGTGACAAGGATGTAGTTGTTGACTGGTGTATTGTCCTGGTGGAAATACTACTGACCCGATTTGAAGAGTGCTGGCCTCTTCTGACGGAATCTCTTCCTGAACTCCCTTATAACCTCAACATAGTAACCCTAAGTCTAACCCTAAGACTTTGGCCAATCAACTCTGGTCTATTGACTCCCTTACTCCACCAACACCACTCATCAGCCCTCGCAGACTACCTGCCTTCTTGAATCTCTTATGCCACACAAAAACTGATGCTCGATTCATGCAAGATGGTCGAAAAGCTGTCTGAAGCATTCCATACGTTTCTGTGGCATCATTTTTTCCAAGTTTAAAAGAGATTTTTATTGCATATCGTTCTTCTAAAGTGTCCTGACGTCCAGATTGCATTTTTGAAATTCACCAGCTGTGACAATCAGGCTTCAGTAGGGTGTATTCCAATTGCTGCTGTAGTCATTCATTTGAAGCTGAAATCATAAACATTGGTCAGTAGTCTTATAAGATCTATAGCAATAAGATACTGAATTTTCAAGAGTCTACGACAATTTTAAATGCCTGTACAAAATAAGTCTGGAAACTTATTGAATGATTTACGTATGTGTACTGATAGTGCCACATATCCAAACCTGAGAATTGCTGAAAATCACCAGACTCAATCACCCATGGTCACAAGATCTGTTTAAGTAGGTCAACCCACGCAGATGAGTATTTTCTAGTACAATGAACCCCAATAAAGTAACTGTTTTTTTTTTTCAATTCGCTATTAAAGATTTTCTTTATCCATCCTTTTTTGTGACTGGGTATACGAGCAAATCCTGCCGTCGTGTCGACTGATTGAGACAGAATGAGCCAAAGATTCAAGAAGAGTTTCTTCATATAATGGTACTAAGAAGACCGTGCTATTCTACCGACCACGTTGCTTCCGTTTTTTTAAGGTATTTTTACGACCTCAGTAACTGAAAAAACGAATAACCAAATGAAGGCCCTATTTTCTTTTTTTAACGGTATATCAAACTTTGTAGGTTATTTAATGCCAAATCCATTCTCGTAGAACTGTAATGGTATTATTTAATCCATAGCCGGGAGGAAAAGAGGGTTCATACCTTCCCCCCCGGGTGTTTGCCCGAAAGTGAACATAATAGTGCAACTGGAGTATGAACTTGCTTACTACGATTCTGCAGTCCATCGCTTTAACCATTATACCACGAGGACATCCCTACTAATTTTCGATATAGAAGTTGTTGAATAACCTGAGACATTATTCTTCAAGTAGAACCTATCTAATGGCAAATAAGATGAAAAAGCAATATGTACATATATAGTGTCATCCACAGACAGACTGTTTCGTTCCATCAGTTGTTTTCAGTGTGGCTAGACACGTAGGACGTTTGAAACCAGGATAGAAACCATCCAACTTTACGTTAAGCTTAGTTTCAGACCACTCAGCCAACAAGCGTACCACGGTGGGTAAGGGAATTATAAGGTATTATGTAGCAGCAGCAGCAGCGTCTGTTTGTTTACATTTTTTACCCTATCGGCTATATATATATATATGTACACACACACACACATACATACACATACACACGGGTATTTCGACCCCAGCTACGGAAAGATACTGTCTAGCCACACTGATGAGTTCTGATAGAACGAAACAGATCTGTCTGTGGATGACTTTAGAGATATATACTCCCCTACCTCCGTATGGTTGAGTTCTCTGGCGAAGAAGTAATCGAGTTGCCATTAGCGTCTATTGCAAGCCTCTTCGTAGATGAATTGAGGTCTCGGCAACCGTTGAACGGATGTATGTAAACAATAGTAATTGTGATTCATAACCGTTTAAAATTTACTTCGCAGCTAATATCTCCTCGTGGCTGAATGGTTAGAAGCTTTGGTTTGGCGTTTGAGTCAACTGGGTTTCGATCCCAGCCACGAGAACATACTGTTTAGCCACACTGATGAGTTCTGATGGAACGAAACAGATCTGTCTGTGGATGACTATATATATATGTGCTTTTGCTTTTACTGAGATTCGTCAAAGATTTTCCAATTATTTTATAACGTAAAGCAGAATTCGGTTGCTCAAAATCCTTCAGACGAAATCGCGAATTTTACTTACGACATGTGTGATACTGAGCTCGCTTGATACTCTCTCGTAGCTACTCGACACATTTTTCCTCTATGGGTTGGAGCGCAGCTTCTAAATTCCCCTCAACTGATGATCAAGGTTCTTGCAATCAGGGTACAATTTCTTAAAAGTTCTGTTCTTTATGCTTTATTTTTTATGCAACATTTTCTTTCGTTCCTTCTGCGGTGTTCGAACTCGTAAAGCTTTAGTTTCAACATAATTTCATCAATGGAACTTTCAATTCTCACACGGAGTGAAGCGATGCACGACGTCTCAGCGCACTAACGATTCCAATACTACTAACAACAGGAGCTACCTGCAACAACTTGAACTGCTTAGCTCTCTTGTTATGCGCCCCACAAACTAATAGATAACTAAAATATTGCAAATTGTAATTGTAATTCTTACATGTCTGAGATTTAGTTTGCGTATTTTGAGACAATTTGAGCAGGAGAGAAGAAATTTGATTATTACAACACGTCAAATCCTAAATATTCTCTTATGCCGAAACTTGGATACGACTCTTTCCCCTCGTATATCACGCAGATCAACTGCTTTGTTGAATCGTTCGTCATGTCCTCCTTCCAAGTCTGTGGGTGCTGTATTTATCTCACACAGGTAGCAGTCATGGGATATTTGATATACTAAACAATACAACATATATTTTTCAATGACTCATCCATTTCCTTCCTTAGAAATTGCAGTCATAGGGGTCGCTTTTACATCATCAACTTACGTATATTTTTTAGGTTTCAAGGTTAATAGCTTGTTTGAACTTTATAGTATATAAAATCTTGTAGACTTTTTGGCCAAATCTTTATATATATATATATATATATATTAGTTGTCTAAATTTCTGAGACGAAGCTCGCTGGTTTTTATCATTAAGGGTTTTCGTACTATTGTCTTCATCTTTATTGTTATTTCCAAAACGTTTCGGCCGATATGTCCTCCGGCCTTCTTCAGGTGTTTGTCGAACTCAGAAACCTTCACGGTACTTGGAACTACGTCCTTTATTGGATCCATTTGAGTCACCTGTTCTGATTCCGTTAGCAATAACCGGGTACAAGTGTCAAGTATTCCTGTATTGTTACTCGCCTGTAGTGAGAATTGAACCTGCAACTTCCAGATGATTGTCTCCTTAGAAACAGGACACATTGCGTAACAGTTATAGGCGTTGGTTCCCTAAGCCTATATATATATATATATATAATTTGAAAAGGAATGTTTTGTCGATAACATTCTAACGAAAAAAATAGTAAAAAAAGAACCATTTAACCATTTTTTATCTGAGCAAATAATACTATTGGTGATAGATAATAATTCATGAAACCATTTATGGATGTGCAAGCAAATGATTAATGCTAAATAGAATATTTATTTTAAGATAGGAATGCCTGAAATGATATAACTGTGCAAAATTGAATTACTGATATTTCATTACAGTGCTTGAAAGCATTTCATTGATTTAACATGATTGAAAAGTGTTGAATGAAATTATTTGCTTAGGTTTATTTTTGTGTTCTTTGCTTTTATGGCATATCAACCATTGTAGGTTATTTATTGCCGATAACTTTTGATACATATATTCAAGATAGGAATAATGTGTAGACGCATTTTCTGGATTACATTTTCTGGATGACATTTTCTGCACTCTGTTTTTCTCTCAGATAAATGATCTCCAATATTTCCATATAGAAGGAATTATTCTATTTTTTATAAATCATTTGTTAACCTACAGTTAAACTGTTTCCCGTTTTGCAAAGTAATAGTAACAATTTAACATCAATCATTATTTTATACGTATTCAAATGGTTTGAACGAATTGAGCTTTTGATATACGGTAAGGTATAAATGTAAAGAGATGAAAGCTACTACTTAATGCCTAATAATTCCCGAGCTGATGTGGTTCGCTTGTTGGCTGAGCGTTATGATAGTAAGTCTAACGTAAAGTTGGACAGGTTTCGATCCCAGCTTCAAGCGTACTACGTATCACGCCACACTGAAGAGTTGCGATACAACGAAACAGTATGTCTGTGGATGGAGATATATACGCTCCCTCATGGGCGTTGAACACACTGCTGAAGGAATTTACGGCTGCCAATCGCATAATGCAAAGCTCTTCGAACGAATTGAACACGAAACAGTTTGTCGGTGTATGAAAATACATGTATATATATATATATATATACCCAATCCTCCCCTTGGGCAGGATATGACACAAGGTCAATTTTTAAGTGGAGTTTAACAGGTTTGAAATTTAGAGTTTTCCTTTTCGTAGGCCATATATATATATATATATATATATATATATATATATATATATAGCCTACGAGAAGGAAAACTTTAGATGTGTATATATATATATATATATATGATTTGTATATATATATATATATGATTTGTAAGAGAATAGTTTGTCGATGATTTCATTTTAAATGAGTTAGAAATAATATTGATGTTATATATATATATATATATATATATATATATATATATATATATGGTTTGTACGCGAATAGTTTATCGATGATTTCATTGAGAGAAATAATATTGCTGTTGTTTCTACCCTGTTGAATGGTGGTTCCAAGTATTGCTATCTAACACTAATAATTCTGTTCAATTTTAATGTTGTTTGCAGACAGTAAAGTGGTTACAAATGTTGTTATTTAACAGCAATTATTCAATTTCAAACTGGCCCTTTGGCATAATGGTTTGAGTGTTTGCCAATGGTTTTGGAGACCAGGGTTCAATCACCGGGTCGAGTCGTACCAAAGACTCAAAAAATGATACTTGATGCCGCCTTCTTAACACTCAGCATTAAAAGGGTAAAGAGGAGCAAGCCAGGGAATGGAGTAGCACCCTACCCATCACCATGAATGTTGCCCTCTCGGCTGGGGCTGTAAAATACACCGACTGCACCACTGCAGAGGGTTACCCCCTCAACAATGAGTGTCCTGGATAAAACACTAAACAATCTGATAGTAAGGTTCCACATATGCTGGGGCTTTGGGGAGTGCGTAGCACCCCTTCATTGCCATCACCCCCAGGTCCACTATGGCCTAGCGTGGTAGCACCTGATAAGGGCCCTATCGATGGGTTAAATAGAACTAACGACATACTTATGCTAAACTGAATTGTTTGACTAAATTGAATAGCTTGAAATAGAAATGTTTTTGGCAATTAAACCGTACTTATATATAAACTGTGTACTTATGCTAAACTGAATTATTTGAAATGGAAATGTAGTTACACAAAACTGATTTGTTTAATATAGAACTGTTTTGATATTTAAATGTGTGTAAACAAAATCTATACTTATAAACTGCATTAGCTGAATTAGAACTGCTTGACAAAGCTGAATACTTTGAAATAGAAATATTTTTTAAACAATTGAAATATACTTACATTTAATCTGTGTACTTATGCTAAACTGAATTGTTTAAAATAGAACTATTTTCATTAAAATGGATTTGGCGTTAAATAAACTACAAAGGTTGATATGCCATAGAACCCAAAGAACCAACCAAAATCTACCGAAAAAATTTTTTAAAATTTTATTTATTTTGATTGGGTATCATCATCATCATATTGCGCTGGTAGCACGGATATCCCTGGCCCTCTCTCGCCACTCCTCCCTATCGTTCATCGCCCTAGGTAGGTCTTCAGGACAACATCCTGTATCCTCACATAGCTGCTGAATGTACGTTCGAGCTGGTCGTCCTGCTTTTGCGCGGCCATGTGTGGGGATCCATAACAGTACATCTCTTATGAGTTCATCTCTGCTTCTCCAGCAGTGTCCTGCATTTCTGGTTCGTCTAACTTGAATAGTTTTCGTGATAGGGGGCAGGTGGCCGTACAGTTGGTGTCTTGTGGGGTGTTGCTGCCAGGACTTGTTCAGGATAGCACGCAGCATTCTTGTGTAATTGCCATCTAGCTTCTTCTCAAGCCGTTTTGTTAGCGTCCATGTAGTGCATCCATATAGCAGTATCGATGTGACCGCTGCCTGGAAGAAACTGCGTTTCATTTTATCGGTTAGGTCTGATTTCCATATAATCGATAGCCTATTGATAGCTGTCCATGCTTTTCTAGTTATCTACTGAAACAACCGTATAGGTTGATGGTTTTGATATTATCGGGTGTGTGTCAGTAATTTTTTGCAGAGTAGGTTTATGGACCTATATCCTTGATCGTTTCAAATAGATTTTTCATATTTTTTTACATTATAGAAACCGCTTCGACATGGGTAACATAATTTCATTTTTTCTATATGTATTTTACGTTGCATGGCTTTCTAAATGGTCGAAGTTCTTTTTTTAATATAAAGGCATGAGTTAATTTAGTTTGGCCTATGTTTTGTCAGTTTACCGTGGCCTTTTCTCTTCTAGCGACACTGGGTTTTCTTTTTTTATGGGCTTAATGTTACATAGCCATACATGAATACGTGAAATAGACATATTTATACTGGTACGCAAAACGTTCATAATGTCCATAACACACATATAGATAACACTGGAATCCCGAAACACGAAAAACACTTACGACGTCTTAGATCAGGAACGAATCTTTTTTATTACCTTTGAGTTAATAGGTTTTTCGACATAAGGAGAGAGGCACAATCTTTCTATGCTGACTTTTCCATCTGCCTCCCTACCACTACGTGCGGCCCCCGCGCAAGTACTGGTCTGATATCGGCGAGCCCGGAAAGTCAACCGTCTTCTTCGGACCCTAAACTCAACTAACTGACTTTTCTCAAATCTCAGCCCACGCTTCCGGTGCGTGACGTCACTCACATCCCTGGTCACATCCGCTATCTGGGATTGTTATTGTGACATCTCTGAATGACACGTCTGCTCCACACGCGCGTGAAAACCTGCGCTCATGTTTTCACATAAACAACCCATTCACTGAGCCGAAATGTTCTCAGCCTAACTAAATCTAAACGCAAGATATGTAAAACGAAATCCCTCGGCCATTATATTACATTAAGGCGCTAATAGGATTCGCGTATCACGGAAATTATTCATCCGTTTAGTAAGGCTAGCGAGACGTACATCATTGACACCTGACTACCTGCATTTAATCAAATCTCTTATGTTTTCGTTGGTTGCTAGACTTTAGAACATGTTGCGTAATTTTATAGTGAAGTCAGTGTAACATTAATGATCAATAATCATATGAAGTTCAAAAATATATCATCCCAATCGTTTAAAACTGGTAAGAACTTTTTATTTAGCTGCAATACTAATGTTTACGAACAATTTTATAAATAAAACCCACAAAAATTATAAATTTGTAAACACTTCATTCTAAATTACAATATTAATTTTTTAACAGCGAATGATCTGAGGTTTACTATCATTTTAACCAGGTAAACATCTTATACTATGCTATATCCTTGTTTTATGATGGATGATATATCCTTTTATGTTATTGCCTATATCCTTCTTTTATCAGCCAATGTATTAATCAGATTCATGATAATTTCAAACGGTGAAGGACTTCATACTTAATTGAAATATTACTTTTGAATGAGCTAAGGAAAAGTGAACTTGATAGTCTTTTTTAAACAGGTAAATATTTCAATACCACAAAATCAATGTCTTAACCATATTTACCAACCCCTCTGCTTGGGCAGGATATGACACAGGTCATTTTTTATGCGGAGTTTAACAGGTTTGAATTCAGAGTTTTCCTTCTCCTAGACTAGTTGCCTCGCCAAGGCTGAGGAACCCAGTCTGCCCTACTATTAACTCATAACTGGAGGGAGAATTATTGGATTCATACCTTTCCCAAGGGTATTAGTGCTATTTGAAATGCTATCAGTCTCGTCCAGAATTTGAACTCGTGTCGCCGTGTCCATTTCCTACGACGATAACCATTACACCACGAGCACCTCCAAAATATCAATGTCTTAACAGTGAATGCAATAATGCAGTTCATAATTACTTGACACATTATATTTGTTCTAAAAGCTGACGTATATAGTTCAAAATCATTTTAAATATCTCATGCATCTATTTGAAAGTACTGAGTGTCTTATCCAAACAGTTACAAATACACCAAGTCATGATTGATCTGTAATAGCAACAAAAATTTACCTCCAGGGTTCGGGAAATAGATTTCACCACAGAATTTAATCTAGCGTCATGTCCTGGACATTTTATATGCAGGGTTGTTTTACTTTATGAAGCATACTACATGGGAATATCACCTTGTGATTCTTAAGTTTTTATTAAATAGGTTCATGTACGAAAAAAGGATCGATAAATGTATCCACATATATAAGGGTTTTAGAATAATGTCCGTATAAAGTAGAAAAGAAATTTAAAAAAAAACAGTGTATCAATCCTAAACTAACCAGTATTTTTTATATAATATTTTTACTTTTTTCCAGGTTCTTGGCGGACAAGCAGCTTCTCATGGGAATTAGAACTGAGAGAAAGAGAGAGAGAGAGAAGGGGAGAGAAATGAGAGGTGAAATAACACAAAAATAAATAAAAAAATTAGCTGAATCAAGAGTAATGGAGACGCCTCTTCACTATCATCTACCCTGAGGCATTCGCTTTCCCCAACATTCAAAGTTTTGCCTTCAATGACAAAGAATTAAGAAAGCCAAATTTTAGCTTGAGGCATTTTTTTCTTCTCTATTATCATCATCACCGCCATTATCAAGCATATCACGTAATCCCTCTGAGGTCTTTACCCGGGGTTAAAATATGGACGACATTGGCGGGCTTTTCGATGACGTCAGCTGGACATAAAAACTGTCACAAGGTTAGTCGCAATTCCCAAAGCAAAGGAGGTCGACGCGACAGAGATATAATTGTTCGCTTTGTCTTCGAGTCTGGCATGATGTAACTGGATTTGCGTCAATAGAATCAACTCATTTAATTCAGAAAGAATAAATTCCTATTAAATTTAAAACTTTTAGAATATCAGCTGTTTTTATCATTTTTTTTTTTTTTAGGTAAAGAGTTGTCATAACTATCAGTACTTATCAATAATACATCCCCTCCCTGTATGGACAGTATTATCCCTAATGACACAATTCCCTTCAGGGGAGTAAGACCCCCACCAAATTAAAATTGGTGTCCTGGGTGATACACTAAACTGTATCTGATTGTACGTATCCATTTTTGGAGCACTGAGGGATGCGGAGACACTTTTCGTTAACCCCCGGTCTAGATGGGACTCAGAGAAGTAGTTTTAGTTTATTTTGGGTTGTGTTTTATTTTATATAAAACCTTTTCGGTTATTAAATGCCAAATATATATATATATATATATATATATATATATATATATATATATATATATCAGTGTGTGTCTGTGTATATATATATATATATATATATATATACACACACACACACACACATATATATATATATATATGTGTGTGTGTGTGTGTGTGTGTGTGTGTGTGTGTGTGTAGGCGAACAGTTAGTAGAAATTTTTTTTTAATAATTGAGACACATTTGTTTGCTCGTGCATAATGAAAAGGTTTAATCGTTTAATCGTTTAATCGTTTCATGTATTATTATCGAACCCGGATAGTTCTTTCAATATTAATAATTTGTTGGCGTATAGTTGAATAGGATCATATATTCCAATTTTACACTAATAATTCTTTATTATATGAATAATCTCCTTGCACACAGTTAAATCTTTTTATCTATTCCTATCTTACACAATTAATACTATTTGACATATTTCATTTCTTTGCAGACCATAAATAGGTTAAGAACAGAGTGACCAAAAAGAAAAACAAATAAAAAAAATACAGAACCCTGAAACTTTTTTATTACTTCTATAAAAATTAAGCAAAATAATTCTAATTTTGTACACTCAAACTTCTGTCTGTGTATGATTATGCCCAAAAGTTTCAGTTATCTTGGATGCTTTGCACATATCCTGAAAAAAAGAAAAGGCTAGAATTAAATTTATGAATTTCAGTCAAAAATATAAGGGTTCTGTTCTTTTTTTTCTTTTTTTTTTTTTTTGGTCACCATGTATTACTGACATTGTAAATTCTAATAAGACTTCACAATTCCCAAAGCTTCAGAATTGAATCCTCACCACCAGAAGGTTTAATATCATATCCAGGTCACTCTACTGACAGAGCAAAGTTCTATTTAACCCATTGATGGGCCCCTGACAGTTACTACCCCTCCGGAACAGAGTGAAGCCGCAAAAATTGCAATTAAGGGTTATTCCAAATTCCTCAAACATGACGAGCAGATAAAATTTAGTGTCATATCAAGGACAATTGTTGAGAAGGAATCCTCCTTCTCTACAGTCGCCTTGGCTCTGAGTAGAAGAGTCTGTTGAGATCTTATTAATGGATTGAATAGAAATATTATAAAATTAGTATTAAAATCGGCCCATTGATCAAGTTGATAGAGGGTTCACCAATGATCCGGCAGAACCGGGTTCAATCCCAGAAAAATGGTGCTTAATGCCGCATTGCTTAGCACTCGGCATTATAAACTACGAATCAAGGGTAAAGTGAAGCAGCGAAGAGAAATTGGTAGCACCTTCCTTTTTATCTCTGTGTAGTAGCTAATAAAAAGGTGATCGTTCCAGTTCCCCTCGACTACAGTCGCCAACTTTATTTACTATTTTTTAGATGTGTGAAAATTATCTGTATTAAGAACAGTCATTTATTAGAGATATAATTGCTCTCAGAATTGTTATAATTATTTCAGTTCTTGCGAGTTTTTCACATCTTTAACTGTTTTTTTTTTCTTTTTTTCATGAAGTTTAAGTGACAGCAGATCTCCTCAGGTCTGAAGGACTCTTCTGAGTATTCTCGGCGATCTGAACAGTGATGTAGTCTCAATGGTGTCAATTCTTTTTTTTTCTGATTTCTAATTCCTCTATTATCTTTTGCAAGCCTTTTGGGACTGTTCCGAGCGTGCCAACACAGACTGACATTATTAAAAATGAACGCTGAGTATTTTTCATTAACTCTTATGATAACTACCTGCATTTGAAGGACGTTTTATTTGATTTCATTAACTCCGCTTTCTCTTCGGTTTTGTTTTGAGATCTCAGATACCATCTAAAACATGTGAAAATTAATAACTATTACGAATAAACATTTAAATGTATTACTTTTCAGACTTACAGGAATAGCTTTAAAATATTTAAAATGGGTTCTTTAGATTCTTTTAGTCTTGGCTACTCTTTAAATAGAATTAATTCTCTCTTATCGGCGACTGATACAGCCACAAAGGAAAAGCTCCAGATGTATGTAGAAATGGATAAAGCAGGATGTATCTTTTAATGATCAACAAAAGAAGGATTATGGGCTGTGAAAAGGATACCCTTTTGCAGCAAGAATACATTGACTGGGAGAAACAAATTTTGCTTGAAATTTATACCCCTGGTAAAGGTTGAAACCTTTACAATTATGTGACTAAAAATCCCTGAAAATGTAATTGATGACGCGCAAAAAGTAGTAAAGTCTTCTCTGCACAGTAGGATGACTATTTGGTAAATTATAAGATTATAGATTGTTGGACTTATGTCCATAGTTTTATCTTGGTTGTTATTTTATCCACGATGTTTCGGCCGCTTTTAGACTTCTTGATTTATTTACCTAAGCTTCTAAACTTATCAAAATTAGAAGTGATTCTTTAAAAATCCAGTCTATGACTGACGTTTGCTATATCATTGTTATGCTTATTTTCCGTAAACATTTCGAATTTAGTAATTCAGCGTAATATTAATTTCGTGTTCCATGCGTTTTCCTACAATAATTTTGTTTTTTTTATTTAAGATTGTAATTCTTCTGAATATGGTATTGGTCGGAAAAAAATGAGAGTATATTGCAATAATTATTTAACATCAGTTTCATTGACCAAAAATTTAAAAAGTAAACATAATTATATATATGCATATATATGTGTGTGTGAGTGGGTGTGTGGAGGATATTCAAGGAATAATTGACACCATTTTGCAATCGAATGATTGGACCAGTTCTTTTTCAAATGACCTTAACAGCATGTGTTGAAAAAGCTCTTATTTCTATGTTCAATGTTTTATATTCAGTGGATAAAAGAAATGTCATTCAGCGGACAAGAAAAAGCATTTACACATTTACGAGGTGCAAACGATAAATTTCCAGACGTTTTTTCGTATGGGCATTTGAAATTGTCGTAGACTCTTGAAAATTCAGTTAATTATTGCTATACATCGTATGAGATGACTGAAAAATTTTTAAGATTTCAGGTTAAAATGAACAGCTACAGCAGGAATAGGAATACACCCTACTAAACCCGGATTTTTACAGCTGGTGAATTTCAAAAATGCAATCTGACACTTTAGAAGAACGATATGCTATAAAATTCTGTTTTAAACTTGGAAAAAATGATGCCAGAGAAACGTATGGAATGCTTCAGACTGATTTTGGAGCATCTTGCATGAATGGAGCATCAGTTTTTGAGTGGCATAAAAGATTCCAGGAAGGCAGGGAGTCTGTGAGGGATGATATCTCAATTATCTCATAACGACAGCCTCTGAGCTTAGGGAATAACCAAAAGACACAGGGAGCAATGTCTGGACTATAGGGAGGTTGAGGAACTGTCTTGATGCCGATCTTGGTTAAGTGACAAATGTGGAGTTGTGGACAGGTGCATTGTCTTGTTGGAAATGACTTTGACCCGATTTGAAGAGTCCTGGCCTCTTCTGGCGGAATCTCTTGCTGAACTCCCTTAAAACCTCAACATTGTAACCCAAACCCTAACCCTTTGGCCAATCAACTCTGCTCTGTTGACTCCCTTACTCCTCCCAAACCTCTCATCATCCCTCACAGAATCCTCGCCTTCCTTGAATTTTTTCCAAGTTTAAAACATAATTTTATGGCATATCGTTCTTCTAAATTGTACTCACGTCTTGATTGCATATTCACCATCTGTAAAAATCCAGGTTTAGTAGGGTGTATTCCAATTGCTGCTGTGGCTGTTCATTTGAACTGGAAATCATAATAATTGGTAAGTCATCTTATATGATGTATAGCAATAACAGAATTTACATTTATGAATTCTTTAACAAACTATTAAAAGCTATTAATGTCCTTCTTTTAAAAAATATCTCTTTTTCATTAAATGACGCATTTATATATATATACATGTTTTGACCGAGAAAATCGATGCATTAGTTTCAATATTTGTTTTTTTGATCCCGGTTGATTTTGTTCAAAATATATCGGCAACGACTCTTCCTAATTCAAATGGTTTACTCATTTCTTTTCTCGCTTTATCTTTTCCAAGTTGTGTTTTGAAAATTTAGCTGATAAAAAGCTGAGAATATGGTTATTTACTCCTTTAAAATGATTCTGCCTAAGCCCCCGGAACTCTTCTCAGTATTCTGGCAGATTGCAATAAAGCAGTATTTAGATGGTGTCCACTCGTCCTCTTGTTTCCAATTCCTCCAATTCCTTCATTAATCTTTTGAACTAAGAGCTCAACTTATTATTAGTATAAACGTCGCTTTCATGTGCCACAGTTTTTTTCATTTTCCTAGCAAGGTTGATGTACTTATCCTTCTGTTCACTTTCATTCAGTTTCACTCTATGGTCAGCCGGGACAGTAAAGTCCACAATATTGCAAGTTCTCTTTTTTTCTTGATTATTATAAGGTCTGGCCCGTCTGGCCTAGATTAGGTGATCCGTGTGTATGTCAAAATTCCTGAGGAGTTTGTGTACGTAATTCTCTAGGACAGATGTTGGGTTGTGCATATACCATTTGTTCGAGTGGTCAAATTCAAATATATTGCACAATTCACAGGGGATAATTTTGGCAGCCCAGTCGTGTCTAGTCTTATATTCTTTATTATTATTATTTACTCCTTTAGAGTTTTTTACATCATTGTAAGCTGATGTTTTGTCACTGGAGTTTGAGTGACAGCAAGTCTCCTCAAGTCTCCAGGACTCTTCACAGTATTCTGGCCGTTCTCAATAATGCTGTCGTTTGGATAGTCTCCACTAACTTCAAAGTCCTCCAGGTCCTTTAATAATCCTTTAGTTACCGTGCCAAAAATACCAATCACAGTTGGTACAATCGTCACTTTCATGTTCCACAGCCTTTTCAATTCTCTAGCAAGGTCGACGTACTTGTCCTTCTTTTAATATTCTTTTAGTTTTATTCTGTTGTCAGGCAGGACAGCAAAGTCGACAATTTTGCAAATTGACTTTTTTTTGTTGTTATTATAAAGTCTTATCTTCTGGCCGAGTTTAGGTGATCCGTGTGTTTGTCTAAGTCCCATAGGAGTTTATGTGTGTAATTTTCTCGGACAGGTGCTGGGTTTCGCATATACCATTTGTTGGTGTGGTCAAATTTAAATTTTTTGCACATTTCCCTGTAGATCACCTTGCCGACCAAGTCGTGTCTCGTCTCATACTCCTTCTGTGCTAATTTGCTGCATTCGCTTATTATGTGATTGATCGTTTCGTCTTTGTCACTGCATAGTCTACATTTGCTATGTTGTTAAGTCTTATCTATTTTCGCTTTGATATGATTGGTTCCTTAGTGACTGTACCAAAACTATCAATCACGATTGGTATAATTGTCACCTTCGTATTCCAATTTTTATCAATTCCCTAGCAAAGTCTAGGTTTCTTATCTTTTTTTTTTTTCACTTTCTTTCAGTTTTATTCTGTGGTCAAACGGGACAGCAAAGTCAACAATTTTGCAAGTTGTCTCTTTTTTTGTGATTATTTTAAGGTCTGGTCCCACTGGCCGAGATGAAATGATCCGTTTGTATGTCAGAGTCCCACACACATTTAAGTGTGTCACTCTCTAGAATAGATGTTGGATTGTGCATATACCATGTTCGTGTGGTCTAATTGAAATTTCTTGCACATCTCCCAGTGGATCACTTTGCCCACCCAGTCGTGTCTAATCTTATAATCCTTCTGTGGTAATATGTTGCATTCGCTTATTATGTGATTAATGTTTTCGTCTCTATCACTACATAGCCAACATTTGCTATGTTGTTGCGTCTTACCTATTCTCGCTTTAATATAATTGTTTTTCTATCGTTGTTTTGAGCTGCTATTAGGCAAGATTCTGTTTCTCTTTTTACGTTGCTTTTTTTCGGCCAAGCCCATTTTTCTGGTGTGAGATGTTGTTTACTAGTCGTTTAAAACGACCATAGAGTTGTTTTTTTCTTCCCATTTCTGTTTCTTAGTTATTGTCATTCTGTTGGCCATCGTGTTGTCATTTATTAATTTTTTTTGATTCCTTGTGAGTTCTTTACACCGGCGTTGCCTGGCGTTTTCTTTTTACAAACAAAAGAAATTACTCATAAAATGACAAGGACATGTGTCCACAAAAAAAAAAAAAAAATTGTATCATGAGAAAAAAATGATAATAAACAGTTGATAATATGCAATAGAATATCAAACGTAGCAGAAGAGGTGATAGACGGAACGGTTAACCAAATAAGAAACGACTAGAGTTGTATGATACGAAAGGAATTGTACAGTAGTGATAACTGTGTAGAAAAGTTGATCTACCTTATATTGTGCTGAAAATTTGACTGGCTAACGGAACCCCTGAATATTTTGACCTTCGTCCCGGCCCAAAAATGCTATTCCAAGGTGATACACCGGAAGGAAGTGACACATTCCAATGGCCAGTAATCGAAAGAGATCGCGTGGACGGATTAAGACTGATAATATGAGACAAGGTGAAGGTCCTACTGTGCCACTACAGAGTGATGCACCGGAAGAGAGTGACCTCTGAACTGCATGTTAGTTATTTCCGCTTGATGACGATTAAACATTCGATTTCAAAGATCGAGGGGCGTCGAACGATTATATAACTCAGTTGAGTTTGAGTCCCAGGCGGAGTTGCAGACAGTTGGGGAAGATGTGGTAGGGAAAGCCACATCAGGCCGAGGGGGCCATTTGGGCCCCGATGAGTTGGGGTCCAGAGAAGATGCTGATTAGATTCGTAAAGCCAGCTCCCAGCAGAGTTGACCCCAAGACCGCCAGTTGAGCATCAGAAGAATGAGAAAGACGCAACGTTGACGGCTATAAGAGAGGAGGTCAAAATATTGAAGTTTCTGTTCGGTCTCCAACCCCCGTCTCACACGAAAACCTTGAACAACCTTTTCGAACCCTTGCAATAAAGTGAGAGGTAAATAATTTTGTTAAAGAAGTCTTCCTGCGCCTTTGTTATTGCGTGCGTCTGTTATTCATTGCGTCGATATTTATCCAGCATATATATGTATATTTCTGCATGAATCAGCAGATGACAATATAACACCCCTCTTAAACTAGTAGACAAATTCACTTATATAGGAAGCAGCGTCCGATCAACCAAAAAGGACATCGACACGAGGTTAACGAAAGCATGGACAGCTATCAATAGGCTATCCAATATGGAAATTTCCAATATGGAAATCAGACCTGACCGATAAAATGAAACGCAGCTTCTTCCAGGCAGCGTTCGTATCGATACTGCTATATGGATGCACTACATGGACTCTAACAAAACGGCTGGAGAAGAAGCTAGACGGCAATTACACAAGAATGCTGCGAGCAATCTTGAACAAGTCCTGGCGGCAACACCCCACAAGACACCAACTGTACGGCCACCTGCTTCCTATCACGAAAATGATTCAAGTTAGATAAACCAGACATGCAAGACGCTGCTGGAGAAGCAGGGACGAACTCATAAGTGATCTTCTCTGATGGACCCCCATACATGGCCGTGCAAAAGCAGGACGACCAGCACGAACATACATTCAGCAACTATGTGAGGATACGGGATGTTGGCCAGAAGACTAGCCTGAGGCGATGAATGATAGGGAAAAATGGCGAGAGAGAGTCAGGGGTATCCGTGTTACCAGCACGACATGATGATGATGAATCTAATATGAACTAAAGAGAATCCCTCCAAGATTCTCTAGACTCATCCAATGTCCCCACCTCGCTGATGTACGACCACTTACCCCCCATCTCACATGAAATTCTCAGGGGATTTGAGATACAAATGGATAACCCAGGGACAGTCTGATGGCATGACCTAGTATTAATTAAAGATTGAATTATTGGATACTTCAATGGACATAGAAAAACTGTGGGACCTAAAGTGACGGTGAAGTCATTTCAATTATTATTATCTAAAACTTACGATTCTATTCAATAATAATCACTTGTTTGGTCAGGATGAAATGGTTACAAGTATTGCTATTTAACTCTAATTTCTTTTTTGACATTTTACATTCGATGGCACACTACTAAATATTTTCAAGAATTAAGTATCACTAACAATGCAATCAACCATCAGTCATTTGTTTACACACAGGTAAATGATCAAACAGTTAAATTTCTAATAACCCAACTTGTTTGCACTCAGTCTAACTGTCAAAATGTTCTATTTGAACTATAGATAAGACGGGATCAGATGCTACGACTGGACCTGGGAGCGATGGCAATGAAGGGATACAGCGCTTTTTCCAAGGCCCCAGCATTTCTGGAGCCCCGCTATCGGATTCTTTTGTGACATATCCTGGGGTGTATTCTATAAAGCCAGCTGGCTGGCCTAACTCCCACTCACACACACATACAGACACACATACGCGCGTGCACACACATACAATATATATATATATATATATATATATATATATATATATATTCGACTGGATTGAAACTACACTAGTATTCTATAATCGGTTTTGAACAAATCCTGGAAAATAGCAATCCAAAAAGCTGTTGCTGTATGGCCACTTGCTTCTCATCTCTTAAATCTTCCATTTAAGAAGACCAAGCCCTTTGGGTAATCTTTAAAGTGGTTCTCTTATGGACTCTCTCAAATAGTGTATGCAAGAGTTGACTGACACCAAATTCCATCTTTGGCTCTGTGTGGACACTAGGTGACTCGAGAGGACCTATCCGGATCGATAGACGAGAGAGAAGGATGTCGACTGAGAGTCAAGGATCTTCCTGCTGTCAGCTAACACACACACACACACACACACACGCATACTGTCTCTCTCTCTCACTCTCACTCTCTCTCTTTCTCTCTCCTTCTCAGACACATATGCCCACAAATATATATATATATATATATACATATATATATATATATATATATATATATATATATATATATCGTTGTTCATACATAAAGAATACCAATATCTTTCAATAATCCACTGCTATCTAAGGCTTCACATTTCGTGCTCGTATTCGGAAAATTTAGTTCCAAGGATTCTTAGTCTGCAGCATGACATTTCAGATATAATGTCACTGATTTCTAAAAGTGTATGTTCACTTGCTATTGATATCTTGTAAAGAATGAAAAAGATGTTTCTCGTCATTGAAAAATGACGTCAGTATTTCAAGAAGCTACATCAATATATCCGTATTTATCAAAAGTGTTCTCGTTTTTAGACCTTTCCAACAAAATTATTTTGATTAACAATGTTGATAAATATATATGAGCACACTATACTATTGTTCGATTCAATTTGTTTTAATTAGTCGTTATTCATTGTAGCCTGAGTGACGGTAAAACTCCTTAGCTTTATAGCGGTTTGGTGAGTCCTAGTCGTATAGTTGTTAACATACTGGACTGACGCAATTGTGAAAGAGAGTTCGAAATCCAGTCGTACCGCAACGTTCACTTTCAGACTAATAAGCTTGGGAAAAGTATGAAAGCATTAGCCTCCCTCCTTCGGTTTTTGGGATTAAATAGTACCACTACTGCTTTTTCTACAAAGATGGATTTGATATTAATAAAAACACGGGGTTTGTTGTACTAATAAACAAATAAACAAAACCAAATAGTATTTTCATTGTTGTTCCTAATATTTAGCTGATTTGAACAGTTTTATTGTTTGGATGTCTCTATTCATCTTCTGCTTTCCAGTCTCTTTTTAGCCCAGTCGGCTGGGGCTGTAGAATACACCGATTGCTTCTCTGCAGTGGGGTAAGACCCCCCCCCCAACGAGTGTCCTGGATATGACTCTAAACAATCTGATGGTGAGGTTCCAGCAATTCTGGAGCTTTGGGGAATGCGGAGTACCCCGTCATTGTCATCGCTCCCAAGTCCACTCTGACCCGGAGTGGTAGCACCTGATAGGGCCCTATCTATGGGTTAAATAGAACTAACAGCTTACTTACGCAAAAATGAATTGAGTAAACTGAATAGCTTGAAATAGAAAGGTTTTTGACAATCAATCCATACTTACACTTAAACTGCGTGCTTATGCTTAACTGAATTACTTCAAATAGAACTGTTTTTAAACATTAAAACTGTATTTACACTTAACTAAATTATTACATATAACTGCTTGAATAGTTTGAAATGGAAATGTTTTTGACAATTAAACTGTGTCCCTATGCTAAACTGAACTGTTTTCAATAGAACAGATTATTTACATAAAAATGGATACGGCATTAAATAACCTACAAAGGTTGATATGCAATAAAACCAACCAAACCTGACCAGTCTCTTTTCTATACCTTCGGAACCATTCCACTGTTACCCAGTCGGCTGGGGCTGTAGAATACACCGACTGCATCTCTGCAGAGGGGTAAAAACCCCTACCAAACGAGTGATCTGGATATGACACTAAACAATCTAATGGTGAGGTTCCAGCAATGCTGGAGATTTGGAGAATGTGGAGTACCCCTTCATTGCCATTGCTCCCAGGTCCACTCTAGCCCGGCGTGGTAGTACCTGATAGGGCCCTATCTATGGATTATATAGAACTATCACGAAAACTATTCAAGTTAGACGAACCAGACATGCAGGACACTGCTGGAGAAGCAGAGATGAAATCATAAGAGATGTACTCTTATGGATCCCCACACATGGCCGCGCAAAAGCAGGACGACCAGCTCGAACGTACATTCAGCAGCTATGTGAGGATACAGGATGTTGTCCAGAAGACCTACCTAGGGCGATGAACGATAGGGAGGAGTGGCGAGAGAGGGTCAGGGATATCCGTGCTACCAGCGCGATATGATGATGATGATGATGATGATGAAAACTGTACTTACATTTAAACTGCGTGCTTATGTTAAACTGAATTAATTGAAATAGAACTGTTTTTTTACATTGAAACTGTATGTACACTAAACTAAATTGTTTATAATAGAACTGTTTTGACATTTAACTGTGTGTAAATAAAATCTGTACTTATACTAAACTGAATTAGCTGAGTTAAAACTGCTTTACTAAATGGAATAGCTTGAAATAGAAATGTTTTTCGCAATTAAACTGTGTACTCATGCTATACTGAATTGTTTGAAATAGAACAGATTATTTACATAAAAATAGATTTGGCGTTAAATAACCAACAAAGGTTGATATGCCATAAAACACAACCAACCCAACGCAACCCATTTCACTGATTCTTACTATATTTGGTATCTCTGGTAGATTTATATTCCGCAGATTTTTCAACCCTCTGGCGTAATCTAGGCATGAAACTGGAAATAATTGGGCAATGAAAGAGAGGTGAGGGAACTATATTTATTTTATGTGATATATCATCATCATTATCATGTGTGCTGATCGCACGGATTTCCCAAACTCTCTCTCGCCTTCTGTCTCTATCATCGATCCCTTCTTTACTGATCTTCGAAGCTACATCCATTGTCCGTAAAGCGGTGTTGTAGATATGTTCAAGTTAGTCCTCCTATACTTCGCGTCTGTGTGATGAGGTCCATAGGAGAACGTCGCTTATAAGTTTGTCCTTGTTCCCCAAGTAGTGTCCCACATGTATTGTTAGTCTAATTTAGATGGCTTTTAAGATGGTTGGTAAGTGGCCGTACAGCTGTTGTTTTGTAGGATGTTGCTTCCTGTATTTGTTTAAAAGAGTTCGTAGCATTCTTGTGCAACTGCCGTCGAGCTTTTTCTCTATACGCTTTGTCAGTACAAGTGGTGCATCCATACAGTAGTATAGACACGACCGCTACTTGTAAAAAAATTGCGTTTCATTTTATTTTATTTTATTGAATAGCTTTGGTTTCCATATGACTGTTAGCCGATCGATAGTCATATATTGACATCATTTTCGGTAGATGAGACGCTGCTTCCGATATAATTGGACTTCTTGAGTTTCAGAAAGCCACCGTTTAGTGCGGATATGTCAGTTCTTTCATTAAAGCACATGTACACGATTTTGTGGGTTTTCATTTGGAGCCCTATGCTCCTTGCTGCCCACTCAAGCAGACCTGATATATATAAATATATATATATGTGTGTGTGTGTGTGTGTTTATGCAAAATATAAATTCGTCAATTTTTAAATGTGTAAACATGAAACAGCATAAAGTATTCAGTAAACGATATTTTTTAAATTAAATAAAAGAATCATCTGAATACCTTTGATAAGCGAAATAAATTTATTAGATGATACAATTTTTAAATGTCCAGTTTTTAAGCAACAGATATATATATATATATATATATATATATATATATATATATATTGTCATCGACAGACTATATATGATCAAAATAAATTCAGTATTTATTCAACTAACTTTTTTGTTACAATGCTCAATATTTTGTTCGAGGCAATTTTGCGTAAATATTTATGCACCCCATGTTTAAAATCATTAAGTTATGAAATTTTTGGAATAACCTGTGAATATTGAACTACCAAATGACAGTCTGCTAGTCTTGCTTGCTAAATATTACACCACACCAGGTGTCGTAAGCCTGACCTTATCTTCTCTGTCAGCATGATAAATTGAGCTGGATTTTGATGGCAGAACAAGAAGAGGTGCCATTTACCCAAGATTTTAAGTGGTTTCTGGCTGGCAGGCATTAAGTCTGGATTTCTTGATCAGGAGTCAGGTCAGATTGGTGCATTACTTTGATCATTTAGGTAAAGTTAAGTGTTAAACACAGACAAAGTAACAGTCAGACATTTACGTCATCTTATGAAGGGTGTGTGTGCTGATCGAGAAGGTGGCCGTGCTTAGCATTACCATAATTACAAATATAATAACTGTGAAAACAATTACGACCAGAAAATGTATACCCCACCATATATATATATATATATATATATATATATATAAGGTTGGAGCAAAAACACATGACGCTGAATTTTAGAGGTGTAAATTTCCAGCCCACCTGACAAGCGTAGCCGTGAAACTCATAGTCATAGGGTTTTGCACAGCCAAATATTTTTCTGCATCGTGTCATTTGGGCACTACAAAAATTTCGTGATTAAGTGCTCAATTTTAACCATAACAGGTGTACGCATACACCCACCTACACGCAATTTCCCTCTCTTTTCCTCTCTCTCTCTCTCTCTCTCTCCCTCTCTCTCTCACACACACATATATATATATAATATCTGGGTATTAGATAAAGCGGTCTTCTCACCCTGCAGTAAGAGTAAGACTCCTTTAATTGGTTTGGTTGGTTTGGTTTATTTGTTTTATGGCATATCAACTCTTTTTAGGTTATTTAATGCCAAAGCCATTCTCTTAGAAGAACAGTAGTGGTGCTATTTAACCCATAGCTGGGAGGATAAGGGGGTTCATACCTTTCCAAAGGTATTTGCCCGAAAGTGAATGTAATAGCGCGACTGGAGTACGAACTCGCGTACTACGATTCCGCAGTCCACCGCTTTAACCATTACACCAGGCTCCTTTGATAAAATGAGTATCGTACTATTTGTTGCCACTAATAGATACATTTTAATAGGCAACAATCATACTAAAATAGATAATGTTTAAATAGATTAAGTGGAAGCAAGGCTGGATGAACCTTGAAAGAGGCCTAAGGCACTGGACTACCGTAGACCCTCCTCAAGCCTATATATATATATATACATATATATATATATATATATATATATATATATATATGAGAGAGAGAGAGAGTCAAGGGGAAAATGCCACCTTGTCGACAGAGCCAAAGATATTCTGACTGTATCCATTGTATAATATGAATTTCCCATAAATATGGGTTCACTTTATATAACACGAAAATTTATTCGGGACTGGATGAGGATACTGTACAGGAGCACAGAGGAGTTTAGAGTCACCATTACTCCCAGCAGTACGATAACTTAAACTGGTGTACCATAGCCAGATACGGCTATTTGGTAAATGTACATCGATTGTCCATAACTCATTAAGATAACATGAATATATAAAAAACATAAGAATCTCGAAATTCGAAAACACGTAACGACTTCTTTATTCAGGTACGAAGCCTTTTTATTACTTTTGAGTTTAAAGGTTCTTCGACATAAGGAGAGAGACACAATCTTTTTATGCTGGCTTCTTCATCTGGCCCCTATCTCGTGTGGCACCCATGGCGCGCAAATTCGTCTCGCCTCTCGTTCGAAGCTCCTCGTTCGGCGTCTAGTTTCAACTCTACTAACTTGCTTCAAATTTCCCCAAAATCCTCAGCGCGATTCCGGTGCATGGCGTCACCCGCACTTCGTCACCCGTTTCATCATCTCAGGCTGTGGTGTAGTCGTTATCGTCGTAGGAAATGGACACGGCGACACGAGTTCAAATGATGGACCTGACTGATTGCATTTCACATAGACAGACTAGGCTCTTCAGCCTTGGTTAGGGAAGTAGTCTAGGAAATGGAAAACTCTGAATTCAAACCTGTTAAACTCCGCTTAAAAATTGACCTTGTGTCATATCCTCCCCGAGCGGAGGGGTTGGTAAATAGTATCATATCAGGCTATTGTGACATCTCTGAGTGATATGTCCGCTCTGTGAGCGCGCGTGTTACCACCAGCATCAAGGTTGCACCGAACTAACTCATGTGTTGAGCCGAAAGGTTCTCTGCCTAACTAAATCCAAAGGCATGAACCGAAATCCCTCAGCTATTATATTACACTGGTAGTATGTGTTAACGTCCTATTCATGTGTCAATATGTCTATTTAAAAGTGTTTTTATTTGATAGGAATACTTTAAATCATACAGCTGTGTTCAAACTATTCATATGAATTTTAATATATATACTTTTTACAAATAATTATTCTTGTTTACTTGAAACAATATAATTTCATGTTAAAAAATAAAACAGAAATCGGTATTAAATTACCCAACAAGAGTAGACGTACCGGAAAACAAAAAAAAAACAAAACATTTTCATAGGATGATTAGTTAGCTTATGGATATGTCACCAGTACGAGTATAGAAAAGAATTTAAGGTCTAATAATTGTGTCAAATAGATCTGTTTGAGAATTATTCATATTAAATAGTAAATAACTGAAACTATACATCTACTACTACTTCTATTTAGAACAGTTCCTTGATTCGTGCCTTTGTCAGTGGTTTAAGCGTGAAGTAAAACTTAAATAGCTTCGTTAAGTATTTGATCCTGGTTTGCTAAATTCATTATATAAGAGTTACTCTAAGAACACTTATGATACCTGTACTTAGTTCGGTGTAAATAATTAGTAAGCACTACTTCTCTAGCTTTCCTCTTCTGAATATAACTCATTCTGCTGTTGGGAATGTAAAATGCGTAGACCGAATCTCTGATGATGAGTAAGATTTGGTTTGGTTTGTTTGGTTTTATGGCATATCAACCTTTGTAGGTTATTTAAGGTCAAATCCATTTTTATGTAAATAATCTGTTCTATTGAAAACAGTTCAGTTTAGCATAAGTACACAGTTTAATTGTCAAAAACATTTCCATTTCAAACTATTCAAGCAGTTATATGTAATAATTTAGTTAAGTGTAAATACAGTTTTAATGTCGAAAAACAGTTCTATTTGAAATAATTCAGTTAAGCATAAGCACGCAGTTTAAGTGTAAGTACGGTTTAATTGTCAAAACCGTTTCTATTTCAAGCTATTCAGTTTACTCAATTCATTTTAGCATAAGTATGCTGTTAGTTTTATTTAACCCATAGATAGGGCCCTATCAGGTGCTACCACTCCGGGTCAGAGTGGACCTGGGAGCGATGGCAATGAAGGGGTACTCCGCATTCCCCAAAGCTCCAGCTCTGCTGGAACCTCACCATCAGATTGTTTAGTGTCATAACCAGGACACTCGTTATGGGGGGGTCTTACCCCTCTGCAGAGATGCAGTCAGTGTATTCTACAGCCCCAGCCGACTGGGCAATGATGAATAAGACCCTCCGAAAGAGTGTACTATACATGACAATAAACGGAATATGATGGTGAGGCTCCGGTGAAGAATCATTACTTCTAGAAAGTATTGGTAAGTATTAGGAGACCATCTATTGGTTAAACTTTACTATACTTGAAACCGTTTCCCCATGATCAATATCAAATTGATTTATCAGCATTAGATACTAATGTGAAAAGGGGATGTCCTCGTAGTGTAATGGTTAAAGCGATAGACTGCGGAATCGTAGTACGTGAGTACTCCAGTCGCGCTATTACGTTCACTTTCGGGCAAATACCCTTAAGAAAGGTATGAAACCCCTTATCCTCCCAGCTATGGGTTAAATAGTACCACTACTGTTATTCTAGGAGAATGGGTTTGGCATTAAATAACCTAAAAAGACTTGATATGCCATTAAACAAAGGAACCTATGTAATGAAAACATTTTCTAAAAGATCAATTGGATCCATATATGGAATCTCAACAGGTACTACTAGTCTGAATAACCTGTGAGTGCTTGTAATGAAATGATATACAACATTTCCTTGAACTCCAAAACAGTAGCCTCACCACCACAAGCAGTTCATTGCCACACCCAGAACAGGACTATTTTTGTGGGAGTTCTTCCTTCTTTGCTAAGTTGAGAGGTAGAAAATGGATGGTGCTTGACAAAAAAAAATCAGTCTTCTTCGTTGTTTATAAACAATTCATATATGCTATCAGGTATATAAATATGAGCAGAAATTGAAGGTTGTTCCCCTATTCAATAGCTTCTACGCCGAGGTGTAGGGGAGGGCGCTACTCCATTCCTTGGATTGCTATACTTTAACTTTGATCCTCATCTTATAGTGCTGAGTATTAAGCAAAGCGATATCATGTACCATTTTTTGAGTCTTTGGTATGACTCGACCTGGGATTGAACCTCGGTCTCCAAGACCATTGGCGAACATTCTACTCAAGCTGCTTTTACTTATAGTGTTTTTTTTTTCTCTCTCTCTTTCTCTCCTTCCCCAGAAATTAACCTACTGTTCTCTTTCCAACTTCGACGCTCCATAAGCCGCTCAATCCCATTTCACTGCAGTAAAAATACTTAATTGTCTTAGCAAAACGAGAAACAATTAATACGTGGCTTATATAAGTAATAGTGTTTGTAATACGTAAAACTGTTTAATTGTAGCAAATAGTGTAAATAGTGTTATAAATACTTGAAGCCATACTACTGCACCAAATAAAACTGATAGCGTTAGCGATACGTGAAACAATTGACCTGTGTTAATTAGAATTCATAGTTCTAACAATACTTCATATGACTTAACTGTTGGAGAGAGAGCTAATAGTGTTAGTTATACTTGAGACAGGTTTGAAATATAATATTTTCGCATGAAACTTTCGAAAATTGAATTAATAGTATTTGCTATACTTGAAACCGGTGAATCGTGGAAAATATAGTAACAGCGTGAACAATATGTTAAACAATTCAACCGTGGCAAATAAAACTAATACTTGTTAAAACTCCTTAAATATGGCAAATATAATTGATAGTATTAACTATGTGTAACCGTTTAACCGCGGTAAAAAATAATTAATACTGTCATTAACAATATATGAAGCAGTTTAAACAATTCAACCGGGGCAGATAAAAGTAATCCTTGTTAAAACCCCTTAAATATGGCAAATATAATTGATAGTATTAACTATATGTGTAACCGTTTAACCGCGGTAAAAATAATTAATACTATTATCAATATATGAAACACTTTAAACAATTCAACCGTGGCAAATAAAAATAATACTAGTTAAAACCGCTTAAATATTGCAAATAAAATTGATAGTATTAACAATATGTGTGACCGTTTAACTGCGTTAAAAATAATTTATGCTGTTAATAAGAATATATGAAACAGTTTAAAAGTAACAATTAGAACTAACAGTCTTAGTTATACGTGGAAATATTTCACTGTGTCAAATAAAACTAATAGTCTTACCACTAAAAGAAACAGTTTAATTATGACTAGCAGAGCGAATAATGTTTTGCAATACGTAAAAGTATCGATCAGTAGCGAATAAAACTAATTGTATTAGAAATACGTGAAAACATTTCACTATGGCAAATAAAACTGATATCTTCCCACTAAGTGAAACAGTTTAATTATGACTAGAAGAGCTAATAATGTTAGCAATACGTTGAAGTATTTGATAGTAGCGAATAAAACTAATTGTATTAGAAATACGTGAAAACATTTCACTCTGACATATAAAACTGATATCTTACCACTAAGTGAAACAGTTTAATTATGACTAGAAGAGCTAATAATGTTAGCAATATTTAGAAGTATTTGATGGTAGCGAATAAAACTAATGATATTTGAAAAATGTGAAACAATTTATCTGTGGCAAATAAAACTGATACCCTTACCAGTAAGTGAAACAGTTTACTTATGACTACCAGGGTCAATAATGTTAGCAATACGTAAAAGTATTTAACAGTAGCTAATAAAACTAATTATATTAGAAATACCTGAGAACATTACACTGTATCAAATAAAACTGATAGTCTTAACACTAAGTGAAACAGTTTAATTATGACTAGCAGTGCTAATAGTTTTAACAATACGTTAAAGTATTTAACAGTAACGAATAAAATTAATTGAGTTTATAAAATTTACCTGTGGCAAAAAAAGAAACCCTGATGCCACGAGAATTGGATTGAGGCAAATAGAATTTATCGTGCAAGGAACTCTAGAAATCATTTAACTGTAAGTGTTACTTGAAACTTGTTAACCTGGGAAAATTAAACTAATAGGGTTCTCTTAAAATGTTTGTAAAGCTTAAAATTGTTTGATTATAATAAATAGAAATTATAGTATTCGCAAAAGGTTGAACCATTTAAACGTGGCTAAAAGAATTAATACTGTTATTGATACCTGAAACCAGTTTACAGAAGCAAATATAACTTATAGTGTTAACAATATGTGAAACCATTTAACCCTGTCTTATAGAATTAATAATGTTAGTAAAAGGTGGAACCGTTTAGCTATGTCATACTGAACTAATCATCATCATCATCATATCGCGCTGGTAGCACGGATATCCCTGACCCTCTCTCGCCACTCCTCCCTATCGTTCATCGCCCTAGGTAGGTCTTCAGGACAACATCCTGTATCCTCACATAGCTGCTGAATGTACGTTCGAGCTGGTCGTCCTGCTTTTGAACGGCCATGTGTGGGGATCCATAAGAGTACATCTCTTATGATTTCATCTCTGCTTCTCCAGCAGTGTCCTGCATGTCTGGTTCGTCTAACTTGGATAGTTTTCGTGATAGGGGGCAGGTGGCCGTACAGTTGGTGTCTTGTGGGGTGCTGCAGCCAGGACTTGTTCAGGATTGCACGAAGTATTATTGTGTAATTGCCATCCAGTTTCTTCTCCAGCCGTTTTGTTAGCGTCCATGTAGTGCATCCATATAGCAGTATCGATGTGACCGCTGCCTGGAAGAAACTGCGTTTCATTTTATCGGTTAGGTCTGATTGGAACAATTTAACGGTGGCAAATAGAACATATAGTTTTAGCCATTCGTGAAATCACTTTAGACAGAACATTGCCCAATTGGATGAGGCTGTATAATACACCGACTGTTTCTCTGCAGAGGGGTAATACCCACAACGAATATCCTGGATACGTCACTAAACAATCTGACGGTTAGGTTCCAGTAATGCTGGAGCTTTTGGGAATGTGGAGCACCTCTTCATTGCCATCGCTCCCAGATCCACTCTGGCCCGGAGTGGTATTATCTGAGAGGGTCCTATCTATGGGTCAAATATAACTAAAATACGTACTTATACTAAACTGAATTATTAGAAATAAAACTGTTTTGATATTTAAGCCGCAGAATTATACAAAACTGAATTGTTTGAAATAGAACTGATTATTTATATAAAAATGGATTTGGCATTAGATAACCTACAAAAGTTGATATGCCATGAAACCCAAACAACCAAACGAAGCTAAATTCATTCGCTGGTCCGATGTGTCTAGACTCATTTTTGCCGCATTAAATCAAAGTTATAATATTAGGAGGATCTATGTTTTTGTTCATCTTTACCCCAATCCTCAGAGGCAGTCGAGTACTCTTATCTTATTGTCAACATTTGCTTATACGAGTGCTATATTTGTCTCTCTCTCACTCCTACAACACACACACACACACACACAAATACACGTACAAACCCACACGAATATATATACGAGGATCATTAAATTAGTTTACTGACTTTTTTTGTATGGGCACTTTTATTGATGTTAGACACATGAAACTCTAGTCTCCTTCGAAGTAATCTCCTCCAGCAGCAATGCACTTGTACCGTTCCAACAACTTCTGGAAGGCCCCATGGAAGTCCTCTTGTGTGAGCGTGTCAATTAACTTCGTCACAGTCACGTTCATCTCCTCAGTTGTCTCATAACGACAGCTTCTGAGCTTAGGGAATAACCAAAAGTCACAGGGAGCAAGGTCTTGACTATAGGGAGGGTGAAAAACTGTGTTGATGCCCATCTTGGTCAAATAGTCTGTGACAAGGATGGAGTTGTGGACTGGTGTATTGTCCCGGTAGGAATGCCACTGGCCCGATTTGAAGAGTGCTGGCTTATTCCGACGGAATCTCTGCCTGAACTCCCTTAAAACCTCAACATAGTAACCCTAACCCTAACCCTAAACTTTTGGCCAATCAACTCTGGTGTATTGACTTCCTTACTCGTCTAACACCTCTCATTATCCCACACAGACACCCTGCCTTCCTTAAACCTCTTATGCCACTCAAAAACTGATGCTCGATTAATGCAAGATTGGCGAAAAGCAGTTTGGAGCATTCCATACGTTTCTGTGGCATATTTCCAAATTAAAAACAGGATTTTATTGCATATCGTTCTTCTAAAGTGTCCTCACGTCCAGATTGAATTTTTGAAATTCATTAGCTGCGACAATCAAGTTTTATTTGGGTGAATTCCCCTTGCTACTGTAACTGTTCATTTGAACGTGAAATCATAAAAATTAGTCAGTCATCTCGTAAGATTTATAGCAATAACATACTGATATTTCAAGAGTCTACGACAATTTCAAATGCCTCTACAAAAAAGTTGGAAACTATTGAATACACCGCGTATATATATATATATATATATATATATATTCGTGTGTGTGTGTGTGTGTATTTACTAACCCCTTTGCACAAGTAGGATGTGTCACTGTAACATAGCCATAATCTACGAATATGTGAACCGTACATAATGTATATATACGGATGTGTTAAACGTTCACATGCATAGGAATCCCGAAACACTGACGACTCTCTTGGTTCAGGGACAAAACGAGGAGAGAGAGACATAATTGTTACAATGCTGACAGTTCTATCTGACCCGACAACGCGCGGCGCACCCTCTAGACCCAACTGGTCTTGTCTATGTTCAAATCTCAACTAAGATTCCCAGCCCATCGCTTCCGGGCATGACGTCATTAACATCCCCAGTCACATTTCCTATCCGGCGTTTTTATCATGACATCTGTGATTGTCACATTCTCCCTGCTCGAGCGTTAACACCATGGCTCAATGTGTGCCCCTACCTATATATATATTCAAATGTGTGTGTGTGTGTGTGTGTGTGGAAAGATAGATAGATAGATAGAAGTGTTCATGATAAAATAGCTAGCATCCTATAAATTGGACTCGAATAAGTCAGTTCAAATCCTGAACGGGATTATTTGCATTTCTCAAAGCGTTAGCACCCAAAAGGCAAGATAAGAACTTAATTATTTTCACTCCAGTTATTGACAAATAGTAGGATTGTCTTGGATATTTATATGACAACCGGTTAGAAGTAGGAAAACTCCGAATTCAAACCTGTTAAATTCTGGTAAAATTGACCGTGTGTTACATCTGCTTGTACGAGTGGATATATATATATATATATATATATATATATATATATATATTTACTTTTTTTAAGAACGGAGTCGAGTTCTTGTGTGAACGGTCCTAGTTTAATGTCCGATTGCTTACTTATAATTCTGGTGATTGGTTCGTGCGTAACTTTCGGTGGGTTTCCAAGTAGATTTTCGAAATGCTGTTTCCACATTTTTCTCTTTATTGTTGGTTTGCAGCTTTCTTCCAGGCAGCGGTCGTGTCGATACTGTTGTATGGATCTACTACTTGGATGCTAACAAAACGGCTAGGGAAGAAGCTACACGGCAATTGCATAAGAATGTTGCGAGCAATATTGAACAAGTCCTCGTAGCAACACCCCATAAAGCACCAACTATACGGCCACCGGCCTCCCATCACGAAAACTATCCAAGTTAGACGAACCAAACATGCAGGACACTGTTGGAGAAGCAGGGACGTGTTCATAAGGGATGTACACCTATGGACCCCCACATATGGCCGAGCAAAAGCAAGGCGACCAGCTAGAACAACATACAACAGCTCTGTGAGGATACGGGATGTAGCCCTGAAGACCTGCCAGAGGCGATGAGCGATTGGGAGAAGTGGCGAGGGAGGTTCATGGATATCCATGCTAGCGGCACGACATGATGATATATATATATATATCATTATCATCATCATCATCATGTCGTGCTGGTAGCACGGATATCCCTGACCCTCTCTCGCCACTTTTCCCTATCGTTCATCGCTTCAGGCAGGTCTTCTGGACAACATCCTGTATCCTCACATAGTTGCTGAATGTATGTTCGTGCTAGTCGTCCTGCTTTTGCACGGCCATGTGTGGGGATCCATTAGAGTAGATCACTTATGAGTTCGTCCCTGCTTCTCCAGCAGCGTCCTGCATGTCTTGTTCGTCTAACTTGAATAGTTTTCGTGATAGGAGGCAGGTGGCCGTACAGTTGGTGTCTTGTGCGGTGTTGCCGCCAGGACTGGTTCAAGATTGCTCGCAGCATTCTTGTAGATATATATATATATATATATATATATATATATATATATATGTGTGTATGTATACGTATGTATATATATGTGTATATATGCGTATATATATATATATATATATATATATATATATATATATATATATATATGTGTGTGTGTGAGTATATATATATATATATATATATATCGAGAGAAAACCTAAATTTATATTGAGACTCTGGTTTGAATCTCTTTTTTTAGTCTTTTCCAGGTAATCGTTAATACTTTATCGGATTTTTCCTTTGTAAAATTATGAAAAATGATTTGAGTAACGATCCTTACTCCGTCGTAGTGCCACCTAGCTAATTAGTTGGAGTCTTCAGTCGTTGATTTCTTTTTACTCTACTCATTTCTCTCCCTTCGATAGAGGGAAATATTGCCATGCTATTTAAACACAATTTGAGGAAGAAAATAATTTTATCTTGCAACGTGCATTAGCGTCAATTGAAACCACAAATATTTGTGGTGTTTACCATTCATTCTCATAATTTTTTTGAAGCAGCTGTATTAGCACTGTTTAAAAAAACTCTATAACGAAAGTGATGTTCAAATAAAGACACACAAATAAAAATATCTACTCGAATTTAGCAAACATGTTTTGATAATTGATGAGTCAGTGCGCAATTTGTATGGAAATGAAGATAGGAGTTTAATAAGGATTTAAACTAGAACTGTTTAAAATATTCCGAAGTAAAACTTCCTCCATGGACCGATTTAGATAGCGTTTATATATTTTCAACCTATGTTTATACACTACTCAACTTTACATACGTATATATATAATATATATATATATATATATATATATATATATATATATATATATATATATATATATATATATATTACGGTTAGACTAGGTTATCTGGTTTAATGGCTTATCAATCCTTGATGGTTATTTAATGTCAAATCCTTCGTTGGTATAGCATAAAACACAGTTTGTCAAAATCATTTCTAAATTAAGCGATTCAGTTTAGTAAGACAGTTCTAATTCAGGCAATTCCTTCGAATATAAGTATAGACTTTATTTACTGTTAAATATCAAAACAGTTCTATATTAAACAATTCAGTTTACCGTAAGTACAGTTTCAATGTCAAAAACAGTTCGATTTCAAACAACTCAATTTAACATAAGTACGCAGTTTAAATGTAAGTAGACAGTTTAATTGCCAAAAACATTTCTGTTTCAAGCTATTCCGTTTAGTCAAATGGTTCTAATTCAAACAATTCTGTTTATCATAAGTATGCAATTTAGTTCTATTTAACCCATTATAAAGCTCTATCAGGTGCTACCATTATACGCCAGAATGGACCTGGGAGCAATGGCAATGAGGGAGTGCTCTGCATTCCCCAAAGTCACAGCATTACTGAAACCTTACCATCAAATTGTTTTGTGTCATATCCAAGACACACGCTGGGTGGGATATTATATCTTTCCAGAGAAGCAGTCGGTGTATTCTACCCCCAAGAGAGAAAGAATTTAGGTGAGAAGGAAAACTATCATAGCATGTTAGAAGGATAAAAGTAAGTGATAAGGTTGAGGAGAAACAATATGAGAGCTTAAATCGAAAGATGAATGGAGCAAAAAGGTGGGTACGAAAAGGGGAACAAAACGAAAAATCTCTCTCTCTCACATATATATATATATATTTATTTATATACAAACATGTATAGTCATCCTCAGACAGATCTGTTTCGTTCTATCAGAACTCATCAGTGTTGCTGGACAGTATCTCCCCGTAGCAGAGATGGAAACCCGGTTGACTCAAACGCTAAGCCAAAGCTTCTAACCATTTAGCTACGAGGATATATTAGCTACGAAGTACATTTTAAATGGTTATGAATCACAATTACTATTGTTTCCATAGATCCGTTCAACGGCCGCCGAGATCTCAATTCAAATACGAAGAGACTTGCAAAGGCGCTAATGGCAACACGATTACTTCTTCGCTAGAAATATATATATATATATATATATATATATATATATATATATATATATATATATATATATATATATATATATATATATATACATTACACTGCCTATGATTTTCCCCAAACATCAATGTTGATATTTTTTTTTCCTCAAGGCACATGATACATTTATTTCTAATATCGGCAGAAGCTTTGTTTCTTTCTGTGAACTATATATCCTTTTCTTTTAAATACAAAATATATTTTCATGGTGTAATGCTACATTCATATCTTAATCATTTTTAGTGTTCATTTTATGGGTTTATCATGTCTATTACTAGAAAAATACTTATGTCCAATAATTTATTTTTACAGTAGTATTCAAAGACTAAAACCATTAACCTCTAATTTTGTAATAAAAAAATGTCAAATGCTATAAAGAAGTTTGTGTATCTATATAAATCATGATTGGTCATTCGGTTATTGGGAGTTGTGGGTAATATGTGGGTAAATTCATGGTTAATTTATTCTCATGTCAATCACATTGATAAGCAATCTAGAACAACAATTACATCATGAATGACATCTTATTCTTGAAAATGCAATCGACGAATAAATTATTAAGATGTCAAGAAGTACGTAAACTAATGGCATGTCAATCAATCAAACAAAGAAACTCTGCATAATTGTATATATATATATATATATATATATATAAAAGCGAGGGTTCTTCAGAAACGTCAAAGACATTGATAGATTTTAGATTTGTCACACACATCTCACCTCTGTATTGACTGAAACAGCACAGAAATTATGACAGACGTCTAAATGAGTTTTTCTAATTTCAGCTGATGTACCCGTAGGTTGCAACACAAAAATCTTCAGCTATGGTTCTTCTTTCCAAGAAAACCAGCTATGATGCGTTCTTTCCTTCTCCAGATGACTTTCAGCATCACCTTCTTTACTGGCCACTACACTCATATTTTTGTTTTATCGGAAAGTTTGCGCGTTCCCACTTCATAGACTGTATTTTTTTTTTATTCAGGGGCGTAGTAAAAAAAACTCACGCTAAGTTCCTTTGTACACATATCTGACTAACACATATTTTTCCGCATTCCTCACACATTTTTCAGTAAATTTCACACGGATTACACTTCATAATCGCCGAATATTTCATGGGTGACTTCTGCCCAAACCTAGAGAAGATATTTTGAAATTGCACCATTTTATATTACCGCAAAGCAAATAATTTTGAGCGACTAAAATAGCTTTTGCTCTAAAATATTTTCCAAATAATATTGAAAGAAATTCTGAAATACAAACTTTCTTTTGTTTTTTTATTAATGATTACTCTTATCTATCTAATAACACTTCTCATGGTTGATTGTGGACATATATATATATATATATATATATATATATATATATATATATATATATATATATATATATATATATTGAATAGTGTATATTTAGGCAAAAATTATTATTCAAGGAAGGTTTATTGAAGATGATCGAACACAGTTTTGATTTTATTTTTCAAGATTCCTTGTTATATTTCTTGCGTCGTGATGTAGATCGGAAAGGAATTGTCCCATATTTTCTGCCCAAACGCTTTTGACCAAAATTTTTGTCGTCATCAGGGTAGTGTAGTTGTGAGTTGACTTTTGAGGTTTTACAGTTTTAATAATTTTTTGGCGTTTTGTTTGAAGAAGTCAGTTGGAAAGTTTTCAGCTTTTTTTAAAAAAATCTTCCGCTGGAAAAGGGCTTACTAATAGGATTAGTGATTTTAGCTATTAAAAGCATTTAATACGTTGGTGCATGCATTAAATGCCAATTTACCCATGTCTTTTTTTTTTTTGCATATTTCTTCTAAGATTTATAAACTTTTTTTTTTATTATTCATATATATATATATATATATATATATATATATATTGTATAATCTGTGTGAATCTTCCTTACATAGGAAGAAGTAAGTTGCTTAGTGCTATTGTTGTGTTTTAAAAGTAAATGTTATTTTATGCTTGACTGAATATATATATATAAATATATCTATACACATATATATATATATATATATATATATATATATATATATATATATATATACAAATTTCATTAAACATAATAGACATTGTATGTCGAACTGATCCAGAAGAAAATATGTAGACATAAAATGTCTATTATGTTTAATGAAATTTGTATTAACGAAAAAATGCTGCCAATATATATATATATATATATATATATATATATATATATATATATATATATATATATATATATCAGGGGCGGAGACGGGACTAGTGCTACTCGGGCCTGGCACGACCAATAACTCGGTCAATGTTATTCAAAATGGATTAAAAATCATCCATTAATTTCAAGGAAACATACTTAGTCTTATCTCAATCAAATTACGTATCTATTCAAGTTTCGATAACTAAGTAGCCAAAAGTTCATAAATATATCTGGGAATAATACAACGATGCTGTTTTGAACGGATGGTCTTTCCGGCCACCGTCTGATTCATTGAACATCCCATAAAATCGGTTATAATGTTGAACACTTGCAAATCCGTGCCGAGCACTAGACCCTTAAAATAACAGTAATGTTAGAGAAATCTGCTTTTGGCTGTAGCCAATAGAAAGAGCAACCCAAACACCGTGCTCAAAAATCTTAGCACATTCTGACTGCTGACAGCTGTATTGGGAAGAGGGAGAGGGACCGAGAGAGAGAGAGAGAGAGAGAGAGAAAGAGAGAGAGAGAGAGAGGATAGCAGATTATAGCCGTCCCCGACGTCATCATCATCGCTATGGTAAATGTTGGTTAAACGGTGTGTTTTAATTCGTTTTTTTCACTAACAGATCTCTATTTCTTTAATAAATGTTGCATATATTACATTCTGTAACTAAAATTTGTTTATTTGAATACATTTTAAACAAATAATCTTTATTTTAAGCGAAATTGAAACTACTAGCTGTGTCTGTGTATATTGTCATCAGTTTCTTTATTCTAATAAACATATTTTTCTCGTCATAGTAATGAACATCTTTTCTTTTCTTCTATACTTTTGAAAGGAAAAAAATACCTTACTACTGTATTAACAAGACTACAAATTATATAGTATCTTGATTGTTTACACAAAAAAAAAACACCATGCAAGGTACGTTTGTCAATCTGTGCTATTCAATGGAGAATCACGCAATAGCAACTATGATGACTTACTTTGGGTCCACGGACCACGGGTTAGGAACTGAAGTTTAAGGAGGGCGGGTGGGGCACGAGTAGCAAAAATAGGCTAGAGTCGCCACTGATATATATATATATATATATATATATGGGGATTATATAACAGGTAAGTGGAATCATTTTAAAATAATCTCTGTAGTTCTTTTAACAGATTTTTCCATACATATGAACCATCTTTTTCGTCGTGCTTTGAAGTGAATCTGAAGGCAAAAGTATTATGAGTGCTAAACTATATATTCATCATTTTCATGTTTTGTTTTGCTATTTCAATGAAAACCAGGAAAAAAAAACGTCACGGTATCTCTAAAAAAAACCCACAGAAAACAACAACTGTAACATAAACATTCAACAAAACCGATGATTCATCTGTAAAAAATATCGTTGGAGTTAAAAATTAGTAATCAATTCATTACTTTTTTCTATTTCAATAGATTGTAACGATGAAGCCATTTTGTTGGAATGGAAATGCATCGTACTACGCATTGTTCTGACTTCAGTTTGAAAAAGACTGAAATACATTTGCAAGTTTTTCAAAGATTTAGAAATGTATATAGTTGGTTGGGATTTATGGCATATTAACCTTTGTAGGCTATTAAACACCAAATCCATTTTTATATAAATAATTTGTTCTTTTTCAAACCATTCAGTTTAGCATAAGTACACAGTTTAATAATAAAAAAAATCATATTTCAAGTTATTCAGTTTTTTCAAACAGTTCTAATTCACTTTTGTCTTTAATTGGAATCATTTTAAGATGAGGCTTCCTAACCTGAGAATTAATTTTTATTTATTGCGGACTTTTGTCCTCATCAAAAAAATAAATATAAAAAAAATACCAAGATGAGGACAAAAGTCCTCAATAAATAAAAATTAATTCTCAGATTAGGAAGCCTCATCTCAAAATGATTCCAATTAAAGACAATTACAAAAAGTCGGTACGTACCCGACTATGGAAGACCAGATGATTATGAGACCAAAAAATCTATACTTGATCGCCCTTTGGGGCCTGTGGCGCAGCGGAGAGAGGCGTTGAGTCTGTACGGTTCCAGGTGAGCATTGTCAGAAGATAGCGGTTTCAAAACCTACCCAAGCCGGGCAGAGGTTTACTTGGTCAAAAACGTTGTGCGATTGACAACAACTATGGAAGGCAGTAATTACTGGGGATACGGTTACAAGACTCATCATTCCAATCCGAGGTCGCGGTTAATCACTTGAAGAAGGCCAGAGGTGAAATTTGGCTGAAACGTAGTGAAAGAAGAAACAACACACACAAAAAAAAAATAAGTAAATACCAAGATGAGGACAAAAGTCCGCAATAAATAAGAATTAATTCTCAGTTCTAATTCAGTCAATTCAGTTTAGTATAAGTATAGATTATGTTTACACGCAGTTAAATGTAAAAAAAGTTCTATATTAAACAATTCCGTTTAGTGTAAGAACAGTTTCAATGTCAAAAAAAGTAAAACAGTTCTATTTCGAATGATTCAGTTTAGCATGAATACGCAGTTTGAATGTTGAAACCCTAAACTCAAACCACGGTTTAGTTCTATTAAACACAAAGATTGGACTCTTCTCAAGTGCTACTACTCCGGGCCAGAGTGGACCTGGGAGTGATGACAATGAAGGGTAATCGACATTCCCCAAAACTCCAACATTACTGCAAACTCACCATCATATTGTTTAGTGTCCTATGCAGGACACTCGTTGAAGGTGCCTTACCCCTCTGCAGAGAAGCAGCAGGTGTATTCTACTGCCCCAGCCAACTGGGCAAAGAAACATAGAGTGGAAATATTATATATATATATATATACAACTCGTCGGAACGAGTAAATTGTGACGTAAGATCAATTTCAAGTCTTACCGTGTATTCCTTCTCTCAGATTAGTTGGCATATCAAGGTATGTTTCTAAAGAGTACTGGCACTATGTAAAGGGAAAATACCCTCGTGCAGGTTTTGAACTAGGGCCATTTCATACGACTGTATCCATTTCATCATAAACATTTGTTCGTTCGTGTGTGTGTGTGTGTGTGTGTGTTTGAACAGAATTTAACATTAAATAAACCACAAGTGTTGATACGCCATTAAAAGCAACAAAATCAAACCAAACCGAACCAGACAAATCATTTTATATTTTCGTCTTCCTTTTTCTACCTTCTTCTTCTTCTTCTTCTTCTTCTTCTTCCTTTTACTACGTTCTTCTTCGTCTTCCTTTTTCTACGTTCTTCTTCTTCTTCTTCTTCTTCTTCTTCTTCAACGTTCTTCTTCGTCTTCCTTTTTCTACGTTCTTCTTCTTCTTCTTCTTCTTCTTCTTCTTCTTCTTCTTCTTCTTCTTCTTCTTCTTCTTCAACGTTCTTCTTCGTCTTCCTTTTCTACGTTCTTCTTCTTCTTCTTCTTCTTCTTCTTCTTCTTCTTCTTCTTCTTCTTCTTCTTCTCTTCCTTTTACTACGTTCTTCTTCGCCTTCCTTTTTCTACGTTCTTCTTCTTCTTCTTCTTCTTCTTCTTCTTCTTCTTCTTCTTCTTCTCCAACTTTCTTCTTCGTCTTCCTTTTTCTACCTTCTTCTTCTTCTTCTTCTTCTTCC